>OZ030008.1:34092500-34545000 GCA_964023405.1 Apodemus agrarius | reverse complement strand
GTTCACCACAGATGACTAATTCTGGCAAAACATCCAACCCTCCACATTCCTAACAATTAGTAGTGAAAAAAAAAAAAAAGAGAGAGAGACAATATGGTAGTTTTCTTTAATGGCTATAAACCAAAACATGCTTTTTTCAAAGAGTATTCTAATTCTTTGAAGAAGCATCCTTAAACTCAATTCCCACATTTGTCACAAAGCACACCGATTTGTGTATTCAGGAGTGGTTTGTTTTTTTAATCTTTGCTATTGTTTGTTGGTTTCCCTGGAGAAACGGTACTGAGATGTGGTTGAACACCGCGGAATGAAGAACGCATTAAAAAGAGAACATTGAGAACTGGTGCAGGGGTGCACGCCTACAGCCCCAGCTTCTCAAGAGGTTGAAGCAGGAGGATTACTTTAACCCAGGGGTCAGATACTGATCTGAGCAACCTAGTGAGAAACCCCACCTCTAAAAAGGGGGAGGTCGCAGGTCATCTTTCCGGTTAAGCAGCCCCTGCTGCTTTGGTTCAGAGTCTGGTAAAGGATCTTGGCTTGGTTTTCTATCGCTTTGTTGTTTGTTGTCTTGAGTGAAGCCATTGTGTTTTGTTTTGTTTGTTGATGTGTATGTTTTGTTTCATTTTTGTTTTGGCTTTTTTGGAAGGAGTCTCCATTGGCTTGGAATTTGTTATGTAGACCAGGCTGGAACTCACTATGTACAGTCTGGAGCTGACTAGGTAGACCAGGCTAGAACTCACTATGTGGACTAGGCTGGCTTCAAACTTGAGGCTTTCACCTTGGTCTCTGCTTCTGCCTCAAGTCCTGCAGATTAGGTGCTGTTTTTAATGAGTGTTCAAGTCAGGTGCAAGTTCCAATGTCTAGTGTAATTATCGTAAATTCACAATGTGATTGAAGACCTTAAATTACTTGCTTTTTTAAAAGCCATTCTGAGTCATGTGGCCAGAGAGATGCTAGTGCCAAACTGAGATTAAAACCTTGCATCTTCTGACTGTTAATCTAGGACTTGTGACTCTGTCACCTGAAAGAATCACATGTCTTGAGTTAATAATTAGTACAGTAATGGGAGAAAGAGTGGCCACTTCTAGAATTTGAAAAAAAAATGCCTATATTATTGTTGAAAATTAATTTAAATGCTAAATAATTTTTATACCCCGCCTCAGTACTAAGGATTGAATTTAGAGGCTGGCACACAGTAGGCAAGCATAAGCCCCCATTCTTCTTTTTATTTTGAGATAGGCTCTTAATAAGTTGCCCAGGCTGGCCTGGAATTTACTCTGAAGCCCAGAATGGCCCTGACTTGTGATCCTGTCTCAGCCTCCAAGTAACTGGGATTGCAGGCATGCACCACCAAGTCCAGCTTCATTCTTACATGAGAATATCAAAATCTAGGCTGGTGTGTTATGGCAGCCACAAGAAGGCTCACCACCCCGTAGCTGAGAACCTCCGAGCATGAGTCACCCACTCCATGATATTCCACCCAAGCAACCTCCAACTCTGCCATTCCCAAAGCCCCTGCTCAGAGGTTCAAAGTGCAGATCACATTACAGAGCAAGGCGTGTCTGTGCTAGACGGTTTGCTGGGCTAGACAGTTCTGCCTCTCGGGCAAGAAACCCCAGGGAAAAGAGGAGTTTGGGCCAGAACTGGAGAGTGTGAGTCAGGGGGCCTAGGTTGCCACACTGATTGACTAGAAGAATTACAGTTTGCTTTCCCATTACACTACTCACAAAAGGAATAATTCCAATTGGCCATGTCAGCAAAGTGGGCATTGCACAGGCTGAGGTTTTAGTGGCCTGCAGGTCTGACCTCCAGCCCAGCCTCACAAGCTCAGCGTCTGAGCAGAGGACAGGCTCACTTCCCTTTCTTCCCCGCTTTGGTTTTTACTGATCTTTTACTGGAAGGCGCTGAAATCAGCCCTAGAGATTCCTTATGTGAGATGCATCTTATATGAGATCAAGCCCATATATTTTCATGGCGGCCTTCACTAAAACTTACCAAATGGGCAAAATTTAAAATGAGAGGCTCAGGAAAGCCTCTATTTGCATGACTAATTGCATGCACTACTCCTTCAGTGAACTCAAGTTCAGGTCCCAGATTCCACCTCCTGTAAGGGATCTGATGCCCTCTGCTGGCCTCCTGGGGTACCTGCACTTATGTGCATACACCCATACACAGATACACATGCATACATGTAATTAAGTGAATCACCATGCCAGTACTTACCATCTGCATATCAATACCTTCTTTGCTGGGCTGGTATAAAGTGTTATTGTGGATGAGTTGAAGTGTGTGTGGATGGCATGCCCTTGGCAACCATATGTTCCAAGACTCCCCAACAGAGCTGCAAGAGAGACTGTCCCACACCAGTCAATGATGCCATCACCAGTAGGTATGGGGGATCTTCAGGAGTAAGGAAATACATCATCTTCGTGTCGGTACCCAAAGGAAGGATTTTCTGTTCAATGCTTGCGATATATGTTACCTGGAAGATCTGTGCTGAGTCAGTTCCAATTCCCCCAGGTGAGATCTTCAGAAGATTTCCTGTCAAGGAGAAAAATGTAACTTTCCCAATGTCTAGGCAGCAGCCACAAAGAACACTGAGGGCTGAGGCTGCTGCGGGGAAGGCAATGATAGAGGTGGGCAAACGGAAAGCGTCATGGGATCCATGCTGCAAAAAACAAGAACAGACCCAAGGGGAGCTTGTGAGAAGGTATGGAAGCAGAGAGAGAGGTCCTGTCCGGTCCTGGAGTGGACAGGATGGAGTAGGCACAGCCACGTAATCTGGGCTTCACCACCTCACCCAAACCTGCACTAATGATGGATTGACCGCACTCTCTCACCCACACTCAGCGGAAGGCTAGAGTATCCTCCAGTGCCATGTTTCCTCATCTGAAGTAGAGCCGGTATTGATTCTTTTCCTCTTTCTACTTCTCCTGCTGGGATGGATACATGACCACTCAGGATATCCAGCTCTCTGTGCTTTCCACGCTGTGAGACGGGAACAAAATGAGGCTGTGGTGAATCGCTAGGTGAACCAAAGCACAGAGAAGCTAGAACGCCTCAGATCCTCCGTTTTTAGCAAAGGGGAGGAGCCAACTGGGATGAGTACCCGAGCAAGGGAAGGCAGTCAGTGACCAGGGAAGCAGAGGGCTCTTAATCTAACCACGATTAATATTAAAATGCAAAACAAAGGGCTGGAGAGATGGCTCAGCGGTTAAGAGCACTGGCTGCTCTTCCAGAGGTCCTGGCTCACAACTGTCCGTAATGGGCATCCGATGCCGCATTCTGGTGTGTCTGAAGACAGTGACAGTGTACTCACATACATGAAATAAATAAATACATAAATACTTTTTTAAAAAAGACAGAACTAGCTGGGCGGTGGTGGCGCAAGCCTTTAATCCCAGCACTTGGGAGGCAGAGGCAGGTGGATTTCTGAGTTCGAGGACAGCCAGGGCTACACAGAGAAACCATGTCTCGAAAAACAAACAAACAAACAAAAAAACAAAAAACAAAACAAAACAAAAAAGCTAAACAAAAACCCTGACCTGAACCCATATACCTGGAGTCTCTTCAGAGGCGTCACCTGTTCCAAAGGAAGCGGTGAGTTTAGTATCCTCAGTAGGTATCCTATGCACAAACAACTCCCAACTGTATGTTAGAACTGTAAATGTTTAAATTCAACAACTCAACCTTCCTACAAAAGCACCTCGTATTACTATCAAGTGTTAGTTCCTAGTTCTGACACTTTCATCATTTTCATACCAGAAAAGTAACTAAGACAAGGACTCCCAACCCATAGTATTTGTTTAGACTCTGGTTATTGTTAGAATCCCTTGAAGGAGATCAGTCCCCATTTTGTATCATTTAAATAGTCTCCTGCTCAGTCAGGCTCAGACTAATGGATCATGTATGACATTGCATGAACCATTCTGAACATTCTGAAGAAAGTCTGGATGGTAACTGTAAAAAAGTAAAGTCAGTTGGTCATGGCCACTTAAGAAGGTGGAGCTGGCTGGGCGTGGTGGCGCACACCTGTAATCCCAGCACTTGGGAGGCAGAGGCAGGCAGATTTCTGAGTTCGAGGCCAGCCTGGTCTACAGAGTGAGTGCCAGGACAGCCAGGACTAAACAGAGAAACCCTGTCTCAAAAAACCAAAAAAAAAAAAAGAAGGTGGAGCTGGGCTGGCTGCTGGGTGCAATGGCCTCCAGTGCTGCTTCTACAACAGGCCTCATTGGATTTCACCCTTTCCGCTGGGGTTCTCAGGCTGCCTGGCCAGCAGTTGGTAAGCAGAAAGCTCACAAGCAAAGCCAGTGTGTTATAGGGGCAGATGGTCTTTCTTCTGCTGTCTCCACCCTGTGGAAAATATATCCTGTAGCTCAGACAGATGGAAAAGGGGAAGACTCTTTCTCCCCTCTTACTGCTTGTTTTGAAACACAGTCTCATGGAGCCCAGGTTAGCCATTAGATTGCTACATAGCTGAAGCTGGCCTTGAACTTCTGATCCCCCTGATGCCTTCTCCCAAGTGTTCTGTCTGCTTCTTCTTCTTTTTTTTTTTTTAAGGTCTACTATTTTTTTATGTATATGAGTACACTGTAGCTGTCTTCAGGCATACCAGAAGAGATCATTCGATCCCATTACAGATGGTTGTGAGCCTCCATGTGGTTGCTGGGAATTGAACTCAGGACCTCTGGAAGAGCAGTCAGTGCTCTTAACCACTGAGCCATCTCTCCAGCCCATCTCTGATTCTTCATAGAAGAGTGAATCAATTGTTGCCTAAAGGCGAACACATTGAATATTTCTTATCAATTACTACATTAAGTAGCAATGAGGCAAGGAAAACCAACATAGTCTTTGCCCCTTCCCACTTAGGGATAGTCTAAGGAACCAGTTGATAGAACCCCTGTTTTCACAACCTTGTTTCCAGTTTGGGTCATTCAGAGGGATACAAAGATTCAAAATATTACCATTCAAACAGTTCTTCAGTTCGTTTTTCTTTTCAACAGGATTTCTCTAACCCTGGCTGTCCTGGAACTCTCTATGTAATCTAGATTGGCTTCAAAGTCACAGAGAATAGCCAGTCTTTGCTTCCTAAGTGCTGGGATTGTAAAGGCATATACCACCAAGCCCAGCTGTTCTAGTACTTTCTTAGTACCAGAAAAATAGGGGGAAAAATGAGCATCAAAGAGTAGTCAGCTATTCCCTTTTCATTAATGGATATTTGGACTCTTCTGTTATGCGTTTTCTGTTGATGGAGCGCAGCTGGGCCAACTTACCATCAAGAACCCTTGAAGCAGGCGTTCCGGGTTGCAATCGTGGCTCTCCCTCTTGCTTGCTGAGACATGGTTTCTTCTTCTGTGAAGTGATTATATCCTAGTCCTCTGCATACAGAGTTTGAGGGTTTGAGGAGTCTGTGAACACAGTGTCTAGAATAGTGTTGGTGTTCTTTAGTAGGAAAGGCGTGAGATTCTCCTGTTGGAATTAAAGCACCCAGAGAAAATGGAAAACAACTGAAAGGAACAAGTTGGTCATCTACAAGAGCTGTGAGCACCGCCGCTGTTTTGGTTTGGTTTTTGTCTGGGCTAGGCCTCCTTCTGAGAGGTCCTGTTTTTTATGTTCCTCAAATGATTTTGCTCTCTTGCTTAAGAGCAGAAACTTTGGTTTGGGGCTGGAGAGAAGCAGTGGTGTCACTCGGTGGGGTTGATAGTCCTTCCTTTTATTTCAAACCCTCCTCACACTCTTATCAAGGGTTTGGTAAGGATAGGTAGTAAGAGCTCAGCCCTGAAAAGAAATCAAAGAGATCAGTCTTAGTTTTAAAGTTTGGTCTTTAAAAAGAACAAATGAACAACCAAAAACAACATTGGAGAAATGCCTAATACTATCGCTGACTATCCCAAATGTCTGAAGCCACTGTGTTTGACAAAAGAGTTTGTTTACAGGGTTGCCAAATATGAGGAGATGGAAAGTCCCAAATCTCAGATCCACCTTCTTGAGGATAGAAAGGGTGTGTGGGTGCTTATGGATAAGGTGCTCTAAGGTGTGGAGAGAGGCACTTACAGACAAGGAAAACGAAGCAGTTGGCCACCTGCACAGAAAACAGCAGCTATCCTGGGAGTGTTTGACCCTTTGTAGCAAATGGTCAGCCATCAAACACCTGGCATGTCCAGGCAGTGAGTCACTGCTTTCAACTGGTTTGAGCTAGACACATTTCAGAAAAATTCCTGGACAAATTCAGACTCCTGAAAACAAGGTAAGTAGTTGCACCACAGTGGCTGCACTTGGTCGGATTACCCATGTGAAGCTGGCAGAGGCTTATTTCTTCACTACATAGCTGAGTGGGTTCTTATTATATTTTGTTATTAATTCTTTCAGAATTTCCTTCAAGTCAAGATCTACCCTTTCTTCCCTACATACCACCTCTACTGTTTCTCCTCCTCCTCCTCTTCTTTCTCTTCCTTCTCTTTTCTTTTAAAAAGACACTATCTCTAGGCAGATGTCCTGGTCCTCTAGGTTTTCCGCCCCTTGAGTGACTTCTGAAATCAGTGAAGAGTCAGCCAACCATAGAAGCTAAGGGAGGAAGAAGATTGCTGTGAGTTTGAAGCTAGCTTGGTCTACGCAGTAACAACTCCCAGGACAGCCTGGGCTACTAGCTAAAATCAAGTGAAATCAGAGGGTGGATTCAGGTTTCCCATCCATTTCAGCACCAGGAATTATTTTTTTCCTTTTGGGTTTTAAGGAAACGGGCTACTCCTAACACATTCCCGCAGCCACACTACACCCAGGCCAGCAGTGGTCCCGGGCCACTTGGGTAAGTGGAAGGGGGAGCCTGGTCAGTTTGCTGGGAATGAACCCCCCATTGTCCTCACCCTCCAAGAACAGCCCAGAGCCATTTGGAGATAGTTTGTATAACACTCAGGCACAGAGGCGACCGGGCTCATTCTCATACATGTTGCCCTGAGAGTCCGAGGTAAAAACTCCATGCTGGTCTTCAGTGTCTTCTGTCCACGTGTGTAATTGGATACATAAAGTGCACTAGTAGTAAGCATTGGGTCTCATATGGACACTCAAATAGGCAAAGCTTCTCCATCCTCACACATACCGAAGCGGCCCCATGGGCCCTCAGTTGGTTCCTACCCAAGGGCAAACCGCCAACCTAACTTCTGAACCATTGGCAAGCTATGCATTAGACTTTATAGAGATGAAAGGCTGTGCCTCTTTCCCACCCAGTGTGGTATCTGGGAGTTTCACCCATGCTGTCTGTGGAGCTGTGGGCTTCCTCACCGACTCAATGTATCCCATTGTCTGAGTCCCATTGTAAAACACCACAGTGTGATTACATCCCATGCAGCCATTCTCTTGGACCAGGCTTCAGGTTCTTTCCAGTTTGGAGCAATAATGAATAACCCTGCTATGGACATTTATGTGCATTCCTAATTCATGATTGGCACCCACTTCCTCGGTGACCTGTCTGCCAAGGTACAGGAGACCGGTATTTATGAATGCTCCTTTCAGAACTCTTGAATGAGGTAGACAGACTGGTCAGTGCGTACAAGGTGACTTGAAATTTGAAGGAAGAGATCGCTTGCTTGGGGTTGGAGGAGGGTGTGGCTCCGGTGGACGTGCTTATCATACTCAAGGCCCTGAGCTTGATCCCTAGCACACCAAAAAGGGAGAGAGAGAAAAGAGATGATTTACCTCGAAAAGCTGCCGCCATGCTTGTTCCGTGTAGTCCTGTCACCTCTAGCGAGCCATTGGATATTTATGGACTTCCTCATCCGTAAAATGTGGATAGCATAGTATTCATGTTATGCAAAATTAAGGAGCTGTTGCAGGGATTGGGTTATAATTAGGTAAAGTATTTGGATAGGGCTTAGCTCATCTAAGCACTCAATTGCTGTTATTGATTTTTCTTTTTCTTTTTCTTTTTTTTTGGGGGGGGGGTAACGATCATACAGACTAAGGTCAAAGAAGCTATGACATCACATAAGTTCATTGACAGAACCAATGCAAATGAGGTGACCTGTTTAAGGTCTCACGTGAAGTGAGAGTGTTGCTTTGCTTTTTGTACTTCTATTTTGGTCTTTAATTATGTGGCTGCTCTGTCTTTAAACAAAGACAGCATGTGGAAGTGGAGGAACAAAGGAAAACCTAGGCTGGGGAAGTCTGCTCGGTGTGGGATCAGCATTAACCTCTAGACTCAGTACTGACTTCAGAGGGACAGTCAAGCTGTTCTGTGATTTGCACAACTGGCTTAGATTAGTCCCCACCCCACCCCACCCCAGACTTCTAATAATAGATAGGGATTTGGATTCAGTATGATCTGACCCAATATCAAGAATTTCAGATGCCAGAGAAATAACCCAACTCTTTCCAATCTTAGAAGTGAGTGGATCTGTGCACTTGTGGAATGGAACCACATTGGTGTCCTACACCAGTTACCACCATAGCAGTCGGGTGGGCTGGTGAGCACTGTAGCATGTGAGATGAAAAAGTTGGCTCTAAGGAAGCAGAGAATTCATCATTGTGCAAATTTGTCTTCAGCCTAGAGACCTAGATTCGTGTTACCATTCATCTGTGTAACAATGGAAGCTATTCCATTGGGTGAACATGCAAAGGAGGGAAAATTAACTCCACCCACACCTAAAGGTTTTCCTAACTCCATAGAAATGTAAATGTTTAAATTTTTTATGTTGAAGTAGTATCAGACTTACAAGAAAATCGCACAAATAATACAAAAAAGGGTCCTGCCTCCACCCAAGTCCCCAGGGCTAGCCCTTTGCCACAGCCGCTTCTTTGTTCTTCCTTCTGTTTATGTGCACATTGCACATGCGCACATATGTGCCTTATTTGTCTCTGAGCCATAAAGACTTCATCACAGGCATGATGCCCCCTTTACCACAATATTTCCTTGTTTCCTAAAAACAAAACTATCTATTGCAGACTTCAATCTAGTTATCAGGTTTGGGAAAAAACAGTATTAAAGCTGCGTCCACACCGTTACTGAAGGACTCTAGCAGACCCGAGCGTAGCAAACACAGTTTCAGCAGGTCTTGCCCTTCCCACTTCCCTCTCCCTTGTAAACCATCGACCACATCCTTAAAGTCAGCCGCCAAGGTCCATTCCCTTATTTGGACACTTTCTTATGCCAGACTCCTAAGGCTGATCACCAAGGTCCAGCTATCAAAATCTTCAAGTCCAACAATCAAAGACCTCCTTTGGTTCACCAAATTAGCATGCCAATTATAACATACCACCACATCCTAGCCCATCCTAACACAGACCTTCCCTTTTTTCCTCTTTAAAAAAAAATCACAAAATCACACCTGCAAGGTCATTTGCTGCTGGCTTCTGCCAGAAAACATCCACTTTACTTTTCTCGCCAGCTTAATAAAGAATCTCTCTGTGAAAATAGGTGTTTGGATATAGTTTGTGCCTAATTGGGGGGGGGGGGTCTGGGAGGGAGCACCTCCACTGCGTGAGTCCCTTCAGTTACCAAAGCTGCAGGCAGAATTCAGATCTCACCTGATGCCTCCCTGACTCCTCTGTTGCAAATGAAAGGACTTTTTTTTGGTTCAGAACCCAATCCAAAGTCCCACCCCACTATTAGAAAACCCTCTAGCTTTCAGGCCAGCTAGCCTGGCTCGAAGAGCAGTGGACGAGGAAGAGACCATGCCTCAAATAAGGTAGCAGATGAGGGTGGACACCTGAGCTTGTCCTGACCTCCCTGCTCTTGCCAGCATAGGGCTGCTCTCACACACACACACATACACACACACACATACACACACACACATACACACACACACACACACACACACACACGCAGACACACACAGGCACACACACACACACACACACACACACACACTCACGCACAAGTTTTTTTTTTTTTTAAAAAAGGAAGAAAATCCTACCAGATACCATAGCAACTGGAAAGACAGCAGAACACCTAGATGAGAAGGTCTTCTGAAATATTTGCTCAAGTGTAGGGAGATTAGCCTAAGCCTGCGTATGTTACTGAGTGTGTGCAAGGGCAGTGTTATCAGGGCAAGCTCGCCTTACCTGCCGGGTGAGTCGTGGTGCTTCTGTCTGTAGTCTGTCAGGTGTTAAACGTCCTGATCACACGTTTGTCCTCTCCTCTGAAGGCTGTGTAGAGTCACAGATCTGTATGCCAAGAAAGTACCGGCTGCAGTCACCCCCTCTCCAGACTGCTGTCACAGTAGCTTCTTTCTCCTTTGGCAGATGTGGTGTTGGAGAAGGCCATGCACAAATGCATCTTGAAACCCCTCAAGGGCCACGTGGAGGCCATGCTGAAGGACTTCCACACGGCTGACGGCTCGTGGAAACAACTCAAGGAAAACCTGCAGCTCGTGCGGCAGAGGAACCCGCAGGAGCTGGGGGTCTTTGCTCCAACCCCTGACCTGATGGAGCTGGAGAAAATCAAGCTGAAATTCATGACAATGCAGAAGATGTATTCACCGGAAAAGAAAGTCATGCTTTTGCTACGGGTCTGCAAGCTCATCTACACTGTCATGGAGAACAACTCAGGTGAGGCGGCCTGTCACTTGGTCCAGATTTCTGACTGAGCCCCAATGTCCCCTCCCTTCAGTCTGTCCATGTCACCGAGCAGCCTATAGAAATACAAATGCAACTGACACAATTGTCAAATGAGTCGCATGCAGCAGAGTAACATAATGGCTCGGTGAAGGATAAGAACAAAGAGTTGCCCATCATGCTGACTTAAATAAAGACTTAATGCTGAGCCGGGCGTGGTGGCGCACGCCTGTAATCCCAGCACTCGGGAGGCAGAGGCAGGCAGATTTCTGAGTTCGAGGCCAGCCTGGTCTACAGAATGAGTTCCAGGACAGCCAGGGCTACACAGAGAAACTCTGTCTCAAAACAAACAAACAACAAACAAACAAACAAACAAACAAAAAATACAATGCAGCGCAGTGCTTATGAATTTGTCACCCTCGCTGTGCAACCGAGTCTCTTTACTAAGGGACTTTGGCCACCTTCGTCTTCAACCCTACAGTCCCCACATCTGTTGTTACATATGACCCTCTCCTCCATAATGTGAGAATGAGGTAAGGCACCTCATTGTGAACCCCAAGTGCAATGGGAACATTACTGAGAGCCTTTGCCACACTCTGGCCCTTGCCTGTGTGTGCTGATAATCTACAGCACACGTATGAGAAATTGAGTGCTTGGTAAGAATGAGGCTGAAGTGATGTGACTCGAAGTCATCATCAAAGAATTACAAAGTGGGAACCAAGTCCTCAGAATTCTCCTAAAGATGCAGAAGTACCCGTGAGTCATGGGTAGTGACTGAGCCCACCCTGTTCTAGGCCTTCAGAGAGTGGGCGAGGACCAACCTTTTTCTTGCCTTAGTAGAAAAGCCACAGAGAGAAAACCTGGGCTCTGGTACCTGTTGCTGGAGTCGATGGGAATGTGCATGTGCGCGTATTGCAGGGTACTGAGTGAGGCTTTTAACCTCTGAGCTCTTGGGACCGGGGAGCTGGTTCAGCCAGCGAAGCACCTGTCGGGCAAGCATAAGGACCAGAGTTCAGATCCCAGGCATCCACGTAGATGCTGGGTGGGGTGTGTGTGGCAGCTTACCCACAATCCCACACTCGTGAGGCAGAGCAAAGGGGATCGCTAGGGTGATAGAACTAGCTAGAATGGCCAAATAGGTAAGCTCCACGTGAGAAACTGCCTCAGTAAATACAGAAGAGAGCAAGTGAGGACGACACCTAATGTCAACCCCTGGCTTCTGTGTGCGTGCGTACACACGCACGCACACACACACACACACACACACACATCCTTTGAACTATTGCCAGCCTGTGGACAAGGCCTCTGAAATTTGAAACACATATCTCTGTAGCTCATGAGATCATTTATAAAATTTTTAAAAATTTCTAAAATAGTACCTGCTCAGGATTACATTGATCTGAAGGATTGTCTCTCCATCTGTACTCTGGTGATGTTTCAGACATGACCTTCTTCATTGTGGGGGCTGTTCTGCTTCCTACAGGGAAGCTTAGCAACATCCTGGATACCGTTTGCACCCTCACCCTCCAGCTGTAATCACGAAAACTGTTTCCAATAGTGTCAAGTATACTCTCCGTTGGCAAAGTCACCCCATTTAAGAAGCACCACTGCAAACAAACAACACGAGAGATAAGGACGCTTTCTTCTTCTTCTTCTTCTTCTTCTTCTTCTTCTTCTTCTTCTTCTTCTTCTTCTTCTTCTCCTCCTCCTCCTCCTCCTCCTCCTCCTCCTCCTCCTCCTCTTTCTTCTCCCCCTCATCCCCCTCCTCCTCCCTATATATTGCTATTAATCAGGTGCTATCATCAGTGGACTGAATTGCTATCATCAACCCTGATTTAAATAAATCAAACAAATAAAAAGAAGAGGGTGAGTCAGAAAGAACTAGCCTAAGGAAATATCTCATTCAGGGTTTATATTATGCCTTGATAACTACTTAAAACACTTAAAAGCATTCTGTCCTAGTACACAAATCTTAAAAAATGGGAAGAAAATCTGAGCTGTCTCAGAGACATTCATTATGAAAATGTCAACAAGGGCTGGTCATAGAAAGCAGTGGGTGGAGAGGCAAGGGCCACGTAGGTAGGGTTCCAGGATCTCCCACGCCTGATTATAAGTAGCACATTTCCCCAGCATGACTCTTGGTGGCTAATAAAAGCAGCAAATAGGATGTGAAAGAAACACAGATTAAAAATATCCCACCTTGCCCTCTCTTCCTGACCCTAGGGAGGATGTACGGCGCGGACGACTTCTTGCCAGTCCTGACCTATGTCATAGCCCAGTGTGACATGCTTGAATTGGACACGGAAATCGAGTACATGATGGAGCTCCTAGACCCGTCACTGCTGCACGGAGAAGGTACTAGACTCACGAGTGTGTCAGAGGAACTAGACAGAGAGGTTATGGGGGACAGGCAGGGCAGTTGGTGGGGATTACACCCTTTAAATTTGAGATGGAGACTCATGGAATGTAAAATTAACCATTTTGGAACTGTGGGCATGGTGGTCTATAACTGTCACCTTGGCATTTGGGAGGTTGGAGCAGCACGCTTAGGAGTCCAGACCAGCCTGAGCTACACAGCAAAGACCTGGCTTAAAAAGCACAGTCAGGGAAATAGCTTTCGAGTCTGTGTTTGAGCCCCAGCACGCACATCACAGAGCTTAGCATAAATTGCGATTGAATAGTTACACTGATAGAAAAATAACCCGCTATTTTTAATCACTAAAATCAACGAGAAGCTGGCCTTTAAAAAGAAAAAGAATTGTTGTTCCAAGCACACCAACATTTGCTGGCTTTCCGTTCACATTGGTGTCCAGGTTCAGTCTTACTCTGAGTGTGTCTTAACAGAGCAAAGTCTTTCTCCTTCTGCATCAGTTAGAGGTTGTATCATGAAGATCCTTCAGATGCTTGACTATGTAGCTCACAGCCTTGAAAGGCAACAAGAGCCGGGACTCTCCTGTGAGCTGGTCATTCTGGAAGGAGACAGATCGGAGCCTGTGTGCCTGTGTGTCACTTATTTTCAGGAGTCCCTTGGGCACCCAGACAGACCCTGACGGGGCAGCTGTGTTTTCTCTGTTCCTGTTGAGTTTCAGTCTGGCCTTGAGTACAAGGGCCTACCTATCCTTGGCATGACTTTGCATCATCTAGGAATCTCCCACAGAGGGTGCTAAATACATTGTCATCTCCAGAATGTCCTCTAATATCCTCAGGCCTCTCCTGAATCTTCAGGGTTGCTTTTCCTATCAAAGACTTGCTCTCCCTGGTCCCTAAGACATGCCTGCCCCATCCCTCTTTGGCCACTGCCAACTTGGGATAAATATCCCCCATCCTGTGCCCAAGCTGGGGCAGATATGAATGAGCTCTTCCAGCCTCTATATTTCACCCCGGCCATATCCTCTCCTTGAAATTTCAGCCAGGGACCCAGATATTCCATATGAGCCCATGAGTCCCACGGTGTCTCTTCCCCTTCCAGGCACTGGGCAGCAGAGAAAATGAGTGTGGCTTTGTCCAGGCGCCAAGGTAGACATTTGTAAGCTCCAGTGTGGAGCCACCCCCTTTCCCACCATGTGATTATTGCGGTCTGGGGTTTACTTTGGTGGTTTCTAGTAGCAAGAAGACCCCTTGAGGCTTTGGGGAAAAGAGTGTCTCAGTCTCCCTTAGAAAATCGCCCTTCTGTTATTGACAGTGTGTACTTAGATGCTTACGTCTTGTGGTCTGAGGACAGAAGCAACCATTTCCTGCTCCCTTTCCTGGCAGTGCCTCAGAGTGAGGCCCAGGGTTTCAAGCTTGTCTTCTTAAAGGAGAATGAAATAAGCATTGCGCTGTGACAGATGGGCAGGATTGACTTCACCTGCAGAAATCCCTGTGAGGGGAAAAAAAATAACAGGATACACTGATGTATGAGCAGCCCGTGGGCTCCTCTGCATGCGTTGTGTCAGGCACTCCGCTCGCCTCCCTTCCTCTGGAGAGCATGGCTCTGGCAGGCTGCCTGGGACCCCAGACTACGCTCTGGGGTACTGAACTGCAGCTCCTCCGATCTGGATCTAGAAGGGCTTCTTCGGTCATGTGTCACAGGCCCATGCTTTCTGTGACCTGTCCAGAGCTCTCTCCGGTTGGCTTTACGACAGTCACATGTCTCCTGCGTAAGCAGGCATTCCCGTTTGCAGGCCAGGCACCATAGATCCCCTTGCAAGCTCAGAGCTCTTGCTTGTGGCAGGGTATGGTTTGGCTGAAATTTAAAACCTTCCTCTGATTGTATCCACATGTTTCGAAGTGTGGTCAATTCTGTGTTTCCAGTATTTGAGGTTTTCTCCTTAGTGGGCTAAGCACATGAGGGCCGAGTCAAATTCAAAGTCCAAGGAACCCCTCACCACCCCACAGGGACTGTAGCTCCTGGAGCCACAGTTAAATGCTGACACCAGGATACAGTCTGTTCGATTCTAGTAGTCCATGCAGATTCCCCCGAAGTCACCTGTGTGGCATTCACACACTTGATCTAGCATTTTTACACTGAGTCTTGTGTGACTCCTGGGGCAAATACTAACTAAGGATTAATAATTCATAGCAGAGGTTGCCATAGCGAGGTAGTGGGGTCAGGAAAACTATAAACAAAAAGCCTGATACAGGCTGACTTGGCGCTTGTGGTTATGGCTAAATGATAGAGCCCTCGGCTAGCACGCAGGAGGCCCTGCACCCCCAAAGCACTGCAAAGAAAGAGGAAAGCACAATCTCCATCGATGACGGCCAACAAGGCCGCTTTGCAAAATTCAACCCCAATGCGGGTTCACAGGCCCGCTACCCATGCTCCTGAGGGGTGAAACCATTTCAGTCCTGCACACGGGTCAGAGAGAGTTCTGCAAGGCTCCCTGGGAGCAATTAAGCTTTGGCCATGAAAGAGTGACACTTCTTTCTCACTTAACTGCAGTGAACTTCTGGTCTGTGAATGAATCAATTGTCATGACTGTCCTCTTTAATGTGTGTCTCCCCTTCTGGGGAACAGGGATTCAGGCTCTTAGGATCTCCTTCTCCCCGGCTCTGTCTTGAACTATAATGGGTATTTTGTCCTTTTTCCTCTAAACTCCTTATGTAGTGTTTCTATTCTATGGGATATTATAAGTCATCTAGCGATGATATAAGATTTATGGGAGACGCCGGGCGGTGGTGGCACACGCCTGTAATCCCAGCACTCTGGGAGGCAGAGGCAGGAGGATTTCTGAGTTTGAGGCCAGCCTGGTCTACAGAGTGAGTTCCAGGACAGCCAGGGCTATACATAGAAACCCTGTCTCAGCGACAAAAACAAAAACAAAAACAAAAAAACAAACACCAAAATCCAAAAAAACAAAAAAAACAAAAAAAAAAAACGATTTATGGGAGGATTATGTCTTTAAATACAAAATATGTAGCATGCAGGGAATCCTTACAACACTCTCAAACGCCCCCTAGTGGCGCTCAAGCACATTTGCAAATTTTTAAGACAAACCTTAGGAAAATACATAGATGCCTTAAAATGTCTCGTCTCCTCACAGACAGGAGAGATTAATTTTAATGGCACTCTCAGAGGGACACCACTGTATTTAATATGTAAATCTCTTTTCTTGAGTATGGGAACAGAAATGCTGTCAGCTCCCTGCTGTGCCCTGCTCCTGGCACAGACTTGGGTCACTCCATAAATGTGTGTGAGGTGAATGCTTGAATAGAAAGATGAGTGGTACGCTGTTGGATGTGTGCTTCTGTGGCCGCTATAGAGAAATCACTGTCTACTTCCATGTGTGTAACGCCTGAGAATTCAACCATCCACAAGCTGGAAATATTTACAGGGGGAAAAAATGAAATGAACACATACAAACGTTTTTATTGTCCTTTTCCCCTAAATCATTTATGTAGCACTTCTATTCTACAGGTTATTTTAAGTCATCTAGCGATGATGTAAGATTTATGGGAGGATTATGTAGATTTTATGCAAATGCTGTGACTTTTGAAATGAAGAGTAAAGCATCCATGGATTTAGTATACAGGGGTCAGACCCTAGACTCTGTCCCCGAGGATACCCAAAGACAACTGTATACAGTATGATTTAACACTCGTGCCTCTCCGCTGCCATCACCAGTGTGACACTCTTAAGGACCCATTCCACTCTCTCTGCCCTTCAGGAGGCTATTACTTGACCAGTGCCTATGGTGCACTATCACTGATAAAGAACTTCCAAGAAGAACAGGCTGCGAGACTGCTCAGCTCAGAAGCCAGGGACACCCTGAGGCAGTGGCACAAGCGGAGAACCACCAACCGGACTATCCCTTCCGTTGATGATTTTCAGGTACACACCCAAGTCCCAACCTGCTTCCTTGTGTCTTCTGGGAAGGTAGAGCTGTCTCCCGCAGCCCAGAGCCTCAGGGCCTGAGGCCCAGGCTTGGGCAGAATCACCATGTGAAAAAGGAATAATTAGACCACCCTCTGGCCTGGCTGGGTCACTCCTGAGTCTTTAGGTGTATACACAGTAGCACCTAAACTTCCACTGGTCCATGTCCTCATAGACTAACTAGAAGAGAAAAATGCTTTGACTGTATCTAACCCATAAAGTATAGTAGGAAAACAGGGCTACAGTGAGGAAGATCGTTCTGCCGAAGTGTGATCGTGTAGCTGATTGGCAGGGCCAGCCGAGTTTGTCACTTCTGTCCACCATCATCCGGAGGATGGTATCCAGTATAGCCAGCCTGGGCAGAGGAAGGTGCAGATTCAAATCCTGGCTGTTAGGATAGCTCAGCATATGCAATGCCCTGGGTTCCATCCCTAGTACCATCACAAGAAAAACGAAAAGGGAAGAAAAGAAAAGAAAAGAAAAGAAGAGAAAAGAAAAGAAAAGAAAAGAAAAGAAAAGAAAAGTCAAGATATAGTTTCTGCTCAGTGTGACTCACTTTAGTACCAACATAAATATAATTATCACCATATAAAATATACACACAGATTTGGCTCACACTTGACTGCCCTTAGAACAAAAAAACCAAATTATGGCCCAAAACATTCAGCCTGCTGTTAAATACCTAACCCAATAAAATGTCCAAAGGAGAAAGCCTGGGCAAAGGCAACGGATGTGCAGTTTCCTCCGGAAACAACAATGTTTACCCTGCACACACACACACACACACACACACACACACACACACCCGTTGCCCTTTGGGAAGTGGGGGAGGTGCAACAAAGTACCTTACCACCGCTCCTCCCCCTGCCCCTTTCCTTCTTCAAATTCTAAACGGAATCCCCTGGAATCTCCGCCCAGCTCTTCGGCAGCAGGCCAGTTAGAGAGGGAACACTGCAGCCCTCTCGGGTTTCCAGGCTGAGCGGCTGTATGGTTCCCAATGAGTTAATTCCCTGGAGGCAGGCTAGGGTGGCTGAGCCTTTCCTGGGCCCAGCAGCCCCCCCCCCATTTACTTCTGTCTGTTCAGTCATGATCTACTGTGCAGCTCCCTGTGGATAATCATCTGAAGGCTTCTGTGAAAGCCTGAAGCGTGGCAGTGCTTAAGTCCCTGGCAGGAACCTGCGTCGGCAAGATGAATTTGCCTTCGTGCACAGATTCACCTCCCTTGCCTTTTCTCTCCCATTTCTCAGTGCTCTGAAAACAACCCTTGGTTCAAAGTCAAGCCCGTGCTTGAAAAGCAAGGTCAGCATGTTCTTCTCCAAGATTGCAATTTTCTCAGAAATTCCTTTCAGACACACAAACTACAAAAGAACACACGCTGTGCACCTCTCTCTCTCTCTCTCTCTCTCTCTCTCTCTCTCTCACACACACACACACACACACACACACACACACCTGCTTAGGTTGTTCAAAAGCATCTATGTGATGAGCTGTTTAGCTCATGCAGGCGTTGCATTACTGCCATGTAGGGTGTGCAAGGACAAGGGGTCCTGAGAGGCTCACTGCCTCCCAGGGCACCTACATGATTCTTTTTTTTTTTTAATTGAATATCGTCTTCATTTACATTGCCAATGGTAAAACCTTTCCCGATTCCCCCCTCCCACAAAGGCCCCCAGGCCCTCCTCCCGTGCCAGGCCTGCAGTGCTGCTCCCGTAACTTCCTGCAGTCTCGGCCTCATGCTTAGTCAGCAGTCTCCAAAGTCTTCTTCTTGCAGAATCAACATCCCTTCCCTGATTCTTCCCACATTTCATCCCAAGCCACTGGGAGCCTTATGTAAGGTTGCGGCGCATGAGATCACCATTTGGGGAGGATGGTCAGACCTCAGCAGTTTGACCAAGCATTATTGTTTTGGGGTAGGCGTCCTAGAACGGCACAAAGTGAGCACCCTGGGTGCTGGTGTGTCTAGATGTTTTTAAACCCCTTCCTGCTAACTGCAGGGCCCGCACTCTCCTGCTGTTTGGGCTATTTTTCAAGCTGGGAAAAAATCGCAACTTTGGATATGGTTCAGGCTCGTAGGATCTCTTCAGCAGCTGGCTTTATAGTGGATAAAGATGAAAACCAGGGCTGGCGGTACTTCCTGTTGTTTCCCTTTGCAGTGAGTTAGCATGTGGCAGCTCAGTCCACACCATCGTCTCTGCCACGATCCAAGTACAGATCAGAGTCTTTCCTGGCCAAGAGCTGCGTGGTCTGACTAGACATTAGGACAAGCCCAAGCCTTGAGCGGCTCACCATTTAGGCCTTGCACTTACCTCCGAACGGCGTCTGCTTTCTTTTCTGTGCTTGCTCCTGACATCTCTGTTTCCACTTGCAGAATTACCTCCGAGTTGCCTTCCAAGAGGTCAACAGTGGATGCACTGGGAAGACCCTCCTTGTGAGACCGTACATCACCACAGAGGATGTGTGTCAGCTCTGTGCTGAGAAGTTTAAGGTGGAGGACCCTGGAGAGTACAGCCTGTTTCTCTTTGTTGATGAGACATGGCAGCAATTGGCAGAGGATACTTATCCTCAGAAGATCAAGGCCGAGCTGCATAGCCGGCCTCAACCCCACATCTTCCACTTTGTCTACAGGCGCATCAAGAGTGATCCTTACGGTGTGATTTTCCAGAACGGAGAAGACCTCACTCCCTCATAGGGGACACATGGGGCTTCCCATTGATACATCCAAAAGGGAGCTGAGAGTCTAACTTTCTGGCTGCCATGTGTTTGAGCTCATAAGGCAGCCACCGCCTCAAGGATCCCTCAGTTCAGTGACTAAGCCATCCATAGGCTGACTTGGCCAAGGGCATCCTTTAGATACGTTGCCCAGATGAGGTAGCTGAGACTTGGGGAAGAGTAAGACTCTCCTCCAGAAATGGTGAATTGCATTTTAATGATTCAGGTGTCCTGGGATCACTGGCTAGTTAACTAGTTAACCTTAGCCAGCTTCAGGGTTGGCTTACACTATGTATATGTGCTAAGACACTTAAGGTACAAACTCTTCTCCTGGATTCGATAGCAGGTGACAAGACTGTCCGATGCAGTGCGTCAGGTCCCTCTCGGCTCTGTGGGTGGCTCCAGACTTCCCTCTGTCCCTTCTTTCATCCACCCTTCATCCTATACTTTTTTTTTTTTTTTTTTACAAAGAGCCTTTGTGTTTTTATATATTTCATAGAAAATTTTATAGCAGTTGCAGGTAAACTGTCAGGATTGGTTTTTAAAATATTTTTGTAACTTTTAAAATATTCTGTAAGTATGCATGTGATTTAACATTTAATATTTGAAGATAAATCTCTTGCTGGATTTGAGAGTACTGCATTTTAGATGCCTCTTAGATGTCTCTCTTCTGTAACTGGATGTTTCGGCAAATTTGTGGGGAGAGACTTCTGGTTGTCTGAAAGCAATCCCTGACGCAGGCCACAGGCTGCCTCTGAAGACTCGGGTGTACTGTTACATTGTTCACTTTTAGCAGTCGTGTTGTTACATTGTTGACTTTTAGCGGTTGTATTGTTACATTGTTCACGTTCAGTGCTGTTGTACCATTTGTTGTCTGTTTTTAAGCAATCGATGCCGAGAATTAGGAGAGAAATGAATGTAGAGAGAGGGAGAGAGAGAAACACAGACTCTAAGGAGGGACTGAGGAATGTAGTCTGCAGGTTCAGGCTCTTAGGAGGATGCTGGAAAAGGAGTCAGTACTGTAAAATATGATATGTGCTGTGGTGAGCTTTGACAAAGATCTGTTCCATATGCTGTGTGCTTTGGGAAACAATTTTAAAAATCCCTATAAGGAAAAGCAAATCAAGGATAACGAACCCTATGATCCATTTTGTAAGTCAACACTAAGGACATCCATTTAGTTGGAGGCAGAAAACAAGTAATGTATAATATGAGTTTTGTTGAGTTCAATGAGATGTTGATGGGAAGAGAATGCACCAAAACCAAAAACAAACCAAAAAAAAAAAAAAAAAGACAAAAAACAAACAAACAAACAAACCCTCTTTATTTTAAGAATGGACAATGGTTGGGGCATGGCTCAGTGGTAGAGCTAACTTACACAGACTAGCATGCTGGGTCTCATCCTCAGCATGGCAAATATGAGCAAAGCAAGCAGAAAACATGGATGTATGGTGAAGTTAGATTTATGTTGTATAAAATGAATTTATGGACACACATATTCCAGAAGGGTCGTACATCAGTGTAACACAGGTCATTACAAAACAAAACAAAACAAAAAACAAAACAAAACAAAAAAAACCCACGTTATTGCCTTGTGTAAGGATGCACAGGCATCTGATTTGGGGGACCTGGAACCTTGTATCTTGTACCCCTGGCTTTTGTTGTACCAGAACCCTCCCTTGGCACATGCTGTGTTGTATTTCCTTTTGTAAATTATTTTCCATGGAATTTTGCACATAATACATTGTAATACTGTACAATAATCCTGTGTAAAATAATTTTTGCAATATTCTTCAGTTGTCTTTGTTGGAGGTGGTGGTGGTGGTGGTGGTGGTGATGGTGGTGATTTGTTTTAGTGTCAGAATATAATCAGGTACCCAAAGATGCTGTGTAAGTGTACATGACAGTGGCTGAGCTTGGTGCCCTGTGCCTTTGACCATAGCACCTGGGAATCTCTGTGAGTTCCAGGTCCAGCTATGCTCTAGCATAGCTGTTTCAAACATCCTGGGGCTCAAACATGCACACTCAGAAGCATGCACGCATGCACACAGTACACACCATAAACTTCACATTGATCTGGTAGTTGCGAAGAGCAAATAGGACATTTGCTCCGAAGCTTATGATCAATAGAACAGAAATTAAAAAGCAAAGAGAACAGTTGGGCCGTGGCCTGCAAGTGTTTGCGGGGTTATCCAGCGCAGTGCTTGGCTTCAAGGGCTCCAGAGCAAATCACAACTAATGTGAACTCAGAGCCAGGCAGGGTCCCGCAGACAGCCTCTCCCTGTCCTTAGGCAACCTCTGCTGTGTCCTGGCTGAGAGTTCTGCGATTGCAAAATCAGCCGCGCAGGCCTGCCCCTCTGCTGAGTGTGTTCTGGGGCAGCCATGCAACTGCTAAGCGCCCACTGCATCCCTGTCGGTAGGGGGAGGGGAGAAGTTCAGAGGGTTTTGAGACATCCGTAAGACAGGTACTTAAGAGACCAGAACGAAGGCTGAATGAGCTTGCTTGGATGTTTGGAGTGAAGAGACACTGTTCTCTACATCTGTTCAGCCGCCCGCCTGCCCGCCCCTGCAAATTTAGACAGAGATGTTGTCCTTAGGCTGAAGGGCTCCTCTTAGATTAAAACTGGGTCACGACATCCGAATTAGGCAGTATGAGCAGGCCCCGTGAGAGCAGAATGAGAAGAGCTAGAATGAGCAGAAGAAAACATCACAAGACTTGCCCTGCTTTGTCATTGGGCAACACTTCCCTGGCAGAGTTTCAACACATGTGTCTCCAGTTTTCCCCCCACGCAGGCATTTCTCACTTCTCGGTTTGTCAGGAAACAGACCCTGGTGGAGTTTGGATAGGGTAAGAGCGGAGTAAAAATATACATGCTGGGTGGAGGCAGAGGAGGGTGCACTTCCAAACCTAAAAATATCTTGAATGGCCGCCAGAGGAAGGAATTTTGTTTTTGATGTTGGACATACTGCCAACTATGACCCCCTTAAGGACACAGAAAGAAAAGAAAGAAAGAAAGAAAGAAAGAAAGAAAGAAAGAAAGAAAGAAAGAAAGAGAAGAAATGGAAATTGTTAGTTGTTTGTATCATGTGGCAGTTACTTTAAATCTACAAGCAAATTGCAAAAGAAAAGAAGCTAACTGCTTCCATTCACAACTGTGGCCTCACCTCCCCAGAAGCACTGACCTTCCTCTTCTGGAAGAAATATGAAATAAAAGAGGCCTGTGGTGTTTAAGAGCCTGGCTCTACCCTCAGATGTCTGGGAAAACGGACACAGGTGGGGATCCGTCTACATGGGACACATAGTGTAATTACCCAGCAGTGTCTGAGAACAAAATGGCGACTGTTTTCAGACCATTTGGGTAAATTTGAGACCCAAATGTTGTTTGCCATTTGGTGATCCTTAGTCATGTTGGGAAAATGACCTTCTCCTCCAAATCATATTACAGTGCCGAATCACAAGCAGATGACGGGAAAGAAGAGGGAGGGAAGAGCTGGCATTTGTTTCAGGAAACATGTTCCATTCTGAAAAGAGTCTATGTATTAGTATCAAAGAGTGGGTAGCAGCTGGCCCAAGCTTCCACATGAATATTGACTTTGCTAGGAAAGGAACCAAGGGGAGTTTAAAAGAAAAAAAAATAATAAAACAGAGAAAAGCAAAGCATAATCGGAGTTAGTGTAGCTCAGCAATATAGTGCTTGTATAGCATGCTCTTGGTCCTGTGTCTGATACCCAGCATGCACTGCACATGCAGGCCTACCCACCACTCCTCACTCCCACCTGTACCTGCTGCCCCCACATGAACTCACTTAGAGACCCAAAGGGTATTGGTATTCTTTTAAATTTTGTTGACGTTTGGTGTTAAGACATGTTTCACCATGCACTCTGTAATGGCTGGTTTTGTGTGTCAACTTGACACAGGCTGGAGTTATCACAGAGAAAGAAGCTTCAGGTGAGGAAATGCCTCCATGAGATCCAGCTGTGGGGCATTTTCTCAAT
Organism: Apodemus agrarius; assembly: GCA_964023405.1. Classification (NCBI taxonomy): domain Eukaryota; kingdom Metazoa; phylum Chordata; class Mammalia; order Rodentia; family Muridae; genus Apodemus; species Apodemus agrarius. The sequence goes on along the minus strand of OZ030008.1, from coordinate 34,521,395 downwards.
TAGTGATCAAAGGGGGAAGGGCCCCTTGTGGGTGGTGCCATCCCTGGGCTGGTAGTCTTGGGTTCTATAAGAAAGCAGACTGAACAAGGCAGAGGAACCAAGCCAGGAAGTCACATCCCTTCCATGGCCTCTGCATCAGCTCCTGCTTCCTGACCCGCTTGAGTTCCAGTCCTGACCTCCTTTGGTGATGAACAGCAAATATGGAACCCTGACTAAGACATACCCTAAAACTGATCATAACCTTGCTGTGGTCCTCCAGGAGTCAGAGATTTTGTTTTCTTTCAGACTAGGAGATTGAACCCAGACTAGACAAGAGCTTTACTATTGAGCCACACCCCAGTCCTGGGCCAGTACTCTTTTGTTGTTGTTTGGAGATAGGGTCTCACCTTGTCCAGGGTCCTCTCAAGCTCCCTATGACTTGGAACTCCTGATCCCAAGTGCTGGGATTACATGCATGTGACACAGAGCCCAGCTAATGCACCAGTACTCTTACCCACGGGATAACCAAAGTTTGTCCTAAGGATTTTGAATGGAAAATGTCCCAAGGAGTGACATGACTTTTCTTGATTCTAATATAAGCTTGAATCTAAAGTAGAATTTTCCAAAATTCTTATTGTCTATATTAAAAGCACTTAGAATAGCTTTGTATGAATGTCTCTGGGTATTTCCTTTGGCAGAATATATTGAAATCAATGTAGCTGAATTGTTCAGTTTGCCATGTGGGGATGAGGGCCACAGAGAGCTAGGAAAGACATTCAGAAAACCCCTTGCTTGCCCCTCTGTAAGCAGCACTTAGGTTTCTAGGACACATGCCACTCACACGATAGAAGGTGTAGTCACCAGCCCTTCCTCTTTCCTTCCTGGTGACCATCTATATTTCTTCTTATGCCCCACCCTGACCCCCACCCCCACCCCGACCCAGGAGCTATAGGGTGTGTCTCTCACACAGCAAGTCTTAAAATGCTTGTATTCCGCTCCAAGGCCTCCTGCCAAACGCAGGCTATGACTCGCCTTACTGCCCGCTTTTCCAGCTCTGGCTAGGAGAATTCACTGTGAAGCCGGGTGGTGGTGGCGCACGCCTTTAATCCCAGCGCTTGGGAGGTAGAGGCAGGCGGATTTCTGAGTTTGAGGTCAGCCTGGTCTACAAAGTGAGTTCCAGGACAGCCAGGGCTACACAGAGAAACTGTCTCAAAAAAAAAAAAAAAAATTCACTGTGAATGAACCATCAGCTGCCCACTCTGTCTGTCACAAAGACGCCGAGTCCACTGCTTTTAACTTTTAAGTGTGTAATTTTAAGTAATTTTGCTTTTGCTTTTTTTTTTTTCCTTTTGATTTTGGGTTCCAGGCCCTTGTGTTCTCTAGGCAAGCACTCTACCTCGGAGTTCTGGCACCCAGCCCTAGGCTACATCTTGAAATCACCTGGGGTTGCCTAGACCATCAGTAGTCTGCAAGTGGGACTCAAGTGTCCAGGTGATTAACACCTCAGGATGCTCCCACCAAGAGCCACCAGGCACACTTCTTAAAGTGACAGTGTCATGGACATGAAGCCTCTTGCTTGGCCGCTAACTGAATAGTGCACAGTCCTTATTTCGCTCAAGTACTTTAACCTCTTGTGCCACTTTGTCCAACAGAAACATGAAGCCAATTACAAATTTTCTAGAAGCCACATTTTAAAAAAGAAAAAAAGGGGTGTGTGTGGGGGGAGACAAGCAGTTAGTTTAGATGTTATTTAACCCATGAGAGTCCCAATATTATATATTCAACAATCTAAAATATTAAATAGGTATTTTACATTCTTTTTAAAATATTAAGTCTTCAAAAATCTTTTGTTTATTTCATACTCAAAAGCACATCTAATTGCACATGGACTTCATCTATAGCCTCTGTGCCTAGTGGCCACCAAACTGGATAATGAAGTTATAACGTATTAGAAATGATTTTAAGTGTGTGTGTGTGTGTGTGTGTGTGTGTGTCAGAGAGAGAGAGAGAGAGAGAGAGAGAGACAGAGAGACAGAGAGAGAGAGAGAGAGAGAGAGAGAGAGAGAGAGAGAGAGAGAGAGAATGAGAGAGAGAGCCCATTTCCTACTAGCTAAGCATATCATCAGGAGCTATAGTTAGAACACTTCCCCGGAAAGGGGAAAAAAAGGGAGGAAAGAGGATGCAAAGACGACACATCTTGCTGATCTTCCTTTCATGGCCAAAATGCGATCCTGAGAGGAGCCATCTCCACCCCCACAGCAGTCTGAAGTAATACTCCCAAAACGGAATTAATAATGAGCTAAAAATACTACCATAATCAGGGGTATCCCAACAACTTCCCCTCTTTTAATTTCAGTTATTTATTATATTCACTTATTTACTTAGATAGTAACATAATCATTTAAAGACATTCATCAGTGCTACTCTTACCTTACTTGGAAAACAAAAACAAAAACAAAAACAGAGGGAGGAGGCTGTGCTCAGCGCAGCAGCCATAGGTCGGGCTTTCCCAGCCGCGGGGCGGGGCCTCCGACCTCCTCTGCACTCTGTGGCCCTATAGGACTTTGTGGGGCTGCTGCCTCTGGCGCCCGCGAGGGCCCAGGAGACGCCCAAGTGTGAGGACCTCAGAGTGGGACAATAGATCTGTAAAGAACCAAAGATAAACGATGCTACGCAAGAACCAGTAAATTGTACGAACTGTGCAGCTGTGTTCACTGGTTCCACAGGTAACTTGCAAGGATTTGAGTGGAAATGAAACACAGTTTACTGGAAAGGAGTTGGTTTTCTCAAGCCTATATCTTGCTGAAATGTAAATGGCTATTCATACGGAGAGGCAGTTGCATCGTTTCTTTTTTGGGCTGGCTGGGAGCAGATTGATTTTCCCTTGGATAATCTACCTGAAGCTTGTTAAGAGTTTTGTCCCATAGGATTGTGTGGAATTGGGAGCCTGATTGACTTGTTTTTATTTCAGTGCAGACTGTTGGCCCTTCAGATGGAAGCAGTGACATCACAGACGCTTATGGAACCAGACTTACAGGACTCAGCATTGCCAATGAAACCTTTAGAAAAACACAGTTGTATCCATAAGTGTTTAAAAAGAGGAAAAGGTTAGAGCCTGTATGTGAAATCCCAGATTTTCCTTTATGGGTTCTAGATGATGTTTTAAAATGAGCTCAGCTTCCATTTGTTTAGTTTAAATATATTATTCTTAGATTTATTTAATGGTCTTTCTTAGGAATCAGTATGGTATTTTTTGTGGGCTTCTGTTTCTGAGATAGCTAGTCTTATTACTCTGTTACTGTATTACTGCCATGTCCTTTACACAACATTTGTCACTTTTATTTGTGAAAACTAAAAATAGAACCTATTCACAAAAAAACATGCAGTATGTAATGTAGTTCATTTGTATTATTTATTTTGCACAGACTTCATATTTGCTGCAGTTAGCTGTGGGAAAAATAGGCTTAGTTGACAGATTGCAATTTTGGTTAATTTTTTTTTCATCATCTTCTTCTGACCATTTACTGATTTGCAGATGTATGCAGTTCACTATGAATTGAAAGAAAGAAAAACAAACGTTATGATGTTAAGCTGCTAACAGCACTTTAGTTTATTTTTAAAGTTTTATTTATTGTATGTATATGAGAACACTTCAGACACACCAGGAAAGGGCACCAGATCCCATTAGAGGTAGTTGTGAGCTACCATGTGGGTGCTGGGAATTGAACTCAGGACCTCTGGAAGAGCAGTCAGTGCTCTTAACCACTGAGCCATCTCTCCAGCCCAGTGATAGCACTTTACACAACTGGAAGTACATAAGTCAACCAGCATCAAGGCGGGAGGCTTTTCTGTCCTAACAGCCCAGAGGTCAAGCCTCCTGCCCACTGGAAGTCTATTAGGATTTCAAGCCGCTCTTCGACTTGATGAATGAGAATCTACTTTTGGAAATAAAGGTGCAGCTTTTACCTCTTGTGTACAAGGTCCTAGAGCCAATTCTCAGCTTGCATAAGAAGGGAGGGGGAACAGAAACAGAGAAATTGAGAATTTGTATTTCTGCGTTTTAACAGAACTCCTCACATGGCTTTATGTTCAATGCAATTTGATTTGATTGCAAAACACTGCAAAGCATATTTGGGACATCGGACTTGGTGAGCTGATTCAAATAAATAAACATGGAGGCTCTACCTACCCCTCAGTGAAAGAGACAGATTGTGATGTCTAAGGGAAATATGGCATACAATCTTGCTTACAATCACCTTTATTTCCCACAATAGGATAAAAATGTGTTTATCAAAAGCAAGTGTTTACCTCATGGTTAGCCATGATATCTTGCTTTTTAGGCAAAGGGTCCTCTGGTGGGTCAGGAGGGCCTGTGTCTGGGCTCATTGCTTGTAGATGTGTGTAGAAAGCACGTGTGTGCATGCATGCATGTTCATATGTGTTCGTGTGTGTGTGTGTGTGTGTGTGTGTGTGTAATATAGTATGATCACGTAGTCCATCTAGTTAACTAGTCACACTGTCTACATGTGATATGAGAGGTTTATGAACCTTTTAGTTTTCTAAGGAGACAACTTTTTAAAGGCAGTTTGTCCAACCAAAGATCTACCAATGATGGGACTGCCTTACTCATTGGTTTTGAAGAATGAAGAAGATATCTTAAAATCAAATGTACTTGCTAGCCAAAGAATGAATTACAGAAACTTCTTTGGAAAAGAAAGCTGTGAAAGGTGCTGCCTCCACTTCTCCAGAGAAGAGACAGGGTTTCTCTGTGTAGCCCTGGTTGTCCAGGCTGGCATCATAGCTCAGAGAGCCACCTGCCTGACCAAGCCAGCTCAGTCAGTCAACAGGGTCTCAAGGATAGGAACAAGGATTGAAAAGAACAATTAGACAACATTATAACATGACCCCAGCCAAGTTCTGAAGCTGAAGTGGGTTTATTTTTTTCCAGTCTGCTTTTCTATCATTCTAGGTATATACAAAGTAAACAGTCAAGGTTAAGAAGCAAACAAGGCAATAAACAAAAATAGTCAAGGAACAGACAAGGCAATAGACAAAGTCCTGTGGTAATCAGGGACTTATCAAGATGATCAAGATCTTGAGCCTACTTCCGTGTCCTGGCCCAATGCCAAATTCTTGCCAAATTTCTAGAAGCGGGGGCCAAGAGCTCTTCATACCAGCCTCTGCCTCCCAAGTGCTGGGATTAAAGGTGTACATGCCACTGCTACTCAGCTGCCAATGATATTTTTCATTCATGAGGTTTACCTCCTATTTTGAGGGAGGGATTTAAAAATAAAACTGCATTATTTATTAACTCAAACTTTAGGTTTTAATAGAAAGTCACAGTTCCCTGATCTCCACTCAAACACATTTCCAATGCCTCTTCCGCCAAACCCTCCTTCAGCTCCTTCTCCATAATTGCCTCAAATTTTCTAAAAACCATGATTACATGGCAGTTTAGACTTCCTTTCGATATAATTTTGGGGAGGAAGATCCTGTGGATAAAAACCTGGTCCTATGCATGCTAGTCAAGCCTTTACCATGAGTTAGGCTCCAGCTGGACATTAATTTTTTTGTTCCATTGTGGATGGTAGAGATGTGACTACCTCTTTAATATGCTTTCTCCATGTGCTACACATGTCATTTAATTGAAGACAATAGGATGTGACTACTTGCAAAACTTTCCTCTTGGGTCAGGCTGTTCCACTACCATGCCCAACAAAAGTCTGCCTAAATCCTGCTGGGAGTTGGGGGAGGGACCTGTGTAGTTGTCAGCATCCTGGGATTCAGAGGGTTTCCATCGTTCAGAGTCCCATTTCCAGTGGAGGGCCGGTGCCTCTTTGTCTGTCCTAGAATGCACACTGAGTGTCACGGAGGCCAGATTGGGTCAGGGCACACCTCCACATTTCCATCTGCCCAGCCTGAGAAGTTATTCTCAGAAACCCTATGCATGAGCCAAAGAAACAAATCTGAGGACCAACCATTGTGAAGGAGGCTTGGAGTTTATTAACATAGGTAAATATAATTCCTTTTTTTAAAATGTATTTATTTATTATATGTAAGTACATTGTAGCTGTCTTCAGACACACCAGAGGAAGGTGTCAGATCTCATTACAGATGGTTATGAGCCACCATGTGGTTGCTGAGATTTGAACTCAGGACCTTCAGAAGAGCAGTCAGTGCTCTTAACTGCTAAGCTATCTCTCCAGCTCCTAAATATATTTCTTTGAGAGATTTTCTTCACCCTCTTTGCTCCCAAATAACTGCAGGGCATTTCTATACCTACTCCAAATAAAGACACAGAGACCTGGTACTTTTACAAGTAGCTGGGCAGATTCTGATCTAGTCTAACCCGACTAGTGTGCTACTACCCAGCCACACAGTCCCTTACCTGCATCTGAGTCTTGCCCTTGCACACTCTGGTCCATGTGTGTTGTCATGGCTGCTCTCTCATTGAGAAGATCTCATGGTGAATCCTCTTGGTCTCTCCATGTGGCCTCTCTACACCTTCATCTCCTGATCCTCCTCAACTCTCTGGTCTCCTTTGAGACCCCTGACTGGGACCGGAAGTCCCACCCTTTCTCTTCTGCCCAAGTAATTGGCTGATGAGCTGGTTTATTAACCAATCCGAGGTGATGGAAAACAATTTTTACATAACATTGAGGCTGGAGATGCTTTACCAAGTGATCCTCTGGACTGCAACCAGATGTCTCAGCATAGACAAATCAACATCTGAATACACAATGCACTAAAGTATCCCCCAATAAACAGGTTTTAGGGGATAAAGAGCTAGCTTGGCAGTTAAGAGCATTTACTGCTCTTACAGAGGACCCAGGTTCTATTCCCAGCCCCAACATGGTGGCTTACAGCCTCCCATTGCTCCAGCACAAGGGGGTGCAATGCTCTCCTCTGACCTATTCAGGCACCTGTATGCATGTGGTGCATACACTCATGTAGGCTCACATATATACATATAAATAAATAAGTAAAAAAAAAAAGTTATTTTGAAGGGGAGAGGCAGCAGCTGGATGTATCAGTAGTTAAAAGCTCTTCTAGAGAACCCAGGTTCAATTCTTAGTGCCCATATAGTGGCTCACAGCCTTCTATAAATTCAGTCCCAGAGAATCTGACACACTTTATGGCCTCCGAGGACACTGCATGCATTCGGGCCACAGATATACATGCAGGCAAAACTCCCCCATATATGTAAAATAAAAAAAAAAATGGGAGGGTAGGAGAGAGGTTTTGACAGAGCTTGAAGTACTGAGTTTAGTAAAGAGAGAGGCGCTCACGGAAAGAGCAGTGTGCATCCAGGAGTAGGTGAGGGTCTCCAAGAGAGGCGGTTCCGGGTGTCACAGCAGTAGCCACATTTACTATCTTGGCAGCCTCTTAAGTTGTACATCAAAGCATTTTTTTAAGGGACATCATTTCCCCTTCCCCCTTCTTTTATGAAATTATAGGTGTTCCTCATTGCCTTGGATAAGACTGCAATCTGATTATGATAAGACCATGAGTCACAAAGGTTGCACAAGGGGATTATGACATCTGTTATTGTAAAGTTTATGATCTTGTGAGCTTGCTGGAAGAGTGTACGTTTACAACTGGGGAGAAAGGCCATGCTTGCTCATCAATATTTAGATTTTTTTAAAGATTTGTTTATTTATGTATATGAGTACACTGTATCTGTCTCCAGATATGCCAGAAGAGGGCATTGGATCACATTACAGATGGTTGTGGTTGTGAGACCCATGTGGTTGCTGGGAATTGAACTCAGGACCTCCGGAAGAGCAGGATAGCTCTTATCCTTGAGCCCTCTCTCCAGCCCTTTTTTTTTGAAAAAAAAAAAACAAAAAAAAAAAAAAACCACAAACCTTAATCTTTTTATTTTTCCAAACAGGGTCTCATTGTGTAGCCCCAGCTGTCCTGGAACTCACTCTGTAGACCAGATTGGCCTCCTGCCTCTGCCTCCCAAGTGCTGGGATTAAAGGCATGTGCCACCACTGCCTGGCCTTTTTTTTTTTTTTTTAAAGATTTATTTATTTATGTATATGTTATGTTTAGGTCTTAAGAATGGTTCATGCCTGTTGTGGTGGGATTTGCTGAAGGAAGTAGAGGCAGGAGGATCACAAGTCTGAGGCCAGACAGGGCTACACATTTTTCGGAGCACTCAGGAGGCAGAGGCAGGCAGATCTCTTGAGTTTGAGGACAGCCTGTCTACAGAGCAAGGTCTTGGACATCCAGAGCTACACAGAGAAACTCTGTCTTAAAAAACAAAAACAGACAAAAAAAAGTTCAACATTCTTATCTAAGTATCTCTGTGCAAAGGTACTATCCTTACCTAAGAGACCTTTACAACACAATCTGTTAATCTTGCTGGAATTTTTAACTCCAAACTAGGTCCCAAACTAGGGAGAGGCTTCAACCAGATTCCAAGGCGAAGAATCCTTTCCCTCCCTCCCTCCCTCCCTCCCTCCCTCCCTCCCTCCCTCCCTCCCTCCCTTTTCTCTCTCTCTCTCTCTCTCTCTCTCTCTCTCTCTCTCTCTCTCTCTCTTTCTTTCTGTTTTTCCAGACAGGGTTTCTCTGTGTAGCCCTGGCTGTCCTAGAACTCACTCTGTAGATCAGGGTGGCCTCTAACTCAGAAATCCACTTGCCTCTGCCTTCCAAGTGCTGGGATTAAAGATGTGCACCACCACTGCAGCTTTTTTTCCCCTTGTTGGCTTTTTTCCTGCTCTGAATCCTTGCTTTCTCCTGTCTGATAAGTATTTTTTGAAATCCAAAATTTTGTTGCCAGTTCTCATTGGCTCTTGGCTTCTCATCCAACCTCTTTGTCAAAAGGGGGCTAGGACCTTTTAAATTCCATTCTGGTAAACTATTTCTCTGACAGTAAAATGAGCCAATTCAATCCGGATTGGATTATATTAAATGCAGTTTATTGAGAGCAAGTTCACTGGCCCCAAGGACCAAAGCCAGGGAAGTCACCATGGAAGAGAGAAGTCCGGAAAGGAGAAAGGAGATTGGAGGAGGGAGGGAGGGAGGGAGGGAGAGGGGGGGCTGGATTATATAGGGAGGAGGTTCTGTAGCCCAGACCCTTGGGCAGCAATGGGGGCAGGGTATGCCAGGTAGGGACTGAGTGATGCTGGGAGAACCTGGAGGCCAACTGCTTCGATATGTAAAATATGCATATTAGTCCCTGTCCTGGGGTCTAAAACCCAAACACATTCTATTTAAAATTTTAAAATTTTTCGTGTGTGTGTGTGTGTGTGTGTGTGTGTGAGAGAGAGAGAGAGAGAGAGAGAGAGAGAGAGAGAGAGAGAGAGAGGAGAGAGAGTTATATACCTTTGATCCCAATCCCAATACTCAGCAGGCAGGGAGGAACAGGTAGATCTTTAAGGGAGAGGCCAGCATGGTCTATATAGAAAGCTCTAAGACAGGCAGAGCTACATGATAGACCTTATCACAAACAAAGAAAAAGTGTATGGATTTCATAGGGCAACTTGTAGGGATTGGTTCTCTCTACTATGTTTGGTCCCAGTGATCAAACTTGGGTAGTCAAGCTTGGAAGTATCAGTTCTACCAGACAAGCCACTTAGGATTTCTTTATTTTTGCCACTTCCAGGGATTAAACCTAGGACTTTATGGATGCAGGTTCCTTATCACTAAGTTACATCTCCCAGTGGTTTTAAGCTCTTTAAAAAAAATCTGCTTTATTTTTATTTTAGTATGAAATAGTAGGGAATACATATAGCCAGTCTTCCTTGTTTAATTGAAAGATGTAGTCAGGTTTGATTTCAGTGGTGAATGCCTTTATACATCCTAGTTAACAAAACTGAAAAGAAATAGATATGACAGCCAGGGTCAATGCTTCCATCCTCTCCAGTTATTATTTGATAAAACATAAGGTTTATAGCCAAGATACCTACCCGTGCAGGTCGTGCCTAAGACAAATCAATACATATATTTACTACGTACTTTGTGCTTCCGCAGAACCTGGAGGAACAGAAGCAGGACGGTAACAGATGGAGCATCAAGACACTGGCTGGTGTTAAATGTGGACTATTGCAAGATGGATGTGAATCTAGGTCATCGCTGTTTACAGAGACCACATGGTGTTTTGTTTCAATGAGGAGGAAAACGTTTTGTAATTAAATGTGGTTAAAAAGCTTGTAGCTTTTTCCAACTAAGCAGCAACGGGAATTACTCACTGTACAGTGATAAATCCAAAGTTCTCTGAGGCATTGCTAAGGCAAGGAAAATGTGTAGCTGGGATAGACATTGTTTTGCTGGGCGTTAAAAATAAAATCTAATGCACTGAAGTGGAAATCAATAAAGCATGTCCCATAAGCGACTGCAGGGGCTCAGGGAGTTTAATGTGCTTTATGTGTTTAAGTACATTCATTTAAGTGGTGGCACATGTCTTAAACTTCAGAGCATTTTTTTTTTTTTTTTTTTTTTTTTTAGGAACTTGGATTTCTGTTAGTTTGGGAATCTCTTCATTTCTACTTCATTTTTTTTTAAAGATTTATTTACTGTTATATCTAAGTACACTGTAGCTGTCTTCAGACACCAGAGGGGGGCGTCAGGTCTCTTTTTATGGATGGTTGTGAGCCACCATGTGGTTGCTGGGATTTGAACTCAGGACCTTCAGGAGAACAGTCAGTGCTCTTAACTGCTGAGCCATCTCTCCAGCCCTCTACTTCATTTTAAGTTTAGTTTTGTTTCTTTGTTTGTTTGAGACAAGGTCTGACAGGTTGAGCTAGAACTCACTCTGATTCACCTACCTCTACCTCCTGAATGCTGAGCTTAAAGGTGTGGCCACCACGCCCATTGAATTTGTTTTTTGAGATTAGGTCTTGCATAACCCAGGAAGATCTCAAACTCCTTCTGTGACAGAGGGACCTTGAAGGGCTGGTCCTGCCTCCACCTCCCAGGTGCTGGGACTGTAGGCGGTTACTATCACCCTCAACTTTCCTTTAGTTTTAATTCAGTTCTTTTTTCTTATGTTAAATTTAAGGACTGCTAAAGTAATACATTTTACTTAATATTAACATACATAATCTAAAGTAATAATCTGAGTCATCTTTTAAATAAGTCTTTCTCTATTCTTCTAAACTAGGCAGAGAAGTATGTAGTCATCCAGAGGTTTTATTACTGGGTGGCAGAATTTTGAGTCATTGTTACTTTCTTGTTTGTATGTAATATGTAAATGTGCACATAACCCCTTTTATTAAAATAAGACAGGCTTTAAAATATAAATAGACCTCAGATGTATTTTTAAAACGCGTTTAAGACTAGCATGTAGGCTTTTATGTGGCGTAGAGTAAGAGAGAAGGGAGGTGGCTTGCAAGGCTGCCTTCTGCTATAGGCTGTTCTCAAGGGAAGAGTAGAGAAGTGGCAATGCCCCTGCAGCAACTGCTAAGGTGTCTGTTGTTGATTTTTTTCCTCTCTCACATTCTTCTTTCAATTTCATTTCATTGGTGTTCCTTAACAAGCACTTCTAAGGCATTGGCAAGGGGGCAGGTACTGTTCTGCACGCTAGCTGTGAGTCCTCATTCGGTTATTTGGAAATGGTCTGGATTACTCTGATGATTCGATCATCTTTTTATTATTTCTTTGACTCAGGGTCACACTATGTGCCCTTGGCTGGCCTGGAACTATATAGACCAGGGTTTTCAAGGCTGACTAAAAATCTACTTGTCTCTGTCTCCCTACAGCTGGGATTACAGGTGTAAAGTCCTATTCCTGGCTTGATCTGCTCTTTAATCATACATTTTAATGGAATCAGTATCGAAAACAAATAGTTCTGATCATTTTTCTCTCAGATTAAAATATACTGCAAATATACCCACCAGATTTCAAAGTCTTACTACCAAAATGAGATAAGCTATTCAATTTTTTTTTGTAAATACAATAAAATGTTGGAATTATATTTTAGGTAGACTAGGTAAATACCATTTTCTTTTCTTTCTTTTTTTCCTCTCTTTCTTCCTTTCTCTTTTTCTTTCTCCTTTCTCTCTCTCTCTCCCCCTTTCTCTCCCCCTTTCTCTCCCCCTTTCTCTCTCTCTCTCTCTCTCTCTCTCTCTCTCTCTCTCTCTGTCTCTGTCTCTCTCTCTCTCTCTTTCTAACTTTAATGTGCTAGAAAATTTAAGATGACATTCCTGGTTCATGTCAGTGGTTGAGAGAAGAGGCCCTGAGCCATCCTTTTAGGGATCAATTCCTGACTCACCCTGTGAAGCATCTTTGTAGTTTTGAAGCTCGCTTTTGTGAGTTGGCTTTCTGACTCCAGCTTCCTCTGCCTCCTTTCTGGAAAGGGTCTGCAGGCGCTGAACATTAAGGCAATTTCTGATTTCTGCCGCCAGAGAGAGCTGCGATGCTACTCTTGTTGCCCAGCAACCTCTGGTCCGGAAGTAATTCTTTGTCCCACCCCATGGTGGCCGCGGGCGCGAGTACTTCCGGTAGTGCGGGCGCGGGGTCGCGCTGAGCGGGTTGGAGGCTGGCGGCGGCGCAATGACCACGCTCCGGGCCTTCACCTGCGACGACCTGTTCCGCTTCAACAACATGTGAGTGAGGCACGGCCAGCCTCTGTCTTCGCGGCGCGGGACGGGGTCAGCCTCGCGGGGCCGTGGGCCGGGTGGACGCTGCGCGGGCACGCTGGCCGGTGACCTTGGCCGAGGCGCGGCGCTCCGGGTGCGCCGGGTGATGCGGAGCTGGGGTGGACACTCTGCGCCCGCTCCCTGAGGCGGGCGGGCTGCCTGCGGAGGGTGAGCCGGGAAGGAGCGCGGTCCTGGTTAAATTGTATCCCAGTGAAGTAACCTTGCGATACTCCCGGCCCTCTCAGCAACTTGTGGTTTGTGCTTGGTAGTTACAGTAGCGGAGCGCCCAAAGTAGACTGCCTTTTTTTTCCCCCTTATCCTTTAAAAAAAAAAAAAAAAAAAAAAAAAAAAACAGGGTCTCACTTTGTATTCCTGGACTCCAGGAACTCACTATGTAGACCAGGCTGGCCTAACACTCACAGATAACGTCTTCCTGTCTTCCTAGTGCTGGGATTAAAGGCATGCCCCACCACACCCAGCTAGGTTACTTTTTTTTTTTTTTTGGCTGGGGATCCTCTGTACTCAGGAACAGCCGGAGCTGTGTGGTTTCTTTTCAGTCCAAGTTTAAAAGACCCGTGATTTGCCATTCTCCTTTTCTCGCTTTTTTTTTTTTTTTAAAGAAAAACATTTTTTTTGGTTTGGAAAATTATGACCATTTAAAAAGCTAAGCATTTCACCGTGAACTCCTGTAGACACGTTACCTCGATTATTTTCTTCACGTATTTGATGATTTGTATAACATAGTGGGAAGTATGGACCGGATGGTTCAGGTAGCAGAAGGGAAGAAATTCTGGGATGAGGTAGCTATGGCCATTTCAAAGAGGGCCTGAGCCTTGATGAAGGACATTTGTCGAGGAGGAAATTCGGGGGTGGGGGGGTGGGGGGGACTGCAGGAAAATGGGGAGTGTGAAGCAAGGGGCCTTGCGTCAGGTGAAGCCAGAGTTAGTTATCCTGTTAATTGGTAAGATCCGATCTTGTGAGATTTCTGTTGGGTCCAGCCTGAGTCGAGTCCTCTGCATTTAATTCTTGTGGCAGGCGCCCATGTACTAATACACCCTTTAGTCTTCACAAATGCTGCCACGTGCTGATGTCCTCAGTTTCTGGGTGACGGGAGGGATTGCACACACAGAACCCTGATGTGGAGTAGGTGAAGACTGGCCCTAGGGGTTGTCAGAAAATTGGTCCCATGGAGCTGGAGAGAGATGGTTCAGCCGTTAAAAGCACTGGCTGATCTTCCAGAGGACAGGGTTTCACTACACGAGGAGGCCCACACTTGACTGTAATACCGGTTCCAGAGAAGCTGATGACCTTTTCTGGCTTTAGTGAGCGCCAGCATGTAGTGTACAGACATAAAAAAAAAAAAAAAAACCCATACCCATTAAATAAATGAAAAAAGTTGACCTTGACACTCAGGCTGAGGTTTGAGGATCACAAGTCTGAGGCCCTTTGGTATCTACAGGAGATTAATTCTAGGATACCCTTATTACAATGGTGTGGTATGCAAGTAACCCAAGCATTTTCATGTACTGTAAATCAATAGATTACTTATATAGGACAATGTACATGTTACTAATAATGGGGGGGGGGATTCTGTAGAGGTACAGGCACATGGTGTCTAAAACTTCCTCAACCTGAATTCTGATCTAGTAAGTACAAGGTGATTGATTAGAGGCAGTAAGGTAGGCAGGTAAGCCATTGAGGAGGCCTTGGTAATGTAGGATGATAATGGGAGATGCCGCGTAGATGATACAGTGCTTGAACTTAAGAAACTGACAGGTAAAGCATTTGCATATGAAGCTCTAGGAAGAGACAGTGGTTTGATATGGGAATGGATAGAGTAGAAAGAAAATTACACATGAATGCTTATTAAACATTAGGTCTCAGCTTACCTGGCTTGGTAACGCCTCCTCTTGTTAAGGCCAGTAAAGGAGCCCACTTTGTCACGTGAGTAGGCCATGTTAGGAAACAGTGAGTCACCAGGTTAGGTGCTAGAGTAAATGAAACTGAAAGGCCAAACCAAGGTGGGAGGAAGAGTGGGGTGGGATCCAGAAGCGAGCGAATGAGAGGACTCCGAGCAGGAGGTGGGCACTCTCACCAGGTGGTGGTGGCTAAGCATATGCTGCATTTGTGCACTCCCTTCAGGAGAGGCAGAAGTGGAAGGTAGAGATATAGGAGAGAAAGAATTGTAAGAGAAGTGTCCTCAGTAGTGAGAAGAGGGAGGAGTCTGCTGGCCTTCTAATGGCAGACGAGCGAGCCGTGTCTGGGCGCAGGGCTTTTGGGTGGGCAAAGTCAGCCAGAAGCTTTGGGCTGTTTTGTTTTGCATTTTCATGTGTGTAAGGAGGTAGAGGAAGGGCAGAGAGAGTTGGACAGTTGAGGTGAGCCAAACATGTAGAGGGGTTGGGCTCTCTGCAGGGCAGAGGCCCTCAGGACTGGTTCATGATGGCTCTAAGGTCAAAGCTGTTTTCATAGCGCCGAGACCAGTTGTTTTGCCTACCTATGTTTTGCAGGTGTGCAGTTTCTGAATAGTAAGTATCTCGAACACTAGAGAAGTCAATGACACTAGAGAAGTTAAATTTGACACTAAAACACTACAATGCCACTGTCACTAGGCTTTTTTTTGACATTACTATTTCTTGGTAAAATTATTCGTGTTAATATGTAATTACTTTTAAATGAGTAACTTAAAATGGAAAATATTTACATAGCCTGTAGATCTTAAGGTTTCTGTTGCTATGATAAAACACTGGTCAGAAAAGACCGGGACAGTCTGCTGAGGGAAGCCAGGGTGGGAACATGGAGGCGGAAGTGAAGTAGAACACACGGAGGGGGCTGGTAATGGTGGCTTCTCCCCCGGGTTGCTCAGTCTGATTGCCTGCTTCCTCCCCCCCCCCCCCAAAGACAGGGTTTCTCTGTGTAGCCCTGGCTATCCTGGAACACAATCTGTAGACCAAGCTGGCCTCAAACTCAGAAATCTGCCTGCCTCTGCCTCTGCCTCTGCCTCCCAAGTGCTGGGATTAAAGGCGTGTACCACCACTGCCTGGCTTCAGTCTGCTTTCTTATACACCCCAGGGCTACCTGCCCAGGGTTGGGGTTGTCACCACTCACAGTGGCCCATACCAACCATCCATTGATCAAGAAAATGCCTCACAATACACAGTAAATACAATAGGTTTGTTTGTCATAAGTGTAAAGTGGGTTTTTGCATGGATTAAACACAAAACTCCCAGTTACCAATAATTCATTGGTTTCACATTAAGGAAAAAAAGAAAAGCACTTTCCCTTGCTGTCATTTTAGCAAAAGCAAGTCCAGAACTCAGTTCTCTACTTCACGCTCTCTCTGCCCCCCCCCCCCCACTGAGCTTGAGTCTCCATCTCTGCCTGCTCAAAGGCTGTCTTGTGAGTTTGTCCCTGCATTTGTGTTCAGTTTCTGCCCCTCACAAAGGGTTGGACTCTGTGTTCATTGAGCGGCACAAAAGCATCACATGGGGGAAAGAAGGAGTACTTTACAGGATCTGTAACCATTTATAAGGGATTCAGTCTCTGGCTCCAACTGATCAAGACAACAAATAGTATCACACACATCACTGTTATCAACCTATATCCCAACACCGTATTCAGTGTTTATGAAGGAAACTCATCATAGAAATTGCTTTCAACCTCTGTATTTGCTGCTTTCTGTAAGTGATTACACATGCATTGTTCTGGGTCAGGAGGATGCAAGAATAACTTAAGGTTACAGCTATGTATTAGGTTCTAAATGTTGATTACATGGAAATCCAAGGCAAGTATTGATGGTTACAATGTTCTCATAAAGGCAGGTTAAGCACACAGACTGAGGACATAGTAGGCTACCAGTCTTAAGTGATTTCAGGGTTCATTAGCAGCTCTGGTTGTGAGGTCCAACAAAAGTTCCAGTCTTTTAGGATATAAGAGGTATTTCCATAATACTACAGCACCACAGGTTCTGAAACCTAAAAGGTTGGGAACTACTGGATTGGAGGAATGTAGACTACCTGACACCCTTCAGTCTCAGAGATTAACAAGAAAGGGAAACAGTTGAAAATAGCTGGTTTTGAGCCTGGGAAAAGAATAACTAGGAAAGTGACTAGGAGATGGTTTGAGATTGTTTTCAAGAATGCTGAATTGGGGCTTGTGTGATGGGGCATGTTGGGTAGTTCCCCACAGCACCTGGGTTTAGTTGACAGGAGGCAGCAGTGTGGAAGTATGTGAACTTCAGTTGAAAGTACTGGGGTCTGTGAGGATTTGTACAAGGAGGAGAAAAGTGGGGGAGGGGAGTACTCTCATCCACTTAGAGAAGGGAAAACTGAAGGGGAAGACCGAGAGCTGGGCAGGGAGATGGAATGGGCTAGTTGGACTGGTTTACATGAGATACACACCTAACTGGTCCTCATGTCTGCAAGAGTGATGGAGTAAGCTATAATTCTGCTTATAAAGAGGCAGTGCAGTGAAAAAGTACAGATCTCTTGGTGCATATGTGGCACTGGGTTATTTAAACCATCTTTGGCTTTCAGGTTGGTTTTAGAGTTGTAGAAGAAACATGTTTTTTTTTTTTTGTTTGTTTGGTTAGTTTTTTGTTTGTTTTGTTTTGTTTTCTTTTGGTTTGGTTTTTTTTTTTTTTTTTTTGGTTTTTCGAGACAGGGTTTCTCTGTGTAGTTCCAGCTGTCCTGGAGCTCACTCTGTAGACCAGGCTGGCCTCGAACTCAGAAATCCGCCTGCCTCTGCCTCCCAAGTGCTGGGATTAAAGGCATAAGCTACCACCGCCCGGCTTTGGTTAGTTTTTTGAGACAGGGTTTCTCTGTAGTCCTGGCTACCCTAGATCTTGCTATTGTAGACAGGGCTGGCTTTCCTCTGCCTCCTGAGTGCTGGAATTAAAGGTGTGAACCACCATGTCCAGCCCATATCTTTTAAGTTGGGATCAAGAATTCTTACTCTTGCCATTTCTTGTTTCTTTCAGTAACTTGGATCCACTTACAGAAACTGTATCCTTTTTGAGAAAAAAAAGTAAAACTAAGGATTATGAAGAAGAAAACTGGAGAAACAGAAGAAAAAGATGAGTTCTGAAAAATTTTAAGGAATAGGTTTTAAACAGCACAAGCGACAATGAAAACAATTACAAAAATGAGTGGGCGTGGCCTTAGGCTTGCCCACAAACTGTTAAAGACTGTGACTCAGTTACACTGCAGCTCTACTGCGCCCCTTCCCGCAGTAACCCTGGCTGTGCACAGACAGCACAGGTAGTCCGGGCCTGTCTCCCTCTCCCTCTGCTGCGAGCCAGATCTAGAGAGGGTAAGTGGCTCCACGGTGTCTCCAGCAGCCGGTTCAAGAGAACCTAGGTCTTACTGGCACAGACAGCTTTGAGAATACATGTCTTCAATGTGTTTCTGGGAACCAAATCTGGCAGTCAACAGAGGGGGGTTATTGCTTTGGAAAGCACCACACAGCCCTTCTCTCTCACTGAAGGGAATAAAGGATTTTAGTCATAACAGTTTCTATCATCTCAGTAGAAAATGAGCAAAAAGTGTGTCAAGTTAGGGTATTCCTGATTGTGCTGCAATAGTAAATCAGTGGCTTACAACACAAGCTGTCTAAACCGCGTTCCACTGGCCACACTGCTGGGAGTACCTGGAAGCTTACCAGAGGCAGAAGCTAACGAAGAGGTAGTTCAGTCTCCCCAGTCCAAAGACATGCAAACTAAAATATATCAGCTTATCCATAATTTTGAAAAGATAAAACCCAGTGCTGCTGCTGGTTAAGTAAGGTGCCTTTTTAGAAGCTGCTGGTACTATAGTCATCTGGCATAGTCTTTATTAGAAGTAATACCATTTCCTGAAGGCTGAAAATAAAAAACAAGAGGCAGTTTACTCCAGGGATTGGCAAATATAAGAAGCATGGACCAAATCTGGCTTACCACTCATTTCTTGTTTTTGTTTGTTTGTTTGTTTTTTGTTTTTTTGAGACAGGGTTTCTCTGTGTAGCCCTGGCTGTCCTGGAACTCACTCTGTAGACCAGGCTGGCCTCAACTCAGAAATTCTCCTGCCTCTGCCCCCCAAGTGCTGGGACTAAAGGCGTGTGCCACCACTTCCCGGCTTTACTATTCATTTCTTAAGATTTTTTTTTTTTTTAACCCAGATACAACCATGTTGGTTAATTTACATACCGTCTGTGGTTCTGAGTTTGCGTAGATATGACAGACTATTGGTCCCCAATACCACATCTTATTGTCTCTTTACAAAAAAAAGTGACATTATAAAAGTCGTTTTAAGAGATGTATATTAAGCCAGGCGTGGTGGCGCACGCCTGTAATCCCAGCACTTGGGAGGCAGAGGCAAGCGGATCTCTGAGTTCGGAGGCCAGCCTGGTCTACAGAGTGAGTTCCAGGACAGCCAGGGCTATACAGAGAAACCCTGTCTCTAAAAACCAAAAAACAAAAAAAGAGATGTATATTAAATTTGAATGTTATTCACATTCACCAATAAGAAAATGATAAATAAATTAAGCCGTCTTAATCAAGGACATAAAGGATCTAGTCATAGAAATTAGTAATGACCTAGATGTCTCCTGGCAGAGGGATGAGATATTTTAAGTTGTGCCTTCATGCAAAGTAACACAACTAACAAGTACAAGCATCAAGAGGCCACATCAGAAATCATGGAATAGAAAAACCAAGAAGCCCTCAAAGCACTTACAGGAATATGTACGATTTGGAAGAATTTCATATCACAGAAATTTTTCCTTTGGGAAAAATAGATTACAAATTAACCTAACTTTGACTATATAAAGCCTAGTGTTATGTAGGGAGTAGACATAGCAAGGGGAGGGGAGCTCACAGTAGTAGTGTAAATTGCTGGACGGCAGGAAGACCAGCTGGCCTGCCACACTGACTTCTGGAAGTGGCTGCCTTCCAGAAGAGTTTCACAGTGATGTTTCCTGGGGGCTTTTTAGTAGATAGTGTATCGATAGTGTCTTTTTATGTAATTGCACCAGAAAGCTGGCATAAGGTGAAACAAGCATAATAGTGAGTCATAGCAGTAAGGACCCCAGGGATGAAGAGAAACCATTCATTTGTTCTTTTTTTCCAAGTAAGAGGGCCTTGCCTCGAGTCCCAGTCTGGCTTGAAGTACAGATGCTTCTGCCGAAATGTTGGGTAGCAGGCCAGGCCAGGCCGGCATTTCCTCTGAACATAACTGATTCCTTAACAAATGTAATAGTTGCATAGCTGTAGTCAAAGTAGAAACTAGCCATTGAATTTGTAATTCAGGAGATACAGATGTTCTATGTGCCCAGCAGTTGATAGAATACATTTGAGAGAGAATCTGAATTTCCAGTGGCAGGAAGTAATTCAGATGATAAACCTAATCATAGGTACAGTCTGATCAGTATGGAGGCAGACTGTACGAGATTCTGCTTTCTACTAGATGGCACCATATATACATTCTACATCTAGAGAGATGTCCAGGCAATTTTTCTAAAAACTAGTGCTGGTGTAAATATTCCATTTCATGGTATTAGAGAAATTAGCGTATTAAGTGGAGGATAGAGTGACAGGGTTTTTGCATGTGGGTGTGAAGGGTGATGTAGAGGCTAGAGGTTGACTCTGCTGTCTTTCCTAATCACTCTCCACTTCCCCAAGTCCCGAGATTATAAGCAGGCAGCCAAGCCCATCATTTATGTGAAGAATAGTTATCTGAGCTCCAGTCCTCAGACGACAGCACTCTGTCCACCATGCCACCTCCCTAGCCTGATTGTAGTTTTTGTTTTGTCTCTCTACATAGGCCTGGCTGTTCTAGGACTCACTATGTAGATGGGGCTGGTCTCAAACTCAAAGATCCTGTGCCTCCCTCTGCCTCCTAAGTGCTGGGATTAAAGGCATGCACCATCATACCTGCTTTTGCTCTTTCTTATGTCTCATATTCCTTAACAGCTCTAGTATGGGATTCCTTTTTACCTTCAGTACCTCGCACACTGGCCGGAGTATTTCATCGTTGCTGAGGCGCCTGGCGGGGAGCTGATGGGTTATAGTAAGTACAGTACCACTAGTACTTTTTGGGTGAGTAAAGATTTTAATATGGGTTCAGTCTGTTTTACTCTAGAATTTGATATAAATCATGAAAGATGGGATTGTATTTTCTAACAGTTTATCACATCTCTTCTGTGTCCAGCCTTGCACTAGGCAAAGAGATACAGCAGTGAACCTTACAGAAATGATTGTAGTCTTTGTGGCTCATTCCTGTTAGATTTCTGTATGGTTACTTTGTTTATAAGGTAGTGATTAAGGCATATCCATTTAAAGGAATGCTAACAAAATGAATTGCTGCAATCATACATACATTGTAAATGTAATTTAATTTTAAATGTTACTATTTGAAAAAAAGCTAAATCTATTTCAAATGTATCTTATATGAACAAAAAGTATCCTAGTCTTTGTTCTTGGTTTTTAGTTTGTCATTTAAAAATGTTTAAGTCTGACTTTAGAAGTAGGTATAGAATATCATTTGCAAATGAAGTTTCAAATCATTACCTTGCTGATAGTACTTCTGTAAGTTTTTATTTTAAAAGAAACGAATGGCAGACTATGGCTTTTTATGCAAATGAGTGTTTTAATTACTGATATGATTTTCTGTTGGCAGTTATGGGCAAAGCAGAAGGCTCAGTAGCTAGGGAAGAGTGGCATGGACATGTCACAGCTCTGTCTGTCGCCCCTGAATTCCGCCGTCTTGGCTTGGCTGCTAAACTTATGGAGTTACTAGAGGAAATTTCAGAAAGGTGAGAACCTGTTTTTCAAATAAACATGATTTTATGAACTCTGTTTCTTTGGCTGGAACTTCCTCTGTAGACCAGGCTGGCCTCAAACTCAAGAGATCTGGATGCCTCTGCATCCTGAATGCTGAGATCAAAGGTGTATACCACCACCTTACCCAACAAGGAAGTACTTTCAACAAAAAAAGTCCTTGTGAGGTTTTTAAAGTTATCCTTGAAACCTGGCTGTGGCACACTTAGGAAGCAGATTTTTGAGTTTGTGGGCAGTCTGTTCTACAGAACCAGTTGTAGGACAGCCAGGACTACACAGAGAAACCCTGTCTCAAAATCATAGAAAAACAAAAACAAAACAAAAAGTTCCCCTACCCCCACACAAACCTATTTGTTCCATCTGAACTGAATAGAAGAAGGAAGGAAAGTTTAAGAAGGCAGGATGTATTGATAACATTATGTGACAGATATTCTATTTAGGTAATTACTAACCTCTCTTCCCCTTCATTTCTGAGATTTCGTTGTTGTGTGTGTACACAGATATATATTATATTCATGTCTTGTTTAGATGTACACTAAAGTGAGACTATAGTTTTTGTTACAGGAGTAAAAAATAAGGAGAAAAGACAAACATGGGCTATGGACATAGCTCAGTAGTCAAGTACAAGACCCTGGGTTCCAGCCCCAGCAATACCATAAAGACAAATAGATGCATACTCTATTTATAGGAACTATGTAAGGCTATAAAGGTTGACAAGAAAGAAAATATTAAGTTATTTTGCAAATTATAGTCAAAAGGAAGTTGATTTCTCATATTACCATTCTCATGACACATTATAGTTGGATACTTGCTACCATTGTCAGGGGCCACTGCACACTGGTAAATGACTTGGCTAGGAAGATGGCTTGATGCGAGCACAAGTTGCAGAAAAACTGTTGCTAACTAGTGAGTCAAAAGAATTATGATACACCAGGAGCCAGACAGGGTGTTTGAGTGCAGAACAACTATTATTCATTAGGCACAGTGTGTTTTGTAGTAGTCTAGAGAACAGAAGTGAGGAAGCAGCAAAGCCCTGTGGAGTGTTTGATGGCCATCAAAGATACACATTCAGGATCTCTATGTTCTGGAAAATCACACAGCAAAGCATGTAAGAAACAAGGGAAGAGGATTGGGAGGCAGCAAACTGCTGACAGATGGAAAATAAGAATGCACACATCCCTAGAACTAAGTGAACAATAAAATTAGAAAAAGGTATTGAAATTGGCATCAAAAGCATTATATGCTTGAGAAAAGTCTAAGCAAAACCTCCCGAGAGTACTCGTCACTTGATCTCACGAGAAGCCATCCGAGAGTACTCTTAACGTTTATAAAACTTTATAGGGAGACATTAAAGTGACTGACAGATGGAAAAGGGAAATTTTGTAAATATTGTGACTGACCTTGGAGCAAATGTAATCATACCCAGAATCCTACTCCGGTTTTTTGAATACAAGAGAATGACCAGCAACAAAATGACAAAATATTCTTCAACAATGTGCAGCATAGACTATTGGTGCTAGAGTGGGCAGATTAGAACATAAGGAATGTGTCTAAGGGTCTTGGCGTACCTGAGGCTGCACTGGATATCAGGGTGGGAATTCAGTAAAGATGGTGGGATAAGTGGATGGGCAAAATGTTTCCCTGGTTGTTACTTAACTACGTACAAACTCCAGATTTGTTTAAAACACGGACACGGAAAAGCAACAGTATAATACAGAAAGTCTCCCATGACCTCAGTGTAGAGACCTTTTTAAGCAGGCTGTAAACAGTGCTAACCATACAGGGAAGGCCTATTGCTCCACTTAGTAAAGTTGAGTAGCTTTGCTCATCCAGAGATAACCAACCTAAAGTAACACAATGGATGCTTACAGAAAACTCAAACATTGCAGAATGTCCAGCACACACATGGTAGCCACTGGGGAAAAAAACTGAAAGGTCATTAAGAGCCGTTCAGGAGATATCTATAGACACAAACCTCTCATTAGTAATTAGAAATGTATGTTAACATCACATCAAGATGCTGTGTCTTGCCGGGCAGTGGTGGCGCACTTAATCCTAGCACTTGGGAGGCAGAGGCAGGCGGATTTCTGAATTCGAGGCCAGCCTGGCCAGCCTGGTCTATAGAGTGAATTCCAGGACAGCCAAGGCTACACAGAGAATCCCTGTCTTAAAAAAACAAAAAGATGCTGTGTCCCTCTCAAACACTAGGAGTGGACTTGGAATAAACAGGTTACAATTTAATCAAGCTGACAGTCTGCATATACCCATGACACAGCAATGGGATCCCTAATTAGAGACTGTATCATGAGATAATCAACAAAGTATCCATAGTAACGTACTTTACAATAGAACTGGAAATGTTTCCAGAGGACCAAAGTGAAGAGAATAGCTGAAGGCTCAGTACTGACTGAGGTCACTCACAAAGCAATCCCCAAACTGATAACGCTTATATAATGCTCACAACCAAAAATGAAATCTTAAAAAAAGATTTATTTTTATGAGTACAATGGAGCTGTCTTCAGACACACCAGAAGAGGGCATCAGATCTCATTATAGATGGTTGTGAGCCACCATGGACCTCTGGAAGAGCAGTTAGTGCTCTTAACCTCGGAGCCATCTCTCCAGCCCTCTCACCCCCCCCCCCAATGAAATCTTAATGGGCAGTAAACAAGGAGATAATAACCTAGACACAAAATCAGGATGTGAAGATCTTTGAAAGGAGGAGGTATTACTGACCAAAGTATGGTAGTTGCCAGCATCCTACAGCAGCTTTAATAGTAAAATGGTTATAAAAGATGTCTATTGCAAGATTGTTACTACCATCCCCAAATAGTCAAAAACCAAGGATTCTCTTTATGACATTTTGTAGCCAAGGCTGTCCCATTGTTTGTAGCCCAGGCCAGCCTTGAATCCACAGTTCTCCCCTTCAGTCCCAAGTCCTAGGATTACAGGCATTTAATCCACAGCAGTGACATACTATGATGCATGGCACTAGTATTTTTAAAGATGTATACCAGATTGCTTAGAGTTCTTACAGTTTTAATATTTCCTTTTTTTTCCTTTTTTCTTTTCTTTTTTTTAAAGAAAAGGTGGCTTTTTTGTTGATCTGTTCGTAAGAGTATCCAATCAAGTTGCTGTGAACATGTACAAGCAGCTGGGCTACAGTGTCTACAGGACCGTCATAGAGTACTACTCAGCCAGCAACGGGGAGCCGGACGAGGACGCCTATGGTGAGCGAGCCTGCTCTGGGGCTGGGGCGGGGGCAGGGGCCAGGAGAGGCCAGAAGAGGTCCCCTACAAGCTAAGTGCGCCATGAGTTCAAAAGAATTAATTTATGAATTTAGGAATAGCCAGTGGTTAATTTCTATAAATTATTATTTCATGGTATAGATTAGATGTTATATTAGTTAGCTTCTAGGTGGGATTTGGTTAGCAATTGGCATAATTACAGCGGGAGTCTTGTAAATACATACATACTATTTAGGATTTCAGGGAAGGGCACACAACCTGATGGGACTTAACCCACACTCTGATTTTAAAAAGTTTGGTATTGGTTGCTTACAGTAATCTTTGCTTCTTAACAGATATGAGGAAAGCACTTTCCAGGGACACTGAGAAGAAATCCATCATACCGTTACCTCATCCCGTGAGGCCCGAGGACATTGAATAACCATAGGCAGTGGTTCTTAGGCAGGTGTTCCAGACAGTTTGTGGATATACTATTTTTACAGGATGATCTTGGAGCTCTATTAGGAGGAAAGTAAGCATTTAAGTCTTAAAGACTTCAAAAAATGCAGGCTATAAACTTCAAATCTCATCCTTCAATGAGCAATAGCATACATGTTTGAACTGTTTGCCATAGTAAAATTCAATCAAGGCAGCTAAGTCAGAAGGACACGTTCCACTATCATGGTTGACAGTACACGCCAAGGAAAGACTCCCTCCGTCCTCCTCCTAAATCCTGTGCCTGAGAACCACTGCTGCACATATATAAATATATATATATTTTATTTTGTATTGATCTGTTAATTGAAGCTTTAAAAGCATATATGAAATGTATAAATCGGAGATGTATAGTAAAACACATTGTTGACTATGAATGTTTTCTGGAAGTTGTCTTTTAATCAGAATTATGGAGGGATCATTGTTTAGGATATGGTGCCTCTCTTGTTTTGACTTTTTTATGTATAAAACATTTTTAAATGCATAAAGTCATCCCTGAAATCATCCCTGTCTGGCATACATGAGCTCCCTTCTTCCTGTGTGCAATCCTCCCAGGTAACAAGGGTTTCTACTGTTAGTTTCAGCTTTTCTCTGTTAACACTGCTCAAACCTTTGAATGTGAGACTTTAAGGGGAAACAAAATCTAACTCCAAAAAACCATGTAAAGATAATCAGACAGTGAAGAAGTAATCAAAAAAGGGTCCACATAAAATGACCATTAAAATGTATGTATGTTGGCATCCTTTTTTTTTTTTTTTGGCTTCATTCCTAGATTGGCCTTGAACTCAGCTCCAAGTAATCCCCCCACCCCCACCCCCAGACAGGGTTTCTCTGTGTAGCCCTGGCTGTCCTGGAACTCACTCTGTAGGCCAGGCTGGCCTCAAACTCAGAAATCCACCTGCCTCTGCCTCCCAAGTGCTGGGATTAAAGGTGTACGCCACCACCGCCTGGCTTTTTTTGTTTGTTTGGTTTTGTTTGTTTTTTGAGGCAGAGTTTCTCTGTATAGCCCTGACTGTCCTCGAATTCAGAAATCCACCTGCTTCTGCCTCCCAAGTGCTGGGATTAAAAGTACGCACCACCAGTAATCCTCTATTTGGCCCTCAAGTGGTAATTGGGACTACAAATATATATGTGCCATAGCACTTGATTTAAAAGCTTTCACTTGAGAAAGGTCTTATTTTGAGATATTAAGGTTGGAGAGTGAATTTTTTGTTTTCTCACAGAGGAATAACACTTCCTTCAACCCTGTCAAACCTGCCTGTGCTTGTTAGGAGTGGACTCTTAAGAGCAAAGTCATTAATCACCCCCCCCCCCCAAACAGGGTTTCTTTGTATATCTCTGGCTGTCCTGTAGACCAGGCTGGCCTCAACTCAGAAATCCGCCTGCCTCTGCCTCCCAAGTTCTGGAATTAAAGGTGTGGGCCACCGCTGCCCAGCTCGCTAATTTTTGTCTTCATGCACATGAGCAACATACAGAGAACTGCTCTAGGAAGATGGTTTAGTTATGGAACTAGCATTCTGAGCTGCTCTCTTGAATCTGCACTAACTCAGAGGACATTCAGTGGCAGAGTCTTCCTGACTACCATCCTTAGTATTCAATGCAGATTCAGGCTAATGTCCGAGCCTAGTGCTAGTCTGGTGGCTGAAAAGATCTATCACTTATCTAGTACTCTTTCTTGTAACTTTTAGAAAATTATCTTATTTTCAAGACCTAATTTAGTGATATTATTAAACAGCTTTTATTTCCTTAGATGGATATACTTACATTTAATAAGTTGTTTACTAATGGTTCTTATAGGTAGAGACCAGTCTTGAAAGAACAGTTCTAGGCATTTAATGGTAAACAAACAAAAAATGGCTGTGAATCACAGGATAAGTAAACCCATGCCTCCAAGAGTAGGCAAGTGCTATTTTACAGTGTGAGCACAGCGCCAACAAGTATACCACTGTGCTCCGTTAGCGCCTTCACGGAGCTCAGTCACTGGGTCTTTTGGACTCCTGCTGTTTAATGACAACTGTTAAACATCAGCCGTTAGAGTTCACACATTCTAAGGTATGCTGGTTGATGCACAGTCTCTAACTGCAGAATTCACAAAGCTTGGGACTGGCAGTAGTGCTATGGTGAATCATACTTAACAAAGACTTTAACATAATGAATCCGAGATTTCTCAAATTGAGCATAGGATACTGCCTCAGCATCCATATATGCAGGGGACACTGTGCCTCAGCATCCATATATGCAGGGGACACTGTGCCTCAGCATCCATATATGCAGGGGACACTGTGCCTCAGCATCCATATATGCAGGGGACACTGTGCCTCAGCATCCGTGTATGCAGGGGACACTGTGCCTCAGCATCCATATATGCAGGGGACACTGTGCCTCAGCATCCGTGTATGCAGGGGACACTGTGCCTCAGCATCCGTGTATGCAGGGGACACTGTGCCTCAGCATCCGTGTATGCAGGGGACACTGTGCCTCAGCATCCGTGTATGCAGGGGACACTGTGCCTCAGCATCCGTGTGTGCAGGGGACACTGTGCCTCAGCATCCATATATGCAGGGGACACCGCCTCAGCATCTGTGTATTCAGGGTACACAGTGCCTCAGCATCCGTGTATGCAGGGGACACTGTCTCAGCATCCCCTGTGTCTCAGCATCCATATATGCAGGGGACACAGTGCCTCAGCATCCGTGTATGCAGGGGACACTGTCTCAGCATCCGTGTATGCAGGCCATTGTTTTCTAAACAAGCTACAACAAAACTCAACTAGAGAAAAACTGAAGCCAAACTAAACTGTTCTTGGCAAATAAAGACTTGGGGTCAAAAAATACAGTCACTACAAATCAATTAAAATATGTAGAGATTATACTATCCCAAGTCCATTTAATTCTATGAGAAGTAGACACATGATGCAAAAAAGGGTGGTGGGGGCAGGGAAGGTGTGCTACTGAAACAAAATTGACATCAGAATATTCCTTTTCTAATGGAATCATCAAAATGAGGTACCACCATACTACTGCTTGTTTGAGAAAACTGAAAATTGACTAAAATGTACAGCCACCTCATGGAAGACTGGACTTAAGTTTTGTGGTTTTAAAGAGACAAATGAAAGCTGAAAGTTTCAGATGCATGTATACCCTGTCATGATAAACCCATGCCTATTCCTGGAGAATGGACCTTAAACACAGTTAAGTCTGTAGTTCCACCTAAAGCATGTGCTAAGCACAAGCATTCCATCTAATAAAGACAATAGGGGCAAATGCTAGAAACACTTGGACTCAAGTAACAAAACTGTTACAAAAAAATTCCTTTACTTGCAGTTTCTCACCTATAGTTAAACCCAAGAGCATTTTAAAAAATAATTCAAAGATGTCAAACAACTTCTCACTGGGTAAATACATAAAAACATCCAGAAGTCAAAGTTTAAACTGTTAATTTGTAAAAAAAAATAATTACAACATTTAAAAAGATGAGGATTCACTCTCATCAATGTCCTTATCTGGATCCTGTTCGGCAGCCTCTCTCTCTTGTTGCTGTTTCTTCCAGAGCTTGGCCATCGCCAGAAGCTTGAGGTTAGGCTGGTTGGCAGCATCCTCTGGAAAGATGTAGTCATAGTATTCTTCCCATCCAGCATCAGACTGCAGAAATAAATACATTAATTATAGGTGAGCAGACACATAGCTGGAGCATGCTTCATTGAGAAGGCAGAATGAAGAATGTGTCTGGGAAACCTGGAGTCTAACTCAACTACAGTTTGTACAAAGCGACATCAGATCCTGCTGTAGAGGAGCAAAGGGCTGAGCCTAAATGTGTGACTAAGCCGCCGCTCAGATGGTCTTACTGCAGCACTACATTAGCTCAGAATGAAGGCCAAGTGGAAGAAGCTAAACATCAGAGCACAGCAGCTCCACAGGCAATCAGACATTCAGTGCCTCAACCCACCTTGCAGTCCTACAAGTCTTTACAATTTAAAAAAAAATGTGTTTTAGGGGCTAGAGAGGTGGCTCAGCTGTTGGGAAACTGGGTTAGGATTCTGACAGCTGCATGGTGGCTCACAACCACCCAGGAGCTTCAGTTCTAAGGGATCCAATCTCACTTTCTGACCTCTGAGGGCACCAGGTATGCATGTGGTACACATATATGCATGCAAAACATTCAAAATATTTTTTAATTTGAATTTGTACTTAATATTTAGTAGCAGAGGTCACATAGTTGTGTAGTATTTGAATTCCTAGATCCCAGTTCCAATCAAGCATGGCTATTATTTCTAAATATTATCTTAAAATGGAGGCTCTCCGCATCTCCTACTTTCCACTCCTCAGTTGCCAGGCTTTTAAAAATACCTACTAGATCATCTTCAACTCAAGTCTCTCAGTCCACCCTTATGAGATGCTGGCACTCTAGTCATGTAAAAGTCTTCATGATTCCCAGCAAATTTGCTCTATCTACCCTACAAAGCCTTAGGATTGGTTTCTCTCTAAAAGGTGAAGCTCCCCCACTCCATCCCCACCAACATTCAACAAATAAATAGCAGACTCCAGCTTCACTCAGTAGTCTTTGCCCCGGCCCTGTCCCTCCCATTCTCCAACCCTGGCTGTTTTCCTAGTAGCCAGACTACAAGGGACTCCTTATCCAGGTTGTCTACATCTGCTTTTAAGAATGTTCAAATACTATTTCAAGGCACAGACTTCAAAGTCAGATGCATTTTTACTCCTTTGACACAGAAGGAACAAACTCCAGCACTGAGCCCTTACCCCGTCTTCGGCCTGGACCTTTCTTCTCTTCTTGACCTTTTCTGGCATAAGTTTATCTACTCTTTCCTTGTCTGATATTGTTCCAAATTCATCTTCAAAACTTCTCCAGGATTCCAGCAACATAAGCCTCTCCTCTTTCTCTTCACAGTTTCTCATGGTTTTGTTAGCTTCTTCATAAATTTGTCTGCATTTTGCCACACTTCCTTCTTTCCCAGAAGATAACTCAAACTGAGCAAAACTGATCCATACCTTACCAAAAAAAAAAAAAAAAAAGAAAGAAAAGAAAAAAAAATCAACAACAAAATTAATCATGTCACCCAGAAGAAAAGACAGTGATCATCAAGTTAGTTTCTCCAGTTCATGATGAATCCGCTGATAATGCACCACAGATTGAAACACTGAACATGTGCTTCAGTGTCAGTACAGAAACAGTCTTCTGTTTCTAGGTGTCTGACATAGTTTTAAAATTATAGAAAAAATTTAACTTCTTTAAACCTGTGATGCCCAAGAGATTCATGGCAACATAAACTATGATCTGGTAGGTATAAGCTTAGTATTTGTAAGTTCTCTGGGAACAACAGATCCTAAGAACAAGAGAGTCATTTAAAATAGTTTTGTCTACAAACATCAAAACTGCTGTACAAATAAAATGAGAGATTACTGAAAAAGTACAGGATACCTTGACGTGCTGTGTTCGCTGAAGCAACTGTCGGTAAAGGTTTCGTGTTCTCTCAGTTTCTTCCTGCTCAATCTCAAAATCAATATATGATTTCCAAAGTACCTTAAAAAAAAAGGGTCAATCTTAGCACTAGGAAAGCCACATGCCCTACAGTTCAGCCATCCTGACCCATATCCAGGAACAAAGACTTTCACTCAACAGTTAAGACTGCATGTGGATGATAATACTAGCATTTAGAAGCTTGACAAAATGTAACTAGGATTTTAGAAAGGAAAAAAAGGCTTTGGATTCAGGCTTACATTTTCTTTTTAAATGCTTAACACAACCAAAACTTATGTACTTTCATGATGCTGCTGCCCATGCAGTTAACTTTTAGGGAGAAGATAGCTAATCTTAGCTACTGTGTGTTCTTACCCGATACCAAATTGGTATTGAGCTAAAAATGTTCAAGATTTATTTATTTTACCTATACAAGTGCTCTATCTGCATGTACACCTGCATGCCAGAAGAGGGCATCATATTACATTATAGATGTTTGTGAGCCACACCCTTGTTAGCCAAGGAGAAGGGAGCTGGCAGTCTAGTAAAGTAGATCTGAGCCCCAGGTGAAATCAGCAGTGTTAGAGCTCTGCTCTAATGCAGGACAAGATTGACTGCAGGCTAGAGCAGTGCTGTGGCTTCTCTGAGACTTCAGGCAGTCCTAGCCATGGTTCAGCGCTACCTGTGGCTTAACTACTGAAGGTGGGCCAGGACAGCTGCAGCCATAGGGAGCTAAAATCAAGTTTCAGGCAAAACTACCCTAAGGGTAGAGATATGTAATCTCCACCTTTGTTCCAGGTGTGGGGCCTACAGCTGGTTCCTCTCCGCCCCCTTACTCTTCCTTCCCTGCTGGCTGTGGGGATTGCAGCTGACACTCCCCTGTTCACTTTCTTATTCAGCAACAGCAGAATCCTAATCAGGGGAAAAGACTATAATATTATAATGGTTGGATCATTCTTATACTTTGTTTAGATAGTTAGCTGAGGGGGAATACTTGAGAAGTATCTAAAATATATTCAACTTGGGGTCTCACCTCTGGCATATCCAAGCGTGGCTGGCTGATGGCTAATTCATAGATTGCTCGAGCTCTCTCAATATCACCAAGGATTGTCTCTAATTCGGCAAACTTAATCCACGAGGTACAATTTTCAGGTCCAAATTCCAAAAACTTTTCATAAAGTTTCCTGCATCTGTCAAATTCTCGAAGCTGCAGTTCCAATTCTATGTAACCTTTGAATAACTTGTTCTTTGGACATTTGCCTATGGAAGTTCCCTGGGGAATAAAAAGGGCCAAGAGCACTGTTATACTCGTGGTTCGACCTTAGTCCTGCTGAGTCTGTCCTCAAAGCTGGAGCTGGGTACGGCAGGCTTTCCTATTGTTGCTGTGCTATCTATCCTACAGTCTACTTGTCCATCAGGCACTCAGCTGACACTGGGGGGAGGGGGGGACTGCAGGAGTACACAGCTACTGGATCTTATACCTCCCCAGAGTCCCCTAAAGTATGGATGTCAAACACACAAACCTTTAAATAAAAAGTAATCAAACCTGACTTACTACTGCCCACAGGAAGCAAATAATTTATCTGAAGGAAAATTGTATGTATACACAGTAATTTATCCTGAGACATTTCATGACAAATTATGAAGAAGGTGCATTCAGACTACTAATCTGGGGATAGACCCAATAAATATAGACATTTCCCGGATTTTTTTGTTTTGAAGATAGGGTTTCTCTGTGTAGCTCTGGTTGTCTAGGAACTCATTCTGTAGACCAGGCTGGTCTTGAACTCAGAGACTTGTCCTGCCTGTGCCTCTCAAGTACATTAATTGAAGGCCTGTGCCACTACCAGTTTAAGTGCTGTCTTTGTATCTTTTGACAAGTTCATACACATAATATACCTTGATCATATTCACCAATTCTCTCCCACTCTCCTGCCCACTTTTCATGTCATACTGAGTACAGGTAGTTTTGCCTATATGAGCACCAGCAGCCCATCAGCAACTACAGCTCTGAAGAAAATGACTGCTTCCTCCTCAGCCGTCAAGAGCCCCCTGCTGGAGGTGGAGTCTCGGGACCCACCAATTCTTGCAGGATGGCTCGATCTTCTGCAAGCCACACATGCTGCTGTGAATCTGAGTTACAGTCACAGCCAACACTCCTCCCTACCATCCCGTTCTTACTTTCTTCTACCTCTTCTTCAGTGGCCCCTGGGCCTTGCAGGGATGTAGAAGGGGTATTTATGCCCCACTTAGAATGAGCACTCAGCAGTCACTTATTCTCAAAGCACAGCACGCTTTTCTCTGTCTCTGTCTCTCTCTCTCAGTACCACTTCTGCTGCTCCCCTCCTCCTGAATTCTTTTTCTTTTTTCTTTTTTTAGAGACAAGGTCTTGCTATGTAGAACAGGCAAGGCCAGCCTTACTGGTATATGCCACTACACCCTGCTTTGTTGCTTCTTTTCAGTAGGAACTATACAAACTCAAAGTATGAAGATTGTTACTGCCTCATAAAACTTAATGAAACATGCCAATCCTTTCTTTACTTACCAAAGCTCTTCTGGCGAATGGCAGGTTTTTTTGTCTTATTTCAAACTGTGCATAATATAACCACATTTTGGCAAATGTGAACTACAAAACACAAGCACAAAAAGATCTGCTTTAACAGGTGCATTTAAAATTAATTTAAACTAATTAAAGGTAAAATTTCAGGGTGAGGAGGGATGCATCTTGTTTGTTTTAATCAAAGATGGCATTTATCAACAGTTAACAATACACCAGGAGGCTGGTGAAATGGCTCAGGGACTGACAGTCTCAGCTGTCAACATGAGCCTTGTGTTTAGTCTCCAGGACCCACATGGTGGACAGAACCAAGACCCCCAAAGCTGTCTTCTATGGCGCATGCGCAGCCCTCCTCCCATGAATAAATATAATAAAAATCTCTATACACACACATATGAAGACCTAGACAGAGATTGTATAGCATCCATCATGGCATGGCAGTGCTGCTTTGAATGTTTTATGGGCTGCTTGTAAGTTGGTAAATATCCTATTTCTAAGAGCTCAACTCAGTCAGCGCTTTCAAAGCAGGACTTTTTGTTTCTCATTTTGGGACATACCATAGAGGTAGCATTTTAACATCTGCAAAGAAGCCACGTGTTCAACCACACAAACATGCTCTCAGTTATCAGAAGATCCACTTGGAATTTCTGTGGGCTTATTCTATCTTCTTTCTTCCAATCTGTCTCTCTGAATTACCCACACTCCCCTGGATTTCTACACTGGTAACTGCATTAGTGACTGTTCTATGAACTAGGGTGTTTCCTCAGGCAAAGACTGTATCTCTTGTTTAATATTTTCATACCCACTTGAAAACTCAACTGATACATATAATTTTATAGGTAATAAGACAAGATTTTGATCCAGCAAGTGTACCTTTTTGTGAGGAATTAGTTCCAAAGATGCTTGATATACCTGTCTTGTCCTCTCAGGATCCTGTATTAAGAGGATAAGTAAATAATTTTAATACTTATTTTATCAATTAAATTCATACTGTAGTAAAAACAAACCTCCATTTCTCAAGATGTTATTTTTAAATATTGATTCCATTTATGATCAAAAAATAGCAACTACTTTTGATCATCAAACTTTTTTCTAAAAGTACCAATGTGGTCATCAAAGTTTGAGCACATTAATGTAGAAAGGCCTAAGCCTGACAGCAGAAAGAGGTTATAGTCCTAGGTGAACAGAGGACAGTCTTTACCTCACCTATTTCTGGGAATGCCACTTGATTTTTACGGAAAAGCAAAAAACAAAACAAAACAAAACAAAAAACAACAACAAAAAACAATCTGGCCATGATCTTTATTTGTCTTAAAACATATTATTAGGGAACTATATGTAATTAAACTGCTTCACTGGTCCATTGTTTCAAGTTTTAAGTGCTATCTATCTTATTGTACTTCAAGGTTTTAAGACAAAACACCACTATGTCTTAACTAACAGGCATAGTTTGAATGATGTAAATCGGTGGACAGGGCTCTAAAAATTTAAAACTGTCTGTCTCAAAGATTGCAGTTATCAGTTACGACACAGAGCAGGCAAAGCCATGAGCTGGGGTAAAAAGGGCATTCACGGCTGCCCCCCACTCGCCTTCTCACCTTGGCCTCCAGCTCTTCATAGAGCGCGTAGTTCAGCCAGAGGTAGATGTAGCGCTTCCAGTGCCTCTTCTCCTGGATGGGCGGCACGTTGGCAATGGCTCTCTCATACACTTCCCGCACAGTGTCAGCTTCCGCATCACTTTCCACCAAGCGTAAATAGTCAAACCATGCATCATAATTGTGGGGATT
Organism: Apodemus agrarius; assembly: GCA_964023405.1. Lineage (NCBI taxonomy): Eukaryota > Metazoa > Chordata > Mammalia > Rodentia > Muridae > Apodemus > Apodemus agrarius. Next base: position 34,486,479 of record OZ030008.1, on the reverse strand, counting down.
AGCCTGGAAAAGCCCCAGCTTAATCAATAAAAGGAACCAAGAGCTAGACTTCACAGGCTGTCAGAACTATAAGGAGACATCAAACTTGCTATATTTTAGCAATTTTTTCCCTTTAGATTTTTACTGCTATCTCCTTTTAAAACATCATCCTTAAGATTGTACAAAAGGAACATAAAAGGTCACTGGCTAGGGACCTCGAAGCAGACTCTTTCCTGGGCTGTCATCAACTGCTTGATGATATTTCATGTTTCTGAGATAGGGTCTCAGTCCATATCCTAGGCTAGCCTTAAATTCTCTTGCTCTGGCCTCCCCAGTCCTGGGACTACATAGGCTTGAGGTACTATACAGAGCTTTCAACTTGTATACATTTGTTTGTTTGTTTATTTATTTGTTTTTTTTTTCTTCGAGACAGGGTTTCTCTGTATAGCCCTGGCTGACCTGGAACTCACTCTGTAGACCAGGCTGGCCTTGAACTCAGAAATCCTCCTGCCTCTGCCTCCCAGAGTGCTGGGATTACAGGCGTGTGCCACCACCGCCCGGCTTTGTATACATGTATTTTTACACATATGGCTGTATACCATTGTGCTGATAATGAAATTACAATGGGCAGCTATCAGACTTTAAAATCAGGAAGCCAACCTTTCAAATAACAGTAATCTTTTCCTGAACACATTTTACTGACCGACCACTTTACTTCTAACACCGACTTAGTCCTTTGCTAGGAGCTATCTCAATCTGACTAAGCAAAAGGTACACAGAACAGTGAGGGACAACCCTGCTATCTTTGAAATCAAAATGAACTGTCCACTGCAGAGCTCTTGCTCATGCAAAGCATGTGTTTGGAACCATTTCTGACACTCCCATCCTTTTCCAAAAATGAGCGCAAATAGATGCCATATTTCTTTTCAGGCATGGACTTGATATGAAACCTAGGCTGACCTTGAACTAACAATTCTTCTGCCTCTATCTCCCACGTGCTAGGATGCACATTTCTTCAGCTTGCTATCAGTTAAAGGTCTTTGCACCTGGGAATGGCATAGTAAATCCAAGTATGGCTTGTTCTCCTTTCTACCAGCCACGTTTACTCTAATTTGCCTGAAATCACTGTCAAGTCTGTTGGAGGCACCATTAGGAGAGTAATCAGTAGCCCACTCGCTATTCCATGCTCCACCCAGAGAGCTCTAATGTGGCCCGTCTACACCGCACCCACCTTCACTTCCTCTTCATACTGGAACCTTCGTTTGCTCACGATGATATCTTCTATACCCCTCCGGTCACCAAACTTCTTCTCAAAGATGGTATAGTTTTTAAAGAGTTCTTGGGCCTCCTGTTTTGAAATCCTATCCAGGGCATATTTGTAGATAACTCGTACCCTTTCAAACTAAAAGCAGGTAAGAAGATTATCATCTAAAACATAATCTCATTTTAGTCACACCTTGAGAATAACTGCAACTTATTACTTAAAAATTAAATTTTGAGGCCTTAATCAAAAAGGATTCATATTTAATATAAGTTCTATATTTAACAGTTTTACACTAACATTTCCATATCTAATACTTTCATAAAACTTCGCTATCCTGGGTCCTTTCCCGGGCTGATAGACAACCTCTCCACGGCATGCCTGCTCATGCCAAGGCCCCGTGAGTCTGCTCTGGTTCCTTTCTTGTTCTCCTCTCCTTCAGTGACTCTGAACAAGTGCCCATCTATTTTTATCTCTTCACCTCTCCCCCTTTCTTCTCTACCCCGATGCTGACCTACCTCCTTTTTTAAGCAAGATGTTTAAAAAGTCTCACTGGATTCCCTGGCTTTATCCCCTGCCTCCTTGGTAGTTAGTGCTAATGATCAGACGGGCTCCCACCGAGCCTCATCCTCAGCCCCCCACACCCCTACTCTTGCTCTGCCCTCCCCTGCTCCAGAAGCTCGCTAAAATACCGCCCTAGTCCCTGTCCCATTGACGCCCCCCCCCCCCACAATCTGTGCCTCCTAGAGGGAATCTGACCCCTCCAATTCTGACCCCTTCCTCTCTGTGTACACCATGGAAGGAAGGAACTGGCTTATTAGTGGGGTAATCTGTTTCCTCTGCCCGAGGGCACTGGTTCTTTGCCCCCCCCCCCCCAGCTCATTCTCTGTAAGAGCCTTGAATCAGGATACCAAGTGACTCTCAGCAGGTTATGCATGTACTTGTGGGTTTCTGAGATAAGGTCTATGTACTGTGCTGCTTCTACTGCCTCAGCCTGAGTCAATCCTCAATTTCCTGAGAGTTGGGATTGCATGTGCCGAGACACCTAACTCCAGGTATTCATCTTTAAAGACGTAATTTTCACACAAAGCAGAATGAAATTAAGACAGTTATTGTAATGACCATTCAGGTCCAATGTGGACCCCAGCAATACATGCATTCTGTTCCATAATAAATCATGTTTTTGTATCTAGAAAACATTTTCTCTATGGATAAGCAAATAAAATCAGAGATGAACTCATCGTGACTTACTTCTTTCTGATTTTCCTCAAATTTCGCAAAGGCCACATAGAGGTGTTCGTCCATATGCTCATCCCCAAAAAACTCGACTGCCCTCTCATAGACTTTCCGCGCATGAGCAAAATAAGCATGCTTCTCTTCAAATCGAGCATACTTGATCCAGTTCTTCACAGCAGGGTGCACGAGCACAAGTGCAGGCAGGGAGTGAAGGAAAGAGCAGGCAGGACAACATAGCCACGCCAGTGACACAGCCGTGCGCATGCGCAGTGGATACCAAAGGTTCCGTGCCCACACAATAGACCCCAGACCTTACTAACCTCCCAAACCCCAGCACACAACTGGGGATGAACACACACAACAAAGGCTAGCAACCAACCCACAGCCTGTGAGGTCGGGCTCGCCTTGTTCATTGCAACTCCCGTCAGCGCTGACTCAGTATTGTAGCAGTGGGCAACGTCTGAAGCCAAAGAAAACCTCAAACTTGTTACAAGCCATGTGATCTTCAACAAGCCGTCTGCCTCAGTTTTTTCATGTGCGGAAAGGGAGAAATAGTATCAACTTCACCCATCATTGCTTTATGAAATAAGGAAATGCTTATGAAGCTTTGCACTTTCCGGCCAAAAAGAACATGGCCAAAGTACCCATTCCATTAAATGCTCACTACAGCAGTCTACCCACAACGAAAGAAAACTGCCAGAGTGAAAGCTGCTCTCCAAAGCTAAAGACGAAGTCTTCACTTGCCATTTATTAACAGAGCACATTGGCCTTCCTGGTAGAGGCCAATCATTTCCACAGTGAAAATACATTCAAGAGTAGCAAAGATGCTAAGAACATCAGTTCTGAGGTTGGTTTCCTGAGTCAAATACGCCTAGGTCACCACCTGAGACCCTGGTTAAGTGGCTTAATCAGTTTCCTCACTTGCTGAGTGGGGTAGTTCCTGCACTTGAGGGTTTCCACAAGCACTGACAATATTAAGTGCTTAGGGTCTCATCAGCTACAAACCAAGTGTTCCCCAAGCCTCTGTTAAGCCACTACTGAAAGAGCGGACACAACTGAAGGTCTTCATGTTGCACAGTAAGGGTCTCACTGCTTACAGCTGTTCTGGAAAGCCAGTCACTGAATGCCAAAACCACTGCTCCTAGGAGGAATGCGTGCACACATCTCCCACAAACCACAGTGATAAATCCTAAAACCAGCACATCCTATTTTGTGTGTGTACACACACATGCACCCATGGGTGCAAGAGGCCAGAGGCTGACATGAGGGTCTTCTTCCATTGCTCTCCACCTTAGTTTTTGATATGGGCCTTTCTCTGAGCTGGAGCTTACTTATTCACCTGGACTGACTAGCCTCATAGCACTAGTGATCCTCCTGTCTCCACCTACCCAGTACTGGGGTTACAGATACATGCTGGGTGCAGCTTTTTACATGCGTGCTACAGATCCAAACGCAGGCCTATTGTGCACCAAGCACTTCCTCAACTAAGTCATCTACTCATGTGTTTGTGGTTCAGAGCATCAACTAGCTTTAGGCTGTCGTCCCGTTCCCCCCTCCCCCCAGGTGTCAGAACTTCAGAGGGGGAGAGCGCTCCTTGTGCACATAGAATGGGTTGCTCCTGCCTCCACTCAGGCATCACTACATACAGCTGCAGTGGACTTCAGCCACTGCTCCACACATGCCTACAAATGGCTGCTGAAGCACAGCAGTTAGTAATTTGAGCATTTCAAGTAAATTTCAACAAGTGTGAATTTGCACGTAAGGCACTTCTGGTGATGAGCATCACAGATCCACTCCTAACGGTGCTTCCACAAACAGTCTTCTACTTCTTAACATTGGCCTGTTTTCTTTCTCTCTCTTTCTTTCTTTTTTTTTTTTTTTTTTTTTTTTTTTTTGGTTTTTTATTTTTCGAGACAGGGTTTCTCTGTACAGCCCTGGCTGTCCTGGAACTCACTCTGTAGACCAGGCTAGCCTCGAACTCAGAGATCCGCCTGCCTCTGCCTCCCAAGTGCTGGGATTAAAGGCGTGTGCCACCACCGCCCAGCTTGGCCTGTTTTCTACAGTGTTGAAGTCTAAACTCAGGGCCTCAAAATAGGCAAGGCATGTGCTCTATCCATGGGTATATACACAGACTTCACCATTGTTTACTTTTAGTTTTTCTTGTATAGAAAAAACACAAAAGATGCAAGGAACTAGCTAACTCTGGTCCACTGACTAGCTGGAGTCTCGGCTAGTGAGCAGCGACTCTCTGCATGACCCCCATCAGCAGTGCCAATGACCAACACAGACCTCTGATTCTAGCAGCCAGGACTTTGCGCAAAAAACAAAAGCGAACCCACAATATCACTGAAAAGACTCCAATGACCCAGTCTACACATTTTTATCTGACCAGTTTCTAACCCTATAGAAAACTGTGAAGACAGATGAATCTTGCCTTCCTGGCCTCCAATGTCACGTTAATAGCTACATGCCTTTACTGTGACATCTTTTTGGGAGGTAGACACCCACGACAGCCATGTATCACCACTGCCTCATTCAAAGGATATAGCGTTCATAGATGGTGCGGGCCCGCTCCACCTCTTTGTATCTCAGCTCGAAGTTGATGTAGGAGTGCCAGGCCTGCTCCTCGGGCTGCCACTCCATCCAGCGCTCAAACACCTGCCGAGCCCCAGCCACGTTGCCCAGCATCTCCTCCATGTACGTGTACTTGTACCTGACAGAGAACCATCCAAAGACGCAGGCTCCGGTCAGAAGGACTGGGGAACGGAAAGCTCTGACACTTCTGATGCATTGTTAAATGCACAGATTTTAAAGTGGTTTTTTTGTTTGTTTGTTTTCAAGACAGGGTTTCTCCGTGTAGCCTTGGCCTCCTGAAACTCTGTAGACTAGGCGGGCCTTCATTAAGAAGTTTCTTAAAAGATTTATTTATTATTATATATAAGTACACTGTAGCTGTCTTCAGACATACCAGAAGAGGGCATCAGATCTCATTACAGATGGTTGTGAGCCACCATGTGGTTGCGGAAATTTGAGCTCAGGACCTCTGGAAGAGCTGTCAGTGCTCTTACCCACTGAGCCATCTCTCTAGCCCCCCCCCCCCTTAAGAAGTTTCTTATGAATAAAAAATTGTACTAAACATTAAAGCTTGATTACATAGTCATGGAACATTAGAATTATGACTCATAGATTATGTGACATTAAAAAAGTTTATTCTGCTGCCCAGTGGTTGTACATGCCTTTAATCCCAGCACTTGGGAGGGAGAGGCCAGCCTGGTCTACAGAGTGAGTTCCAGGACAGCCAGGGCTATACAGAGAAACCTTGTCTCAAAAAACCAAAAAGTAAAAAATTAAAACAAACAAAAACAGTATATTCTTAAAAAAATAGAATGCAGTATTCAACATATACAATTATTATAATTGCAATAAAGCCAATACACAAGCAAGTGGCACTTTGCTAGTTCACAAAGACTGCTTTGTGCAATCAGCAGCTTACCAGAACTGGTTGACTCGTGGCAGAGTTGTTATGGCACGGTCCCAGATATTTCGGGCATGGTTGACCTGGCGGTTCTTCATTTCCATTTCTGCATATTTCAGCCAGAGCGTAATATTTCGGTAGTCGACATCTAAAGCACGCTCGTATATGGATCGAGCCCTTAACAAATAAGAGATGGAGAGCATCAAAGGCTGCACCTGTAGGACACGCAGCAGCCACCTCACACTAGCTGCAATGCCCACCTACGCTGTTAGCATCTGTCATGGGCCACCTTCTAGTTCTAAGAGAAAAAGCAACCACGTTCTCAAGTTACTGTACAGTCTTTAGAGACAACATGCACTTATTTCACAATGTCACGAGCAGTACAGTCAAGGTCTGCACAGGAGGCAGAGAGAAATGGCAATGTTTGGGGAAACCGGCTAAGCTGCAGGAACTCTAGAACACAGAATGCAAGACAGCTGTAGTTCATCAGTGGTCAAGGCTGGTGGAGAAGGGCAGCTTCCAGGGGTCAAGGCAGAGAGCAAACAAGGGCACAGCGGAGAGCAATGGTGTGCGCAGGGACTGGCAAGGACACGGCACAGTGGAGCACGGGTCCGAGGGAGAGCGCAGGGAGGCTGGTCAACAGGAAGTGATGGCTACCCACGATTTTTATCTTGACAACAGATTTCGGGAGAACACTTCTATTTTTCAAACAATTATTTTGAAACAATATTCAATTAACACAGAAAACAGATAAAACACTGTTCTTTAGTGACAAGACCCATATGTAGAATCTCCTGAGACACTCCAGTGTCCTCCCTGGTGCCCGGTGCCTCAGAGGGCTCCATGGAAGAGAAGCTGGGATGACTGACACAGCACGGGTCCATGCTTTGCTCTTCCCAGACTGTCACGTGCTCGCTTACACACTCCTTGTGTAGATGCCACAGGCATGGCGATTTTACCTCTGGATTTCCTTTAGACTTTCCTCCCATTGTGCGTATTTTATCCAGTTGCTAATCACAGTCCTATTTTTTCTTATGTTATCTTCAAAGGTCTGAAAGGCAAAAGGGGAGCAGGGAGCAGTATAATAAAGAGAAAATGACTTTGTCTTCTCTTATACATTTCTTGTTTTATTCTAAGAGAGATTATATCCTAGATGCTGAGGAACAAGAACTTTCCTCCAGAAGGGTAACAATGACAGGTGTTTCTCTAAAGTTTATGGAGACAACAAGAAAAATGTAGGGGTAGCTATTGGTAGGTTTTCTGTTCTCCGTAACAATTAACAAGTATATTATTAAACTTTAATATATTCTACTCTCATTCCTATTAAGAACAAGAATGTTGAAACAACTTTTTAACATTGCCTTCAAGTGGTCAGTAATTTATAGAATTTCACATATAACTTCCACAATATTTGTGGATTAAATAATCCTAAATATTTTCCTGAGGTCCAGTCACATAGGCTCTCTCGGAATTCTGTCCCAGGCCCTTCTCTCCCACTGTGGGTGGCGACTTGGACAGGTGTGCGCAATGCATTCTCAACAGACTCACCTTTCTTTTGCGGAGTTTGTAATCGTTTAGCTCCTCCTCGTCTGTGATCTTCTGCTGAGGTGGAGGCGGGAGGAGCTCGAGCTCTCTCTCCTTAGCCTCTCTCAGGAGCTGCTCGGCAGTGATCTGCACCTCGGCTGGGGCTTTATTTTTTACCTTTTAAGAAACAGAGACATTCCTATTTTGGGCAGTGTTCTCCAGACAAGATTTTAAAACCCTTGTATATTTTCCAGGACATAAACTTCCTAAGAATGAGTCCAAGAGGCCATCTTTGAATGGCGTCTTCAATTCTCTATGAGATACAACCTGGGGCATGCAGGGGAGGGGGGGCGGGGAAATCACACCGCTTCCTCTTTTTTTTGGGGGGGGGTGGTTCGAGACAGGGTTTCTGTGTAGCCCTGGCTGTCCTAGAACTCACTTTGTACTCTGTAGACCAGGCTGGCCTTGAACTCAGAAATCCACCTGCCTCTGCCTCCCAAGTGCTGGGATTAAAGGCGTGCACCACCACCGCCCGGCCTGCTTCCTCTTTATAACCTGTTTAGAGAACTCCTCTACGTATCTTAATCCCTTTAGTAGACAAGTTGGTTTTCCATGACTTTTTAGGCCAACTGAAACTTTTTTTTAAAAACTAAGTCTCCATCATTAGCCTGTAAGTTTTTACAGAGCATGAAGCTATAGTTCCAACACAGTAGCTAAAAGTCAAACATGTTCCAAGTGTAGATGGACCCTAAGTGCAAACATACTGTTCTAGTTTGCTTTTTTTACTGCTGTGATAGGACATCACCAACAAAAGCAACCTGCAGAGGAAAGAGTTGATTGATTGGCTTACACGGCTGGATCCCAGTCCGTCATGAAAGGAACACAGGGCAGGTAGCTGGAGGCATGACTGCTATACAAGCCATCTATGTCTGCTTTCACATCCTACTCTGGACCACCTGCCCAGGTGTGGCACTGCCCAAGTACGGTGGGCCCTCCGCATCAATCAGTAATCAAGAAAATGCCCCACACTTGCCTACAAGCAATCTTAAACGGACGGATTTTCTTGGTCCAAATGCCTCTTTGTAGATAACTTTAGCCTGTTTCAAGCTGTCAAAAACTTAGCCAGCATACACATCCTGGCTTTTATGACTCAGGATGGGAGGGGGAAAAAAGCTACTACATTTTTAGACTTTTACAATAATTACATGTGGAAATAAGAACTTGTCTCAAGACAAAGGGGTCAAACCAGACTTCCAGAAAAAGACTATATGTAATGGCTAAGTACAAGACTTGACACTTATTAAGCATTGATGAAGTATCAGCCACAGTTGGAAATAAAATAATTTACTGTCTAACCTAAATAATGCCAATGCACAGAGCCTACCCTCTCCCATTCCCTCCACTGTCTAAGTTTCACGCAGCCTTTAAGTGTTAGCTTCCTTCACAAAGTTTACCCTTAAGTTTACTGGCACCGTTCTGGTTCTTGCCCATGGCATACCTACGGTACTGGGCTACATCCATCAGGGTTGCCATTTCGCCCTTTCTCCAGTTTTATCGCCCGGGGTAAAAGTAGGGGAATTCCCAGAGACCAGAAAAGCAAACAATTGACTGAACCGAACCGAACCGAACCGATGCTTTGCAACTCTGGAACGAAGACTGGGCAGAAGCGAGACGAGCTCGGAGTGACAAGACCCTGCGCCACCTCACTGACCACCAGTCTTCTTGAACCATGGCACAGAGATCGCTGTCTCTGGTGCCCGACCCTGCAGTTGCTGTTCGGGGGCTCCTCCCGGTCGCTTACCTTGGCCACTTTAGGAATACGCTGTTTCCCAGCTGCCGTGGAGGCCGCCATGACTCCAGCCGCGGAACGCGAGCGACTTTGGCTCACAACCGGACTTCTGAAACGCTCTTTAAGAAGCGCTCGGCACAACTGAGCCGGCCCACAACAAACTAGATCCCGGAACCGGAACCGGAACTTGCCAAGGTGACCTTTGACCTCCACACGAGTCAGGGGAAACGCCCCGTCGTTTCCGTAGCAACCGCGTGCGCGTCCTCCGTGGAGTAGCACGGCTTGCTGAAGCTGCGGGTGAGGTGGGGTAGGGCGGGCTGCGCCGCAGGGACGTGGGGCTCGGGCGGCGAGGGCTCACCCAGGTCCGTCTCCGGGTTGCGTGCAGCTGCAGGCAGTTGCACCTTTGAGGGTCGTAGAAACCCAACTCGGACGTAGAAACTCCGGGGAGAAGGGAAGAGCGCTGAGGAAACCACTGCCCTGCAAGCAGCTGCCTGGGCAGCGGTGCGTGCTGGGATTTGTAGTCTGAGTCCCGCCCCCTCGTTTAGGCTTCCTTGCGATTGGGCCAAGTTAATGATAGGGAAACGTGGATTTTTTTTTTTTTTTTTAAATAAAAAGAGGTATTTTTGAAACAAGATGTTAGAGAAAGGTAGAAATTAGTAGCAAAGTACCTCCAGAAAATGACCAAGTTTTCAGTCTGTAAATTTGTTTTTATTATTTCAATTCTGTTAACCTTAATGTCCTTGTCTATAAAAGGATAAAAATACCTATTACGTTAAGATTAAAGGGGCCGGGTGGTGGTGGCGCACGCCAGTAATCCCAGCACTTGTGAGGCAGAGGCAGGTGGATTTCTGAGTTCGAGGCCAGCCTGGTCTACAGAGTGAGTTCCAGGACATCCAGGGCTACACAAAAAAACCCTGTCTCCAAAAAAACAAACAACAGCAACAACAACAACAAAAGAATTGTGTTTCCTTAGTTCTCTGAGAGACTAAAGCACTGTTTTGCCCGGGGCGGTGGTGGCTCACGCCTTTAATCCCAGCACTTGGGAGGCAGAGGCAGGTGGATCTCTGAGTTCGAGGCCAGCCTGGTCTACAGAGTGAGTTCCAGGACAGCCAGGGCTACACAGAGAAACCCTGTCTCGAAAAACAAAACAAAACAAAAAAAGATTAAAGAGAAAATCTGTCTATGTAAAGTGCTTGCTAGATGTTAGTCTGTATAATATCTGAAGTAATTCAAAAACAGAGTGATTGAGCATAAGTTAAGATATTTTTTTAAATAAAAATTTTGGAATTTACTGCAAAATTGGGAAGGTGAGTTTCTCCTCCCTCTTCCCCCACCCTCAAAGGGCTTTCTACTATCCATTACCCCCGCCCCCCATGGTAGTTCATTGTCAGCACTGGTGAATGTACACTGATATATTATCAGTTAAAAACATTGTACAGAGATTTAGGACAAAGGCAAGATGGTCTGTATCTGCTGTTTCAATAATCTACAGAGTTCCAAGGGTCAGTATCCACAGGGATGTTCATCCTTCTCCCCTCCAGCCTTCGTCCATCAATACTCTTCCCTCCCTCCCCATCCCCCCCAGACAGGGTTTCTCTGTGTAGTCCTGTCTGTCCTGGAACTTACTCTGTAGACCAGGCTGACCTCGAACTCAGAAATCCACCTGCCTGCCTCTGCCTCCCCAGTGCTGGGATTAAAGGTGTGTGCCACCACTGCCCAGCTAATACTCTTTTTTTATTAAGTGTTTTTGTTTGTTTGTTTGTTTGTTTGTGTTAAATTCTTTGTGAGTTTTTTGTTTTAATCATAGTCCAGATTTCCCCAGACCTACCCCACTCCCTATTTATCAAACTTTGCATCTTTTTGTTTTTTAACCTTTAAAGACTAATTTGTATTACCCAGGTGTTCTTGGATATGTGGTCTTCTTCTGGAGCCTGGTCACCTTATCAGAATGCTATACTCTTAGAGAAAACTCATGCTTTCCAGCAGCTAAAAATGGTTAATTTCTCCACTGTCAGGTGTGGGGTTATGTGCCCATCTCTCCATGCGGGGATTTGGTCTGAGTTGAGTTTGCACAGGTTTTTTGCTGTGCTGCTGTGTCCAGATGTTTTCTGTAGTCATCCACTGCCTCTTGCTCTCACACACAGCCTCCTCTTGGACAGTGATCCCTGGGCCTTGGGGGATGAGAGAGTGGAGACACTGGACTTACGTAGCAGGGATGGGTTGACCTATTTTTTAATGTCTCTGTAGTTCTTTATAGATGGTTGGAGACATACCTCTTCAGATTGGTGTCTTTCATTTAGGAAAATGCATTTAAGCTATCTTTATTAGTGGCTTAATTAAATCCTTATGAGGTTTTTGTTATTGGTGGTAATGATGGTGGTTTCTTTGTTGTTTGTTTGTTTGTTTGTTTTGGTGTTGTTTGTTTTTTGGGACAAGGTCTTAGTGTGTAGCCCTGGCTGGCCTGGAACTCCCAGAGATCTATCAGCATTTGCCTCCCAAGTCCTGGAATTAAAGGCTGGCATCACCCCACCTGGCAATAGATAATTGTTTAAGGGCATTTCTATACTTTCCTAGCTCCTAGTATTTGGGGAAAAAATATGTATGTCATAATGTAGCTCCTACTCTTTCTAAACTTTTCTTATTTCTTTTTTTGCAATTTTTCCAAACTACAAATGAGTATAGGCAATATCAAAGCATTTGCCACATCTCTAAACCGTGTCACCCAAACATTCAAAATCATCTCATTTCCCAAACATTAAATACATTAAGATCACTTTTTGCTGCGCTTCTGAAGTGAAACCACCTGACAAGGCTAATAGCTGCTAAAATAAGGGAGAGTGGGGAAGAGTGAGCTAGTGTCCCAGGCTTGGGAGATGTTGCCTAGATACCAAGGTTTCCTTGCTTTTACAACTCAAAGTGCTTCCAGTCTGAGTCCATGGTTCCACTAGACAACAGCTGGGCGGAGCTAAGGAAGACCCAAGTTCTCTAGTTAACCACAGCAGCCACCATAACACTAGGCTGCACAACACAGACCACGTCATGGACGGGGACCTGCTTCTCTCCCGCCGTGCTCAGTGGGAAGCAAAAGCCCTGCCTGTTACTCAGCTCACATGGCTGGCCAAACACCTGGGCTGTGGAAACATCTGGACAGCTTCGCTGCTCACTTATCATTGTAAAATGGAAAATTGTTAAAAAAAAAAAAAAAGGAATAAATTGACATTTTGGATACCGCTCCATTTCTGTAAGCTTGGGCAACGTCAGGCCGTCCCCAGGAGCTATGTTTGTCCTGAAGGTGCTGATAAAACTTCTCTGCAGGCCTGTGCAGTTGGTGGCGGGAAGGCCGCCCGAGGACTCCAGCCTGTCACCCTGCTGTCTTCCCAGGGTCTAGTTAATTCCATCTTACACTTTTCACTGGAGAGTTGCAGTTAAGGGAAACCAGTACCGGTTTGATCTGAATCCCTGGGGAACAATGAAGACAGAAGAGAGCTCACGGTGGGAAATGGCATAGGCAGTGCTGACTTGAAGTGCCAATGTTTTTTTTTTTTTTTTTTTTTTTTTTTTTTTTTAACTTCTGCCCGCATGTGTATGGCCTGAGCCAAGCCACTTTCCCCCCTGAGGTTTGGTTTCCTTAACAAGGGATGAGCACAGTCTGTTTAATCTTCAGGGCCCTGCAGCATTCAATTTCTTTAGACTTGAAAACAAAAAGTAACAGGAAACAGCTTGTGATCAAAAATCACACCTACGCCAGGCGGTGGTGGCACACGCCTGTAATCCCAGTACTTGGGAGGCAGAGGCAGGCGGATTTCTGAGTTTGAGGCCAGCCTGGTCTACAGAGTGAGTTCCAGGACAGCCAGGGCTACACAGAGAAACCCTGTCTCGAAAAAAAAAACCAAAAAATCAAAAAAAAATCACACATACTATGTAATTCCATTTATCTAATGATTTAAAATTGGCAGAGATCAAGCCAGGCGGTAGTGGCGCACACCTTTAATCCCAGCACTTGGGAGGCAGAAGCAGAGGCAGGTGGATTTCTGAGGTCAAGTCCAGCCTGGTCTACAGAGTGAGTTCCAGGACAGCCAAAGCTATCCAGAGAAACCCTGTCTCGGAAAAAACAAACAAACAAACAAACAAACAAACAAACAAAAATTGGCAGAGATCAACTGCGCACTAGAAGTCAGAACTGTGGCCATCAGTGCAGGAGATGGACTAAGAGCTGCCCACAGTACAGCTTTCTATACTGTTCTCTGAGGCACTGTGGCCATGCCAAGCTGACTCCCCTGATTTCAGTTGACCTATTAGTATGTAATAATTCCTCCCTCTGAAGGGGAGGGGGAGCAGAAGGGGACAGAGAGATGGAAAGAAGAGGCAGACAAGCTTTGAGATATTCAGTAACAATGGAAACCATTTGTGGGCTACCGTTCCTGCTGGCAGCATTTCTCAGACTTTCTGGGACCCTGACACTCTGCTGCTGCAGCCATTAGATGGTTCTGCTGAGGAAGACCGTGGGAGAGAGGTGTGTATTAAGGAGAAAGTAAGCCTCTGTGGTGGACTTCTTCAAGCCTTTGATGGATTTGCTAGCTTTCCCCTTTTTGGACAAACGCAATGCGCTTGTAAGAAAAAGTGGTTGATTCGAACTCACGATTCCATCCATGCTCAGGTAGCCCTGTTGCTGTGGGCCTCTGGCAGCACCATGATGGGGGATTTATGACAATGGAAGTCTGTTCACCTCATGGTGGCCACAAAGCCACAAGTAAGACAGCAAGGGACCAAGGTTCTTCCCCTCCAAGAGCATGCCTTCAGTGATCTCTCTTTCTTTTTCTTTTCTTTTCTTTTCTTTTTTCTTTTTTTCTTTTTTTTTTTTTCTTTTTTTTTTTTTTTTTTTGGTTTTTCCGAGACAGGGTTTCTCTGTGTAGTTCTGGCTGTCTTGGAACTCACTCTGTAGACCAGGCTGGCCTCGAACTCAGAAATCTGCCTGCCTCTGCCTCCTAAGTGCTGGGATTATAGGCGTGCGCCACCACGCCCGGCTTTCTCTTTTTCTTAAATGTTTCACAATCTCCTGGTAGAGACTCAAGTTGTTGAATGAACCCTTAATACACAAGCCTTTGTCGAGACGCTTCCAAAATATTATAACTCATGGTTTGGAATGGGTTTAGAACTCAGGGTTCCAAAACCTGGAACCCCTCAGGATCGATGTTTAAAGAAGCATGTGCTTTCTTGTTTAAACTTTAAATTTTTGTCTCCTAAAACCTCTCAAGATTGCTACCTTTTAGGGTTCCAGGTTCCATATCTTATTTAGAATGTGGGCATGTGAGTCAATAGTTTCCTTATAACACGACCGTATTGCTACCACAGTGGGTTAGGTCAGTCAATAAGCCCTAAGGCAGTTTTAAAATAGTTGTAGACAACAGGTCTAGACAGGCCAGTTCGCAGTTCTTTTTTTTTTTTTGTTTTTTTGTTTTTTTGTTTTTTTGTTTTTTTGTTTTTTAGGAGAGCAGCATTTTAGCAGTTCTAGCCAATCACCTGAGAAAATGTGGCCCCCGAGCGCCCCCACACAGGGGGACTCTGACCGCATGAATTTAAGTAACTGTCCAGGGTTGTATGGATTGTAATTGAGCTAGCTCTTCATCTGAGATTAATAATGAACTTTCATCTCTCTCTCTCTCTCTCTCTCTCTCTCTCTCTCTCTCTCTCTCTCTCTCTCTCCCCCCACTCTCTCTCTTCAGGACAGGAGAGAAAAATGTCCATCCTCACTTCTCCCAGAGGGAAGGTGGAGGTGGTGCATTGCCGAAGAACAGAATCACAGGACATCTTCTGTATCAAAAGCCTCGTTAGGAAATTTACTCAGAAGCTGTTTGGGAAGCTCAACATAATCTATTTGCTGTAAGTACATAGCGGGCTAAGTCCAAGAAGCCTTGTCAGTTTTCCTGCGGAGCTGGGGAAGTGTGGCTTAGAGACAGAGCCGTTCCAGCCCGCATAAGGCCCTGGGCTCAGTTCCCAGCAAGAAAACCACCGGCACCACCACCAATTAAAAACCTTATCACACACCAAAAAAGGATCCCACTCCCTTCATCTCACGGCAGTTCACTGCCTAGTGACAAGTAAATGCCTAGCAAGAAATCCAGGTGACAGCCAACCTCTGTGTCCACTAATGGTGTATAAATTGAAGACTTCTCATGGGCTTTAGAGTCAAGCAAACTTGAATCGAAATCTCAACTGACCCATTCACGAGTATAGTCAGCTGGGGTGCTTTATTAACATGACCACGTTTTTGAGAACTTACATCAGGCTCTGTGCCAACCAGGACTGTTATTGAGTTACTCCAACTGGCCATTCTCTGAGGTACCTGCTGTTGTTTCTATCTTATGCATGAGAATGGGACGCTTGCTAAGGCCAGGCTTACAGAAGTGGCAGAGGCCAGGTTTGCTCTTCTAAATTTGAAAATGTGAACAAATGTTTTTCTTCAAAGATCTTTTTCTGCCTGGTGTGTGTGTGTGTGTGTGTGTGTGTGTGTGTGTGTGTGTGTATGTGTACATATATGTATATATATATCACTTATATCAACATATCTATCTATCTATCTATCTATCTATCTATCTATCTATCTATCTATCTATCTATCTAAACTCTCTGTGGGCCCAGGAATAAAATCTTTCAATCAGGTCCTTATTTTTTCTTAAAAACATTACACAGCCAATTGCCTTATATGGCATAAGGCTGTACCTCACCTCTGTGATACACAACCTTATGTTCATGCCCCCCCCCCCCCCGCCGTGTTGCGCCTTTTCACATGGGTACCTTTTCTGAGTGACCCATAGAAAGTAGCAGAAAGTGAGACTCGGTGGCTTCCAAGGCACACAGAATCCTGTAACTTCTCCCGAGTCTCTTGTAATTCTCCCTCTCAGAATTCAGACGCCATGCTGACCAATGTTCAAACCCCATAGCCGCAGTCAGGTGTTCGTTACAGCCTCAGCTCAGCCCACAGCCGCCCTTCTGCTAGCCTTCCGTGTCAGCCATTTCAATCACTGAACCTTCAGTTTCCAGCCACAGCCACATTGGACTCTGATCACCAATTCACAGAATCACAGACCAGTCATAAGCCGGTAAATGTTTTTTTCCCCCCACATGCAGAAGGTAAATGTTTTGTTTGAAATGTATATAATTCATTCATTTGGTTACAATCATTATGAAAACTATAGACCATAATGTGGGATCTGTAGAGGAGAAAATGGAATAGAATTCAAACCCCAGCACTATAAGAGGGGAAGTGTGCTAGTTACTTCTGTCTCTGTGACAAAACACCAGTCAGAAGTGACGTAAGAGGAGGGAGATTTAGCTGAGCTCACAGTTCTAGAGGGTACGGAGGTCCTTCACGGCAGAAGGGGCACGGAGTGGGAGCTTGAAGCACGGCTTACTCACGTCTCAGCAGGCAGGGGCCAGACAGCTCAGCCAGGACCAAAGGCAGATAGAGCCTCCGAAGCATCCCACTTCTGCTAGTGAAGCCAGATGTCTCAAAGGTTCCAGTCTCCCAGAAAAATACTGCCAGCTGGCAGTGAGCGTTCAGTATAAGAGCCCCAGGGGACCTCGTTCATTCATACAACAAGGACAAGAGAAGAAAAAGACATAAAATGGAAGATGTATTAAAATCATGTAAGATGAGACGAAACTCTCACACGTGTCTATACTCAGAACACATGTGTATGAACAGAAGTCTTTAGTGCAAAGATTAAGATGGTCATGCTGGAGCTGGTGAGATGGCTCAGTGGCTAAGAGCTCTGATTGCTCTTCCGAAGGTCCTGAGTTCAAATCCCAGCAACCACATGGTGACTCATAACCATCCGTAAGGAGATCTGACGCCCTCTTCTGGTGTGTCTGAAGACAGCTACAGTGTTCTTACATATAATAAATAAATGAATCTTAAAAAAAAAAGATGCTCATGCTGATAAAAAATAAAGCAAAAATATGAAAGCGTATAAAGATTTAAAGTAATAGTACTGGGGGAAAGAGATTTGCTGCCCATGATCTCTTCCAAGAGGGCATCGGATCCAATTGCAGGTGGTTGTGAGCCACCTGTGGTTGCTGGGAGTTGAATTCAGGATGGCTGAAAGAGCAGTCAGTGCTCTTAACTACTGAGCCATCTCTCCAGACCCCCTAGAATTGCTATCTTTTTGTTTTGTTTTGTTTTGTTTTTTGTTTTTTTCTAGACAGGGTTTCTCTGTATAGCCCTGGCTGTCCTGGAACTGACTCTGTAGACCAGGCTGGCCTTGAACTCAGAAATCCACCTGCCTCTGCCTCCCAAGTGCTGGGATTAAAGGCATGCACCACCACTGTCTGCCTTTAGAATTGCTGTCTTAATAGTAGACAATATTCTACTTCAATATACTTCAAGGCCATAAACTATCACTATGAATAAAAAAAAAACGCTGCATAATTACAAAATATACCTTCTCGATGGAGCTATGGCTGCTTTAAACTTACATGTTTCCAAATCCTTTTTTTCCCCCCTTTTTGAGACATCATCTATCTCACTGTGTAGTCCCTGGCTTGCCTGGCACTCACTGTAGAGCAGGCTGGCCCTGAATGCACAGATCTCTACCTCCCTTTTCCCCTGAGTGCTGGCTACACCAACATGCCTGGCTTTACCTATTTTTTCACAGCACCATCCCAAATTTTCTATAGCAAAAAACAAACAAACAAACAAAAAAAAACAAAAACAAAAAAAAGTAAAACCAAACCAAACCAACCAACAAAACCCAAAACACTAGAACCAGAAGAAATGTAATTATCCTACTGGGGAAGTTCCTTGATGAAACTACTCAGAGAGGTCTTTTCACAAGGGAGATAAAAGCTGCGTGTGGAGGTTCACAGTTGTAATACTGGTCCTGGGGTCCACCTGCCTCTGCCTCCCAGTGCTGGGACTTAAGGCATGCACCGCCGCCTTCTGGCTTTTTCTTCTTTCTTTTTTTATTTTTTTGTTTATTATTTATTTATTTATTTATTTATTTATTTAGACCAGCCTGGTCTACAGAGTAAGTTTCAGGATGGCCAAGAGTACACAGGGAAATTAAACAACAACAACAACAAAAATCCAAGAAACCAAACCAAACCAAACCAAAACCACCACCAACAAAACCCAACAAGAACAAAATAACCCAAACAAACCCCCCTCCCCAGAACTGCCAAAAGAAAACTGGTACTGGGAAAGAGACAAGAGGCGCTTGCGAAGATGGCAAAGACCATGTCTCAACAAGATGAAGTATGACTGAGGATTAATATTAACCTCTGGTATATGCAAGCATGCACACATAGACACACACACAGACACACACACAGACACACACACACACACACAGACACACACACAGACACACACACAGACACACACACACACAGACACAGGAGGAGGGGGGAGAGACAGAGAGAATGAGAACTATTTGCTTCATTGACATTAAAGGAAGAAAAAGTATAAAATTAGGTCAATACCTAATACAGTATAATATAGTATAATATAATATTTGTATGTATTTAACATAAATATGTATAATCTTATATAATATCTGATCAATTTTAAGTTATTCTTAGTTATAACTCAATATAAGAATTCCCTTAACAGCTGAAGCTTTAAAACCATTTAATGCCATGATAATATATCAGATGAATTTTTTTACTCTAATAAGCAATGTGAAGTAATCTGTTACCATGTCTTTTATTTGACATTGAACTGAATTTCTTAACTACTGCAGTAAGAAATAAAACATGCCGTGTGATGGTGTACACCTGCCGTTCCAGCATTCAGGAGACGAAGGCAGGAGAATTGTGAGTTCAGGGCCAACCTGGGCTACATAGGAACTTCTTCCTTCCTTCCTTCCTTCCTTCCTTCCTTCCTTCCTTCCTTCCTTCCTTCCTTTCTTTCTTATGTAAGTACACTGTAGCTGTCTTAAAACACTCCAGAAGAGGGCATCAGTTCTCATTACGATGGTTGTGAGCCATCGTGTGGTTGCTGGGATTTGAACTCAGAGCCTTTGGAAGAGCAGTCAGTGCTCTTAAAAACTAAGCCATCTCTCCAGACTAGAAAGACCCTTTCTTAAAACAGCAAAACTGGGGTTGGAGAGATGGCTCAGGGGTTAAGAGCTCTTCTGAGCAAAACATTACTTGTTGGCAAATGATTGATTCTTTGTTTTTGTTTCATTATTTTTTTTTATACTTATGGACATGTATATAATATGTCTTGGTTTTGTCTAACCAACTCCTCCTTCCCACTCTTCCTAGAACATCCCTTCCCACCTTCATGTCCCCCCTGCCCTTTTCCATTTTCAATCTACTGAATCTGGTTTTTCCTGCCTGCTGGAATGTTGACATCAGGGTCACTTGACCTTGGCATCCCCGCATCCCTGCAGTGAGCTCAGGAGTACAATGGCCTTGTCCTAGCCAAAGACTATTTCAGAGAGCCTCTTCCCATCCTCCTCACATTAAAACCTATTTTGATTTTCTGTGTATGAGTATTTGGCTTGGAACTGAGATCACTGGTGGTTGTGAGCTGCCGTGTGGGTGCTGGAAATTGAACTTTGCTCCTCTGTAAGAGCAGTGAGTGGTCTTGACTGCTGAGCCATCTTTCCAGCCCTCATATTTTTTTCCCACTCCCTCTTCCATGGTGTTTCTTGAAGCTGAGGTGATTTATTCATTATGCAGAGAGTCAGAAGGAATATGTAAAAAATAATCATTAGACTTCACATCGAAGTTTAAAGTTGCCAGCTGCTGTCATTAAATTAAAGTAAACTGCATTTCCATAAACAGAACTAGCTGCATGGATAGTTTGGAAATGTTAGACATTTACACTATGCCAAAGAATATAAATTATCTAGACTAAAACTGATAGGATCACCCTATGTTGGTGGGGGATATTGTCGATTTCTGAAGGCCATTGAGGAAAAATTATATAAATCAAGGGGGTTGCTGCCTTTTAGATATGAAGATTTAAAGTCACACATGGGCAAAGCCAACCACCTCCCCAGTCTCCCCCAGGTTTGTTTGTTGATAACAAAAATCCAAATTCATGTGGGAAAGCAAAAGACCCACACAAATCTGGAAGAAGGAAACTCAATAGAGAGTCATGTTCCAATAAACATTCCTAGGTATAGCTCTGGGGATAGATTAGGGATGGCCAAGGTATTGTCAGACCTTGATTGGCCAATTTGAATCCTATAAAGAGACCCATGTGAGTTCAGCTAGGACTATGTAGAGAGATTGGAAGGGAGGGAGGGGGAGAGAGAGAGAGAGAGAGAGAGAGAGAGAGAGAGAGAGAGAGAGAGAGAGATGTGTGTGTGTGTGTGTGTGTGTGTGTGTGTGTGTGTGTGTGTGTGTGAAAGACTGATGATGAACACAAGGCAGAAAGGGCTTCTGAGAAAGGCTTTGCCATTTTATAAGTGTTTCTGTGACCATTTTCTAAAACCAGTACAGATAGGAAAATAGATGTACATAGCAACTTTCCACTTCATAAAGTCTCACATTAGTTGTGGATGCAGTTGTGGTTAGTGTCCACCATCGCCGACAGACCTGCAGCTGTATCTGTCTTCCCTGGGGAACTTGGCTCCTTGGGCCATAAGCAGATACTTTCGACTTAGGGTAGCCTCTGCCTGCCTTCATCTCCTTCCTCCTCAGCTACAACTCCATCCTCCCATCGGAACGTGGGTCCTTCTTCATTCTGCTCCCTTCCTACATCTGCAGACTCGCTCCCTCCGGCTGGAGCAGGCTGGGCAGAGAAGGCAGGGCCTCTTCCTTGGTCCTCAAAGGCAGGTCCATTAATCAGGTATTCAGACATGGGCTGCAGAAGGCGTGTGTCTTACAAGTGAGGCCCACCTACAGATCTTTTTTTTCTCCCGAAAGCTTCCACAACCCTATTTTCTCAAATCCTGTACTAATTAAGTCATGCGCCAACCCCACGAAGGCTTGGCATTCAGCAGCCGGTTAGTCCTGAAGAGAAGCTGGATCTTTACTACCTCAGAGGGTAGATGGTAAAATATAGCTATGCCACATGGGAAGATGTGGTGAGACTGCAAGTCTATATGCAAGTCAGACAAGGTGTCCCAGTGCCGGTGGCCCCAGTGCTTGGGAGACAGAGACAAAAGTATTGTGGTGTTCAAGACCAGAAACAATCATGTGAAAATGTGATCCTTACAAAGGTTGTGACCAGCCTTAGAAGCCAGCCCACTTCAGGAGGAAAGGTACATTTACATTTTCGTTTTCTGTAGCATCAAGAACATCTGCTCCCAAACCCACCCCTCATTCATTTTGCAGGCTGATTCCTGGCCCTTTGCCAGGCTGACCTGAAGGCCTAAGGACTGGATTCTTTTCCGAGACATTTCTCAAAACAGCGATTTCTTTTCTCATCTATTTAAGTTCCCTCTCTCTCTCTCTCTCTCTCTCTCTCTCACACACACACACACACACACACACACACACACACACAATCACAAAGAAATGAGTAAAACTGGTCAGGATAAGAATGAGCAGCCTGGGCAAGGCAGGTGAGCCAGGGCAGGAACTGAAGCTCTCCTGCTGAGAGCCGGCGGCCAGCGGCACACAGCGGCCAGGATGGCCAGAGCCTCATCCTAGCCTCCCATCGCTGTGTGATGAATCCAGTGAACACTGAGGTCTCTTGCTCACTCATTCAAACAGAGCAGGAAGGACACGGCCTCACCAAAGTCCCCGCCAAGTACTCTGAAATAAGTTTCGCCTGGCTTTGGAAAGTTCCTTAAACCAGTGGAACAAATGAGACAGTTGTTACTCCAAAGAAAAGAGTTCTGGTTTCCATTGCTGGGAATTCAATACCTTTGAGCTTTAATGACATTTGTGTAAAGTCCATGCCATATATGCATCTATCACGTATAGACACAGACATGCAATGGGCATGTATTGAAGGTCCCAAAAGCCTGTATCTGAATTATTACAAAGAACAGTTTAAATCCCATCTTTAAAAAGCATGACGTCTCTTCCTGCCATTCCCGCCCCCTGCCAAATGGGTTTTTATCTATCCTCCTTACCCCAACTTTTGATCCCAGAATGGTTTGTATCTGTCCCTAGAAGGGCACAATGACTTAGGGGCAATAACAAATGGAAATTATGTACACAAAAGGATAATGCTACAGAAGTCTCTTTTTATTATGGCAGCTATTTGGAAATTATAGTGCATTTTCCCCATTGAAACAAAGTTGTTCCTGGCTGGCTTCCCAGGCCAACCCACAAAAGCTTATTTAATCCATAATGTCTGTGCAGTATGGTACCATGTTAATTGTGCTATAGAACCCAACCACCACCCTACTGTTCCCATGGATAAATGCATTTCAAGTTAAAATTGAGATTCCAGGAACACACTGTCCCTCGCTCCCCCAGGGCAGTGGCAGCTCCCTGTCCTCAGTTCTTGACCACCTCTTACTTCTCACCACTGCTGTGATGGTCATATCTGATGTGTGCTGTTTTTTTGTGTGATGGGTGTTTTGGTTTGTTTTAACATGAACTAGAGGGCTGGTTCTCAGATAGGTTATGGCCTAGGGCAGACAAGCTGAGAGAGAGAGAGAGAGAGAGAGAGAGAGAGAGAGAGAGAGAGAGAGAGAGAGAGAGAAGGAGGAGGAGGAGGAGGAGGAGGAGGAGGAGGAGGAGGAGGAGGAGAGGAGAAGAGAGAAGAGAAAGAAGAGAGAAGAGAAGAGAAGAGAAAAGAGGAGAGGAGAGGAGAGGAGAGGAGAGGAGAGGAGAGGAGAGAAGAGAAGAGAAGAGAAGAGAAGAGAAGAGAAGAGAAGAGAAGAGAAGAGAAGAGAAGAGAAGAGAGGAGAGGAGAGTCTTTGTTGAATTGAGAAGTTATGGGCTTGCATTTTCTTATCAGTGGATACTATATTCTTGTCACCCCTTGCATGGATACTATATTCCTGAAATCTGTAGGACCTTTCTTTCATTAGACTTGGCTTGGGGAGGGCTTTTGGACCATGTGAATGAATCCTGGCTCCCTCCCCCATGGCTGAGGGGGAAGATCTGCATCACTGTGTCACTGTGGTCAGAAGTAGTAGGTGCTGAGATCAGCATCCCAAGGACAGTGCTTCCTCAAGCTGTGCCTATGCATAATGGACTGTGAAGAGATCTCACCGCATACATGCAATCACATACATGCAATTCTCACTCAAAGATGTTGTTTTGTAGTTACATCCAATTGATAGCTGAGGAGAATGCTTCCCCATTTGTGAGAGAAATTTCCTGACAAGATATTTTTCTTTAAGCCCAGTGTAAGTTGATTTAGAGAAAATTATGAAGCTAACGTATGAGATAGGTGTGTGTGTGTGTGTGTGTGTGTGTGTGTGTGTGTGTGTGTGTGTAAAAAACTGCTGGTTGATGAACTGTTTTAGTCAAATGATTTGAGGTCAAGTAATAAAAATAGTACTACACACAGGATAAAGTCCACACTTGTGTTTATTTTCTTTTAAGGTTTATTAGCTGAGCTGTGGTGACGCACGCCTGTAATCCCAGCACTTGGGAGGCAGAGGCAGGCGGATTTCTGAGTTCGAGGTCAGCCTGGTCTACAGAATGAGTTCCAGGACAGCCAGGGCTACACAGAGAAACCCTGTCTCAAAAAAAAAAACCAAATTCAAAAAACAAAAACAACCCCCCCCAAAAAAAAACCCGATTTATTTTATGTGTGTGAGTATTTTCCCTGCAGGTATGTGTGTGTATCACATGCATGTCTGGTCCCTTGGATATCAGAGGGCACAGGATCCTCTGGAAATGCAGAGCGGAGGTTGTAAAGCACAGAAACTCCTGACATCTGACTTTGAAGTAGTCTTTAAGATGATACTTAATAAACCAGGCAGTGGTGGCGCACACCTTTAATCTTAGCACTTGGGAGGCAGAGCCAGATGGTTTCTGAGTTCGAGACCAGCCTGGTCTACAGAGTAAGTTCCAGGACAGCCAGGGCTATACAGAGAAACCCTGTCTCGAAAAAGCAAAAAAAAAAAAAAAAAAAAAAAAAAAAAAAGATGATACTTAATTTCATTCAGCTAAGCAAGTGAAAATTGCCTGTCAGTTTATATGCAAATGTTCTTCCTGTGATAAGCTGTATACTGAGCCATGACGTTTACTGTCTTGGTGTGTCACGGGGCTGGCAGGTTGGTAGGATGTTGAGACAGTTCCTTGGGACAGTCCACCATCGTAAGTGCTGGAAGGTGCCACTTCTCACACCGTGACTGAGGAAGGTGCCAGGAAGCCTTAGCTTACAGGAGGCCCCACTGGGTCTCTAGTTCTGCATCACTCTCAGCTGATGCTACACGACAGCAGGTCTTGGTTGTCAGGCTGACACATCTGGGAAGAAGGACCCTGGGTTCAGGAACCGCTTCCATCTTCTTGGCCCCGGGGGAGTGTCTGTGAGCATTTTCTTGAGTTCTGATTGGTAGAGAAGGGCCCACCACATTGAGCGGTGCCTGGGATGAGAAAGGTTGCTGGGTGCCGGAGAGGTTGTTCTTCACTTAAGGGCATTTGTTGCTCTTCCAGAGGACCCAGGTTCAGTTCCCAGCCATCTCCAGGGTATCCAACACCTGTGAGTTTCTACATGTACACACACTATTAAAAAAAATAAACTAAATAAATTTAAAAATAAAAGCTTAAACAAAAGAAAGTTAGTGGAGGAGCTGTATTGGTGAAGCCCTGGGTCCAAAAGTTCAATCCCGAGGGTGGGGTGTGGAGAAGAGAGAAGTCGAGGGTGCACGCTCAGGCATAGGCTGTGCTGAACGAGAGCCGGGAGCATGCCGGGAAGCAGCACTCCTCCGTGGTTTCTCCCATAAGTTCCTGCCTTGAGCTCCTGCCCTGACTTTCCATAGTGATGATGGTGTTGGACCTCGAAGTGTAAGATGAAATAAACCCCTCTCTCCCTGAGTCGCGTTTGGTCCTGGTGTTTATTACAGCAGTGGAGAGCGAACTGGTGACGACAGATGCTTAGGTGCTATGTGACTCCGACTTGGAACATGGGCTCCGGGCCTAGAAAAACTGCACAAGAATGCCAGTAAAGCCAGAAGTAAACGTAGCTTTGCCACTGTGTGCAGGAGATCACCGGCTCATTCCAGTTTGCCCAGGACTTCGCTGGCTTTTGCCATGGCGTCTCATGTCCTGAGTATCACCTAAGACTCAGCAAAGGACAGTTGGCTACTGTAACTGTGTTAGGAGACAGTGTGGAATGGAAAGGTCTTCTGCCCAGTGCACCAAGGAAGGCTTTCAGATATTTACTATGATAAACATAACACTTCTGGTGAAACGATTTTAAATAACAGCCTAATGACTTCATATACCCTGAACAAGCCACCCAAACTTTCCGCAACATTGTTCTCCCCTTCCAGGTGTAATGGGCAGCAGGTCCCAAGCTCCAGTAGCCTGGAGGAACAAGGAGTCTGTTGGCCTGCCTTCACCTCACTTTTGGTTGTCTCTGTTTATGTGTGCATTTTCACAGAGAAAAGGCAAACCTCGCTGTTACCGTCTGCAACGACAAGGAGGAGATCATGGCCCACTCCATCTTCTTGGACTATCCCAACTGGAATGTCGCCAAGCAGGACAACTGGATCTCAGTGTTCAGGGAACTTGACAAAGAAATCCCCTGCACAGTAAGAAAGCGCAAAGCACGTTGGTTGGGACAATCCGACGGTGGGGGGGGGGGGGACCTGGTTTCAGACGCGTGTCATTCAGTGTCTGGGTTGAGAAACCCAACTGATGCAGGAAGCATCATGACAGTTAAAAACCAAGCGATAGGATGCTGGATCCCAGGAGGCCAGAGTGTACAGGACAGGGTACATGGTGGCCCCACCAGCCAGCGGTCCCCACGGCCTACCTCATGCTTTTAAATTAACAACAGCTGCAAGCAAGGAATTTATGTGTCAGATATGCACACCCACTGATGTCTCTGTGTCCTTGCATGATGTCTGTGATATCCTAGGAAGGCCCCTGTCATCTATGCAGTTGCCCTAGAAATGGCAACAGAGGAGCTGGAGAGATGGCTCAGTGGTTAAGAGCACCGACTGCTCTTCCAGAGGTCCTGAGTTCCAATCCCAGCAACAACAGGGTGGCTCACAACCATCCTTAAAAGATATCTGACACCCTCTACTGGTGTCTCAAGACAGCTACAGCGTACTTAGATATAATAAATAATAAATAAATAAATCTTAAAAAAAATGACAACAGAGCCTTAGAGACTTAATCATATTTTGTAACATTTTAAAATGCCCTGGTAGAGTCTGGTGCCTTTGATTTCAGGGGGCTATTAAGCTAGTTAGTCTGAACTGGGATGTGCTGTAATATATAAAACATACTTGATTTGAAGTACTCAGTAGAAAAAAAATGTGTGAAGTATGCCATTAGTGAATTTCTTTTATATTAATAATCCAGGTATGGTCACAAATGCCTGTAATCAAAATAATTGAAAGGCTGAATCAGGAGGATTGCTGTGAGCTCGAGTTAGTGTTATGTAGTAAGTGGCCATCCAGGTCTCTGTCACAAGGCCTTGTCTCAGAGCAAATAAATAATCAAATACAATAATTTTCATATTATATGCTAATTATATAATGAACTTATTGGGTTAAATAAAACATTTAAAACCAACATGCTTATTCATCCTTATTCTTGGGTATATGTGTGCTGGTGACTAGGATGTATATGTATATGCACATTTATATGTATAAATGGTGCTGGATAGAAGGCATGGCATGTCTGTGATGCCCAGGGCAGCCTTAGGTGTCAGTCCTGCCTCCACCTTATTCGTGCCAGGGTCTCAGTTTGTTGGTTTTCTGGGCCCCAAGCTCGCAGGCATTTGCCTTTCTCCTCCTCCCATGTTCATGTAGGAACACCAGGATTTTATACAGGTGGATTACATGTCTGTCTTTTCTGTGGGGGATTTGAACTCAGATCTTCATGCTTGCTGTGCAAGCACTATTACCCATGGGCCCATCTCCTCAGCCCCAACTCTATTCTTTTTCAATGTAGTTGCCAGAACATGTGGAATTACATTTCGGTTCGCGTCTATAACATTACTTTTTTTGCTGAGCAGCCCTGATTAAGCCTTAATTAAATCCTCAGCGCATTGTCTATCGCATTAGCATTTGCAACCGAAGTAATGGTTTTTGTCTCTAAGACATTTAGAGAGCAAATTCTGAATTTTCTAGATGAATCAAGCCGTATACTCCAAGGCCAGCCCTGTCCGATGCTGAGCAGAGTCCCCGAAAGGCTATGGGATTAAGGGATTAACGCATGGCGAGTGCTTAGAACCCTGTTGTATGTTGTTATCTGGATTTGGAGTCTGTGCTGTGTGCTTTTGAGGGATTTTCAAGGTCGAAGGCCAAACTCACCATTCTGCTCTTGCCAGTTCCTGCTGATTGCTTCTGTGTCACACGCAGTCTAACAGAAGTGGAGACAGCACATAGTTATGTAGTTGGTAACCCAAGGCGACCTAGAAAACTACAATCAGCAATTTTCATCTTCAGGTTCCACACCCATGGATTCAGCTGACTAGTGATGGAAAGTGTTGTTGTTGTTGTTTAATTGTACATGAATTGAACACATGCAGAGCTTCGTCTTGTTATTTCCAAACAATATGGTAGAACACCCCCTCGAGCCACACGTAAATGCTGTTAAACATGATGGGATATGCACGTCAGAGACATACGATATTTATACACAGATACTATGCCATTTGACAGAGGGACCAGAGTTGCGCATCCATCAATTTTGGTACCTGCAGAGGTCCAGGAACCAATATCCAGAACTGACACCGAGAGTTGCAGCTTTATTAGGAAATCGACAGAGTTCCCACTTTCCCAGTGCAAATGCCAGCACTGCTCTCAGCGGTCAGCTCCGTCTGTTATTTCTAGAATGCTCTTGAACACAGGGACCGAGAGATGGCTATACAGGAGTACTGTGATTGCTTATGTCAGTTAATCGCCAAAGGTTAAAAGGGCGGAGCTGTTTTAAAACTTGGCTGCTGAAAGCCGTGTGAGAGTCTTGCTTCACTGACTTTTTTACTCCCAGGTTTTCTAGATCCCAGGAGTAATAATTTGATTTGGACTCTGGGAATGTTGAACAACAACAACAACAACAACAACAACAACAACAAAGGCTTCGGATTCCTAATGTGGCATCTGCCTTCCATCCTTCAATTTCATAAGAGAATCTCTCCCCCGTGTCTCATGAATAGAGCAGCAGCTGCTGGCCTGGGAGCCCCAGGGAAAGGGCGATTGTTTTTCAGTTGGCATAGACACCCCCAAAGGCAAGACTACAGAGTCCATAATCGATTTCACTCCCCTGCAGGCTCTTCCTCACCCACAATTCATCCACGAGGGCAGGAGCAAGGGCCGGGTACTCTAGATTCAGAGTCCTTAGTCCCTGAGATGATTCTGTGCTAGTCAGACAGAAGGCAGTGAGTGAAGTGTCCAGGGGGCTCAGACTGCTATCTGGGCGTCTTGTCATTTTACTCTAAGCTGTCACCCACACGTGCTGTCCGGCTCCGCCCTTGGGACTGCTCTGAGCCCTGTTCTGTCTGGGTCCAGCCTTTCACTCCCATCTTTTCCCCCTGCAGCCTCTGAACACGCTGTTTATGCACTTCTTCGTGGCTGTGGACGAGTATGCCACTGGCTGCCTCAAGGAGATCATCCGGTAAGTGGAGGGCACCTTAAAGATGGCGATCGCAAAAGATGCCCTACGGAACAGCTTTCAAATGGCATAAAGCATTTCATCATAATCTTAATCCTCTCACTTGACTAGTAGCAGTAGAGAAAATAATTGAATTCTTTAAATTTGTTGTCTAACAAGCCCTCATTTTAAAGTGCTACCCTCTGAGGCCAACAGGTAGTACAGGGATTTAAAGAAACGGATCGGGTGGTCAGGAAGAAGGCAAGCCTCACCAACGTACACGTTTTCAAAATACGATTTCCTCAGTCCTCTCTTTGGAAATCCGTGTGGACTCGACAGGCTGCAGTAGCATCCGGAATAACGGGGTGTGTGGAAGGGTTGATGAGCAGGGCCATCAAGTCATGGCGATGCATCTCTGACAGCCTGCGCAGACCTCCGGGGGTGGGGCTGGGGCTGGGGGTGGGGGTGGACGGCTCAGCTTTCAAGTCACTATGTAATGTCACACCAGACCCTCCAGATGCCAGGTCAAAGGTTAATGTCAGCAGAAATCTGGTGTGCCGCTCGCTCGGACATCATGCCCTTTTATTCCGACAGAGAGAGGCCTCCACCGAACCGTCAGGAAAGGGAGGGGCTCTTTGGAATTGAAGGAGAAGTAGAGAGGGGAGAAGGTAGACTGGGAGATGCCCTGGCCTTGGCTGGCCCAGAGCAACTGAGCCCATGTGACTTTCCAGACACTTCCTTCCCTCAGGGGCAGGGAGTGTGACTGCTCTGTCACTAACACGGTCTGTCTTTCTTCTCCAGGACTGTGTTCAAGGCTGTACCAGAACTGTACTTCATATTCCTCATAGTGCCGACATATGTGAGCCTAGGTAAGGTCCTCAACAGTCTGGTGGCCCCAATGGCTGACAGGGAACTTCCGCTTAAAGTAGCACGTTTGCGAGCGGGAAAGAAGATCGCTCGCCAGACTTGAAGCATAATCATGTGTATACTTGACCATGACCAGTAAGGCTCCACCTGGCACGGGGACCACGTTTTGTCCTGAAATCCTAAAGTTATCCCTTGGTAAAATTAAGGACACATTTCTTTCTTTTTCTTTCTTTCTGTGATGTAGGCTCAACTCTGATAACTGTGTTTGACCAAGTGGGGAACATTCCATGTCTGAACTATAATGAAGACTTTGCAGTGCACATATGTCACAGGCACAACCACTACCCTCAGCTGCACATTCGCAAGGCCAGGTATGGTTGGCTTGGCACAGTGCCTGTGTGATGTAAACCTCTCGGGATGGTCATTTTTATGAGACTTTTTAAGGGATCCTCAATCAGGTAGATTAAATTTTTATGATGCTCATAACGTTCATTCAAGGATTCCTAGAGTCTCTTGGATAGCATAGATAGCAAGACTATCTGGTGATTTTCATTAGGTTCGGTGTGGCCGCAGAATTTAACTGTTTACTGTTAGGGGGTTAAAATGCAGTCTTTAATCCTGCAATGACCCAGAAAACTATCAAATAAAACAAATTTGAAGATGGATCTGCCAATTTAGTCTTCCTAATAAAGCCCACCTGTGTTCTGACACTTGCTCAATAAGGATGCTATTGTCTTCAAGAATTTTCCGGTTGGAGTCTTTACCATCGGTGTCCCATGACATCACCCACGTGTAGCAGTTTGAGGGTATAGCCATAGCAAAGTGCCTTTTCCAAGATAGCCCTGTTCTATCTCTCACCCTGCTTCGCCCATTACAGTGTGACTTTAGCAGTCCTCTTGTCAGTTGGTGGGCTGTGAGTGCCCTCTGTGTGACTCAGGGGAGCTGTGAATGCTCTTCCGGCACAGCTTGGTGGAAGAGTGTGCCAAGTCTTGGAAACTTCTGCCTGGTTCTCTTTGGATGTTCTGAAAAAAGTCAGCTGTGGACCAGGAGGTTTTCCATCCTGAGATGGCTGTGATGGAGAGGCCTCCTGTTGGTGTGTGGGTCAGCACCACGCGGCTGGGTATGTGAGCCACTGTAGACAGCCAGTGAAGGAGGGTCCCTGCAGGTGCAGGCAGGCAGGGCAGTGGACCTCCAAGAGAGGAGAAGGAAATTTTGGTTCAGATTGACTAAGGTCAACCTGGCTCAAACTTCAGGGAGTCTGATTCCAGGTGGTTTATTGCCAGTATATTTAAACAGTATAATTTGGGAAAAAGTTTCCCAGTGTAATACAATCCCTGGTGCATGAAGATGGTGAATATATCAAAGGTCAACTCAGGGTACATATCATTGCTTCCAATAAGATGGGTTCTGGAGATGGGCTACCTATATTAGCTTAAGAATCTAAGAAAGAATCTGGGCTGGTCTCCGTCATACATACAGGTATATGTTATGTTTGCTATTAGCCACTTCTAGTCCTGGTTAAGGGAACTTGGAACCCCTGGCTGTGTAGATAATATAAGGGTCACTTAGAATATTGTCTCTGGTCCTGGTTGTCCTTGTTGTGGGAACTTGGAGGTCTCTGGCTGTATAGAGATTATAAGGGTCATTTAGACTATTTGGTGTCTCTGGTCCTGCTTGTCCTGGTTGTGGGAGCTTGGAGGAGTCTCTGGCTGTCAGGGTCATTTAGAATCTGAGCCACCTCTAGTCCTGAAGCTTGGTATGGCCTGGCCCAGCACATAGCGCAGATCACCAGGCTCGTCCTCTCCTCCAGCTCCCAGCTTTCTGGAGAAAGACGTTATATGCTCTTCCCTCTGAAAGGACAATCCTGGGTGCTTAACATTTGTGGTTTTCCTGCAAATGTGTGAGAGATTTTGTGCTCCCAACAAGGCAGCCTAGGAGGACACCCTACTGCAGCACCCGAGAGACCCCAAGTGAGGATCCTTTGTGCCCCCAACAGAGTTCCAGCTTTGAACTAAGCCTGCTTTGAACTAAGAGTGCATTAGGAAGTCCCTTCTCACAGACGATCGCTTCCCTGTGGAGACCTAATTGTATCCTCTTCATTTCCATATTTGACAAATATTTTAGAAAAGTATCAAAACTGGCCATTTTTTAAAAGCAAGAGTGTGTAGTATTACATCATCATTTTTAAGAGTATGTGATAGGGTTATTTGGCTCTCTGGAGTCTAGAGGCACTCCTCCACTGCTTGTGGGAATGCAGATTGGTACAACCACTCTGGAAATCAGTCTGGTGGTTCCTCAGAAAATTGGGCATGACACTTCCAGAAGACCCTGCTATATCACTCCTGTGCATATACCCAGAGGATTCCCCAGCATGCAATAAGGACACATGCTCCACTATATTCATAGCAGCCTTATTTATAATAGCCAGAAGCTGGAAAGAACCCAGATGTCCCTCAGTGGAGGAATGGATACAGAAAATGTGATATATTTACACAATGGAGTACTACTCAGCAATTAAAAAACAATGAATTCATGAAATTCTTAGGCAAATGGTGGATCTGGAAAATATCATTCTAAGTGAGGTAACCCAATCACAAAAGAATACACATGGAATGCAGTCACTGATAAGTGGATATTGGTCCAGAAGCTCTGAATACCTAAGACACAACTCACATATCAAATGATTCACCAAGAAGGAAGGAGAGGGCCCTGGTCCTGGAAAGGCTTGATGCAGCATTGTAGGGGATTACCAGGACAGAGAAATGGGAGAGGGGTGATTGGGGAATGGGTGGAGGGAGGAGGGCTTATGGGACTTATGGGGAGGGGGGAACCAGGAAAGGGAAAATCATTTGAAATGTAAACAAAGAATATAGAAAATTAAAAAAAAAAAAAACAAGAATTGATGCTATGTGGGGATGGGGTGGGGAGGATGTCTTTCCGTTAGCAGTGTAGTATGTTTTCCATGACATGGAACTGTTGTGAAGGTCTGTGACTTACCGTAAGATTTGCATTTAGTGTACCCCCAATTACATGTAACAATCCAAGAAACACCGAATATTACTTATGGAAGGCACCGGAGGCTTGCCTGCCTTGTGCAGTTTCCTGAGGTTAATGCCAGCACCCACATAAATCACAAAGGGGCCAAGAGTTAAGTGGAGGAGGGGCACGAGGGAGTCGGGCAGTGGGGCTGGTGGCCGTGAGCGTGCACAGGTAGGGGACACATTAGGGGACACGTGCAGTTGTCTAAGCTCATCAAACTGTATTCTGAAGATCATGCGCCTTCATGTATCTTACTATACCTCCCCGAAGAAAGAACCTAAAAGAAATAAGGACTTGGCAAACAAGGAACCCCTTGAATTTGGTCTGGGGGTGAGGAGGGGGTCGAATCACAATTCCACCAAAGGGGCAGAGCGGGCAAAGACTTGGAGGCAGGAAGTCCCTGGAAGGGCCACCAGCAGCAGAACAGCAGGTGTGGCCGCCTGCTCCTCCGTGCGTGGCAGGAAGGGCAGCCCCCCTGGTCAGGGGCCCCCTTAGCTGTTCAAGAAGTCACCTTCTTTAATGACATTTTGCTGGGCGGTGGTGGCACACGCCTTTAATCCCAGCACTTGGGAGGCAGAGGCAGACAATTTCTGAGTTCGGAGCCAGCCTGGACTACAGAGTAAGTTCCAGGACAGCCAGGGCTATACAGAAAAACCCTGTCTCAGGGGGTAAAAAAAAAAAAAAAAAAGAAAGAAAGAAAAAGAAAAAAAGAAAAAAAATTATGATATTTTAGGAAATCTAATAGTTAATATAGCTTCATCTTTATTTTATTTTAAAAACTCTGTTTTTCCCTGCCATTTTTTACTATCTATTTGAAGGATAGGTTCTCTTAGTTAATATTACTCTCAGGTTTAGGGATTAGAATTATTTATAGCTAGGTTCACATGCAAATACTGTTGCCCTCCCTCCCCCCACATATCTGTTCTGCATCCAAGGATTCAACCAAAATCCTTCCTCCACAGACAACAGCAAAACACACCGGCAGGCAGAGCGCTTGCTCGCTGTGTGGAAGGTCCTGAATTCAAGCTCTAGTTTTGCATCGAACAATCAAACCGCTCAGATATTTTTTGGGGGAAAAAAGATCACCTCTCCCAGCACCTGGAAGCAGAGGCAGAAGGATCCTGGTTCAAAGCCCATTAACTTTCCGTCTAACCGCAGGGAAAGTAGGGCCTCCCTCGTAAGCCTCGCACCTCCAGCTACTGGTTAACGACAAAGATGGTGAGCTGCTATATTAAGTGCATAATTAACAGAGTACAGGATCACAATACTATATAATGTATTCAGTGCTCACAGAAGCCGGAGGGTAGTCTCGGGTCCTCTGGAGCTAGAGTTATAGCTGTAAGGTGCCATGTGGGTGCTGGGTCCTATCGAGAGCAGCCGGACATCTTTACCGCTGAGCCATTTCTCCAGTCCTCCCGCCCTACCTACCCCCTGTACATCTGGGCTTTTTGAGACAGGGTCTCACCATGTAGCCCAGAATGGTTCCTGAGGGAGGGAGCTACGTGTTCTTCAGGTGTAGCCACTAGGAAACTGCCCGTGCTTCTGTGACTGCCCGCCCACTCATGCTACAGGAAATAACCCCAGTGAAAGACATTGGGTCATCAATTAAAAACAAAGTAAAAGGTAGAAGGCAGGTTTACTGGGGGAGAGGAAGACAGTCAGCAGGAGGAGCGGGAGGAGGAGAAGAGAAGGTATTAAGATCAAATACATCAAATATATATATATATATATATATATGAAAACATCAGACCCAGTCACAGTGTCACAATAAGGTAATAAAGCCATTAAAAGAGAATCTTGTTCTTTCTGATGACTGCCTGTTCCGAGATGGCTTGCCCACTGCGTGGCCGTAGTTCCTTTAGCTGTTAGTTACTTAGAGAACTATAAGTACCCGGGAGACTGTATTTGTGAGGGAGTTTCCAAGGAGGATTTACTAAGGTGTGGACCGCCTGAATGTGGGCAGCACCATCTCTAATCAGGAGGCTTGGGGGGAAGAGAAGGGGAAGCTGAAGAGAGCGCAGGCGTTGTGTCTGTCTCCTGATGTTCCTGTTCTGAGAAGCTCATCACAGCCACATCACACCAAAGCCTCACATCCCTGAGCCAGAAGAAACATTTCCCCGTCCTAAGTTGTTCTTCTCAGGTATCTGTTACAACAGGGTACACTGACACAGAAGTTTAATTGCTTTTCTATAAAAACAGATACCATGGGAAAATAGTAATCATGGTATTTTATTTTCAATAAGATAGGTACCTAAAAGAGGAATGTCTTTGGATGATAAATACTAAGACTTAAAAGTACTTCTCAAAGTACCAAGCCAGGCAGTGGTAGCACACGCCTTTTATCCCAGCACTTGGGAGGCAGAGGCAGGCAGATTTCTGAGTTTGAGACCAGTCTGGTCTACAGAATGAGTTCCAGGACAGCCAGGGCTATACAGAGAATCCCTGTCTCCAAAACCCACCCCCCCCCAAAAAAAAAAAAGTTCAACATGTCAGGGTATATAACCAACAACTGCTTCTTTAGACCTAGCGATTCTGTAGATTATTAGGTAAGATTCTTTTTATCTTCATTTCAGAGCAAGAGCTCAAACTTGAGGTTTTGCACATGATTAATGAACTATATCTCCAGGCCCTAGATGTTTTCGGTTATTAAAAAGCTTTTAATCTGCTAGAGCAACTTGGTATTTTGTTGTTTTAAGTTGTGCTTAGTGTACGTGAGTGTCATTTTACAAGCTCCATTTTAAATGAGCAAAACAGTTAAATTTAAAGGCATTATTAGAGATTATCCCGATGGGCGCCTGAGTGTATGGAGAGTTCTTTAGGGGGAGATTAGGTTGAGCGTGGGGGGGCACAGATTAACCTACCGACGAAGGAGGTACATTTCCAACAGTATTTTCTTTTTAAAAATGATTTTATTACATTTCTTTGTATGCGTGTGTGTGTGTGTGTGTGTGTGTGTGTGTGTATGTGTGTGCGCGCGCGCGCCTGAATTCACATGCTACATAGCACATGTGTGGAGGTCGGAGGACATCTGGTGGGCGTCAGTTCTCTCCTTCCACCCGTTTGGGTGTCAGCAAGCACCGTAGCCCGCTGTGCCTTCTTACTGGCCCTCCAAAATTCTTGTTGTTTGTTTGTTTTTTTTAAATATATAGATAGTATGCACATTTGAATTTTAGGAATTATCATTTTCCAGAGGAATAGTGAGACTTATTCATATTTTCCAAGAAATTTTTGCATTAGAAAAGTTGTTTATAAATGCAATGCTCAAAGTGTCATGCACAGAAGCAGCCCACTAAAACGATTCATCTCTTATACTTTTTAGTAAGGTGATGTCTTTGTAAACCTCCCCCCCACCCCCAGCCGAACCCTACCTGTTCAGGATATAGGTAAACAGGAGAAAAGGCAAAAGCCATCCTCAGTCCAACACCGGGCTCCTAGGCAGCATTTACTTACCGTTTTACAACTTGTCTTTTTCTTTTCTTTTCTTTTTTTTAAGATTTATTTATTTATTATATGTAAGTACACTGTAGCAATTTTCAGACACGCCAGAAGAGGGCATCAGATCTCATTACGGATGATTGCGAGCCACCGTGTGTGGTTGCTGGGGCTTGAACTCAGGACCTCCAGAAGAGCAGTCAGTGCTCTTAACCACTGAGCCATCTCTCCGGCCTCAGCTCTACAACTTTTCAGCTGCTGTGATAAAATACCCTGACAAAGCAAATTAAGGGGAAAAGTTTCTTCTAGCTCACAGTTCAAGACTACAGCCAATCTTGGCGAAGTACTGCACCAGGGGCTTGAAGCAGAGGTTACACTGTAACTCGATCTTCAGAAGACAGCTCCAACTCCTGTTACTGCCTGGCTCTCTTTCTAGGTTTATACAGTCCAGAATCCCAGTCAGGGAATGGTGCTACCCGCAGTGGGCAGGGCTTCCCACCTCCATAAATACCATCAAGATAACCGTCCCCAGCTGTGTGCAGAGGTGACCCTAACCTGCTAGTCTCTCACACGTGTGCCCAGAGACTTGCTTCTCAGTGATGCCAGATCCGGTCAGGGTGACAGGACTACATCTCAGTTACAGAATTGATAGTCCCCATTTGCTCTCAGCGTCTCCCTTGGCTTCTTATCCCTTCCTTTTTCTTCTTTCCTCTTTCTTCTCTTAAGACTTCGTAGAACGGGCTATGGCCTTCCAGTGGGCAGGGCCCACAAAGCTAGAAAGAAACCTTTGGATACCTTGTCTTGATCCTTGTTAGCCTTTGACGGCTAACTGTTCTGTTTGCTTACACCACGGAAAATCCAAAAGGAACAAATCAGAGAGGAGGAGGGGGCATTATGCTAAGATGAGGACACAGTAGTGAGCTCGGGTAGAGACTGACACAATGCTTTTGTCTGAAGAAGGGATAGAAGTGTGCAACAGTTTAAAAGCCCCCTCTCCAAAAGGAACAGCTTGGAGTTTTAGGACTTGTGGGTCTAAAATCTTGAAACTTTTTTTTGTTTTGCATTTTTTTATTGGATATATTCTATATTTACAATTCATTTCCCTTTTTCTGGTTCCCCACCCCCAAAGGTCCCACATGTCCTTTTCCCTCCCCCTGCTCTCTCATCCACCCCCTCCCACTTTACTGTTCTTGTACTCCCCCACAATGATGTTTTGGTCCATTCTAGCACCAGTGTCCACTCCTTTCTTCTTGTGAGACATCACTTGATATGTGATTTATGTCTTTGGTGTTCCAAGCTTCTAGGCTAATATCCACTTATCAGTGACTGTATACCATGGGTATTCTTTTGAGACTGGGTCACCTCACTTAGTATGACATTCTCCAGCTCCATCCATTTCTCTAAGAATTTCATGAATTCATTGTTTCTAATGGCTGAATAGTACTCCATTGTGTATATATACCACATTTTTTTGTATCCATTCCTCTGTTGAGGGACATCTGGGTTCTTTCCAGCTTCTGGCTATTATATATAAGGCTGCTATGAACATAGTGGAGCATGTATCCTTATTGTATGCTGGGGAATCTTCTGGGTATATTCCCAGGAGTGGTATGGCTGGGTCCTCCGGAAGGTCAACATGCAGAAGAATGAGAATTGATCCACTCTTATCTCCTTGCACTAAGCTCAACTCCAAGTGGATCAAGGACCTCCACATAAAACCAGACACACTAAAACTAATAGAAAAGAAACTGGGGAAGACCCTTGAAGACATCGGCTCAGGGGAAAAATTCCTGAACAGAACACCAATTGCTTATGCTCTAAGAGCAAGAATAGACAAATGGGACCTCATAAAAACTACAAAGTTTCTGTAAGGCAAAAGACACTGTCAAAAGGATAAATCGGCAACCAACAAATTGGGAAAAAAATCTTCACCAACCCCACATCCGACAGAGGGCTAATTTCCAATGTATACAAAGAACTCAAGAGGTTAGACCCCAGAAAACCAAATAACACTATCCAAAAATGGGGTACAGAGCTAAACAGAGACTTTTCACCTGAAGAAATTCGGATGGCTGGGAAACACCTTAAAAAATGTTCAACATCACTAGTCATTAGGGAAATGCAAATTAAAACAACCTTGAGATTTCACCTCACACCAGTCAGAATGGCTAAGATTAAAAACTCAGGAGACATCAGGTGTTGGCGAGGATGTGGAGAAAGAGGAACACTCCTCCACTGCTGGTGGGAATGCAAGCTGGTACAACCACTCTGGAAATCAGTATGGCGGTTCCTCAGAAAACTGGACGTGATAAAATCTTGAAACTTTGTGTGGACTCTACCTCTGGGGGCGCTAGAAACACAAAAGCATCACACATCGTGGGGGGGGGGATGGGCGTGGCTGCTTACCTCCTTGGCCGCCACTTCACTCTTATGTCCCCCACATCCGACATCTGTTTCATCAGTCGCCGTTTGCAATGATAATTAATGGTGATGAACACAGTTCTTAAGACACTGAACCAGGGAAGGGGCTGGGGATGGAATTACCCCTCCAGCTATTTAAGTAGCAACATATTCAGAACCAAATGAATTAACACCGCAATCCCTTCTCCTGACTCTCTCACTTAGCCACGTGGAAAATGATGCTGTAATCTGCCCTTCTACTCAGACGCTAATTAACGAAGTTACTCTTCCCTGTCTTTCATTATGTGGGAAACAAAGCTAATCTGCTCGCGGACACACCTTTAAAAGCCGCAGCGTGCATAATTAGTCTTCAGCGGAG
This sequence comes from Apodemus agrarius, assembly GCA_964023405.1. NCBI lineage: Eukaryota > Metazoa > Chordata > Mammalia > Rodentia > Muridae > Apodemus > Apodemus agrarius. Next base: position 34,447,460 of record OZ030008.1, on the reverse strand, counting down.
GATGTGAGCTGTTCCTGGCTTAGAAAGACTGGCATGGTTTTGGAGTGGTGGCGGCGGCGGTGGTGGCGGTGGTGGCAGTGGTGGTGGGGGGCTTCTTTTCCAAGTCCTTGTGGGTTTAGGGAAGATTAGGCCAGGAGAAAGGTTACATACTGTCTGGTAGTGTTGCGAAGTAGCTTGCGTTTTCCTGCATGGCATCCTGCCTGTTTGAAGAGGACTACAGTTAATCGTGTTGGCTCAACTAGATGGAAAATGTCTTTGTCAGGAGAGAGGACGTCAGGAGCTCCATAAATATTTAAGGAGATAAAAATGTGCTCAGATTTGACTGTTACAGCTGCATGCTTGCACCACATCACCACACACATCTCACGAATCTGTATAATTTTCATTAATAAAAAAGTCTAAAACTTTAAACTCTAAAAAGTTAAAAAGCAAAGATTTAAAACAAGTTTTTTGTTTGTTTGTTTGGTTTTGTTTTGTTTTTAAATACTGCCTTTCTCGAGGCCAGCTTGGCCTACAAATCAAGTTCCATGAAAGCCAGAGTTGTTACACAAACCGAGCCAACCCCAACCCAACCAAAAATGCCCAAACAACAACAAAAGCCTACCTTTCCTTTCTTTTATTTTTAAAAGATTTATTTATTATTATATGTATAAGTACACTGTCGCTGTCTTCAGATGCACCAGAAGAGGGCGCCAGATCTCCTCCCAGATGGTTGTGAGCCACCACGTGGTTGCTGGGATTTGAACTCAGGACCTTCAGAAGAGCAGTCAGTGCTCTTAACGACTGAGCCACCTCTCCAACCCCTATCTTTTATTTCTTGAGGCAGTTACTTTTTAGTAATCATAGTTCTCAATGTATGTCCATGCACCATGTGCATACCTGGTACCAGAAGGAAGGCATTGGGTCCACCAGAGCTGGAGTTACAGATTGTGGTGAGCAACAGCAAGAGTGCTGGGAATTGAACCCGGGTCCTCTGGAAGAGCAGCCAGTGCTCTTAGCCACTGAGCCATCTCTTCAGCCCCCGAAGTTAATGTCATGAGACATCTTATAGTCTAATGCTTTTTTCAGTTTGACTTCTAACAGCTCTTAGGAATTTAATGTTTTGAGCTCTAAGAAGATCCAGACACATTTTAAAAGGAGATGTAGAACAATTACAGCACTTAGCCAGGGGTTTTCTTGTATCCTGGGACATTTGTCACCAAAACCCCCTGCCAGACATGTGGTTTGGTGGACAGTCCTCCAGGAGCTGTAGATTACCATCTACATATGGAACACAACCCTATGGATGGTGGGGACTTACATGGCCTGGCGCATGCTTTGAAGTCTTTCTAATCGCAGAGAAAGTTTGGATTTTAAAATCCACCTCACTTAAAAAAAAAATCACATTTCCCAATGATCTAAAGTTAAATGACTCTAAAAACCTGTTTTAAAGTTCTAGAATGGAACGTTTGAAGAATGGATTTAATTTCCATAAGAAGACCACTAGAGGGCACAAGAGATCTTGGAAAGAAAAGGGTACTTCTCCCAGGCCCCCTACAAGTGGATGAAAAAGAAACATCTAATTGGCAACAACTTTTAAGTTGCCCTGTCCTATGTTGAGACACTGTTCTTGATAAAAAGCATGATTTAGAACGAAATTGGAGTCTTCAATTTTTCAAATACACTACAATAAAATGTATTTGTGACATTTAAAGTGAGAACTTTTTTTAAAATTATTTTTTAATACAAGCAATAAATGGATTCCAACAACTTCTTTATTTAATAGTGTATTTTTAAGTCTAACTGGAGAATGCATACTCTTTAGATAAAGAAGATGCTTTGTGGCCAGCAGAGAGTCTGAGTCGTATTCTGGACATGCAGGTTGTCTTTGTGCTGTTTGCACCGGGCTGGGATAATATTTCCTACCTGACGATTTGCACAGTGGCCTTGCTAGCAGCGTGTGTTACACACATCTCTCTGCCTCCAGGAAATCCAGCCTGTGCCTTCCCTCCAGTATGGAGGTTATACAGAGAAGACAGGATGTTGTAGCCATGAAGCAATCTGTGTACCCGGCACCAAGAGGCTTGACCAAGTTGCTAGGGAGAGTTCTTGGGCTCTAGGATGCCACCATGTACCTCCTGGCTCGGTGACATAGTGAAGGATGAATAAGTGTGTCTTCCAGAAAGCTGGTTAGAGCCACCACACAGGGCATTTTTAGTTTGCCACGCCCTAAGTTTAAAAGATATGCAAATTGCCAAGTGAAAGTATCTTTGCCAGCCTATTGGTTGTAAGGCTTGAATTCAACTCCATTTTTGTCTGGCGTGGTTTTTAGCATCTGATGGACACTTGAGTGCCCAAGAGGAGAACAAGTCTGTCTGGGCTGGTCCTTTTGTTCTCCTAAAGGTAAAATATTTTACAGTTGATAGCACTGACCAGCACATGGCTTCCCAACCCAAGCCGCATTCTGAGTGAACATCTAAAGGCACAGCTCCTTTTCAGGACTCTGCTTCTTCTCTTCTTTGTGCTGATGGAGGGAGTGAATAAACCCCAGATTATTCATCGCTGTGGGGAAGGTGTACACCCTGCAAATGGCAGGATGTGCCCAGTAAGCATGCCACCCTCGCTCACAGTGAGATGGGGCTGTCCTCTCACCTGACCCCGATCGACAGGCAGTGCCCACCGCTTTAGACTGCTGGCTCTTGGACACTTTGCTGCATGGATGGTTCTGCTTAGCCGAGGCGTTCTTTCTGTGAGGCAGGCCTTTGTCATGTGCCATTTGAGACTTTGAGGCTGATGTCATCCAGTATCATTAGAGCTTAGGGTGATGCAAGATCTTAAATTATCGATTACCCCAAGGAATGCATTTAGTATGTTGAACAAGTTCCTCTCTCTCCATTTTGGAGAAGGGCTTAAGGGACAGTGTTCAGAACTCCAAGCTTTGGATGTTTACTTCTTGTTTTTTCCCAGGAGGAGGTCTGATTTGGGATAGCTTTGTTACTGTGCAGTGGAAGGTTCACGGCCAGGCTTAGGGCTCTCTCTCTCTCTGGATCTTTATTCCTGATTTTAATATCGAATTTTTTTTTTTTTTAGTTTAAGATTATAAATATGTGTTTCTTCACTGTGTAAAACATTTACAAACACACACACACACACACACACACATACATACACATACACAGTCATGAAAATTGGGGACCACAATTTTATTAAGTACATCTATAAATACTATATAATGATCAAATATATACATCAATGCAGTTAACGTCGAAGTCTCAAACTATTTTTTCTATTTTCTTCTGTTTTGTTTTTGAGACAGGAATTCACTATGTAGCATTGGGCTGTCCTGGAACTCACTCTGTAGGCTGCCCTTGAACTCAGAAATCCGCCTGCCTCTGCCTCTCTGCCTTCCAAGTGCTGGGATTACAGGCATGTGCCATCACTGCCCAGATTCAAACTTTTCTTTAAAAAAAAGTTTTCATTTATTCTTTGAGAATTTCACATAATCTATTTTGTTTTTTTGGTTTTTTGTTTTTGTTTTTGTTTTTTGTTTTTTTCTGAGACAGGGTTTCTCTGTGTAGCCCTGGCTGTCCTGGAACTCACTCTGTAGACCAGGCTGCCCTCGAACTCAGGAATCCGCCTGCCTCTGCCTTCCAAGTGCTGGGGTCACTCCCAAGTGTGCCATCACTGCCCGGCTATCATATCCATTCCTCTCCTGCAACTGCAACTCTCACTTAACTTGTTCTCTCTCTCTCTCTCTCTCTCTCTCTCTCTCTCTCTCTCTCTCTCTCTCTCCTCCACTTTTCTCCCACCCTCCTCCTTTCCTCTCATCCCCCAGCCTCTTCCCCAGCCTATTTGGTTTCGTTTGTGTTGGCTGACTACTCCTGGGTGTGGAGCCTTCCCCAAGTCTCACTCATTGAAGAAAACTGATTTACCCCACCACCACCACCACCACCCAGCTGCAGTTGAGTGTAGCTAGCTCCTCAGCTTGGGGTGGGACTTTGTGCCCACTTCCCCTCTCCCCTGCTGGGAGGTTTTGGTCTGGCAAACTTTGTGTAGTTGTTATGCATACCCTTACCATCCTCATGAGTTGATATGCACATTTGTCTTGTGTCTGAAAAACGCTGCTCCCTCGAAGTCACCTGCCACCGCTGGCTTTTACAGTGTGTTTGACACCACTTCCACATAGATCCCTGGGCCCCCGGGAAAGAGACAGAACACAGCCATTCCATTTAGGGCTGAGCAATCTGATGTCAGCCATGCTCCGTACATTGACCAGTTGTGTGTTTCTGTGTTGACTGCCATCTACTACAAGAAGCCTCTCTGAGGAAGGTTGAGCTGTGCACTGATTCAAGTTCTAGTGTGGACTCTGGGTTCAGAGTCCTGGCCTAGAGTAATACTTTGTATTCATTGTGTAAATAACTTTCTTATGACCATGGCGATTTTTTATAAAGGAAAGCATTTAATTGGGGCCTTGTTTCTAGTGTCAGAGACTTGATCCATTATTATCATGGCGTGTAGCATGGTGGCAGGCATGGGAGGAAGGCGTGGTGCTGGGGAGTAGCTGAGAGCTCCAGGCGGAGACAGCAACACTGAGCGTGGTGTGAGCTTTTTGGAATTTCCAACCGCCCAGTGACACAGCTACTCCAGCAAGGCCACACCTCCTAACCCTCCTCAAGCAGTGCCACTCCCTGGTGACCAAGGATTCAAAAGGATGGATCTATGGGCCCATTCTTATTCAAGCTACCACGCTACTTAAACATTATTAGAATATTAAATTATTTTTTTCCAGTCATGAAAAATAACATATGTTGATATGCATTGGTACAACCTTAACTTTTGGTAAAATGCTCTAAAATGGAATCAGAGGCTTTCTTTCTTTCTTTCTTTCTTTCTTTCTTTCTTTCTTTCTTTCTTTTAGAACATTATTTTTTTCTGAACAGTGTCATCAAGGATTCTCTTTACAGAAAAAGCCTCTGGTGGAGAGGGGCCTCTTTTTGCAGGTTAAGAAGGAAGTGAACAGAGGGTTGTAGGTTCTTTTTTTGCTGAGGGTGTGGGGTCCTCACACTTGCTGAGAGGCAGCCACGGTGGGGGGGGGGCAGGCTACAGCAGCAATCTTTCAGCATCCTCACTGCATGCTCCAGGATTCTTAGCCCACAGGGAAGTACCTTTGCAGGCTTCTCAGCAGGCAGTGGCAGAAGGCAAAGTGGAAGGGTTCCAGGGTGTAGTGCTGTGGGTTCCAGGGCAACGCCCACGGACTAGTAATCAGGTGCCCTCAGAGCTGTCAGTGGGGCCAGTGGGAAGGTCAGCATAAATTGAGGACTTGGCCCTGCTTGCCTGTCACTGCTGCGCCATGATTCAGAGCTGTCCTAGAATTCCGTGCCCCCCACCCAAACTTGGGCCTTTGTTATTAAGATGCCACGCCTTGCTCAAAATACAACAATGCTGTCACTAAACACTGTATATCCAGTGAGCCCAGTGCTGGGTTTTGGGGAGGAAGAGCTTGAAGAAGTGCGGGTGGAGGGTGGATGGTAGAGGTAGCCTTAAAGACGCTGGAATTTGGAATAGACAAGTGGACAGAGTGCTGAATACACAGAGGCAGGAAGCACAAGGGCAAGGGGCCTGTGTAAGGACAGTTCATTTAGCAGCCCACGCATGGTTGAGATGGGTCGGCATAGTGGAGACAAGGGCCCTGTGCTCACCCAGAAACAGGAAGGAGCTTGCAAGCGTTGTTAAGTGGATGCTGGGGATGGGGGAAAGCGGAGCTGTAAGATCCCTGATGGAGCAGCAGTGGTTACACCTGCCAGTGGGATGCCGGGGAGGTGAGGACTAAACAAGCAACCCACCCAGCTCTCCTCTGCCCGCTGTCTGTGCATGTTCTCCAGTGGTTCTTCCTACCTGCGTACTAACTACAGTATGATTCACACTCAAGCATATCTTTGTGTGGCATAGTGGCTGTAGTTCAGAGATAGAGTACTGCATCTTTGGCACAGAGTCACAGGTGGCAGACTCAGTGTCCAGCCAAGGTGGGCTGGCTTTCCAGCTCATGCTTTGGGCACTATGCTGTATTTCTCTTTCTCTTTCTCCGTGTCTGTCTCTCTCTCTCTCTCTCTCTCTCTCTCTCTCTCTCTCTCTCTCTCTCTCTCTCTCTCTCATCCTCGTCTTTTGAAAAGAGCACCTAACCAACCTTGGATGGATTTATGGTGGGGCTTCACTATGCCTGGCCAAGATGAGCACCAGTAATTCTCACAGTGATCACATATACTCGGAAACACGCAGGCAAGGGTGAGGGAGCATCTGACCAAGTGCAGTCGTACTGCAAACGCACAGTGGGCCTTTGCTCTTGGCTCCCTGCTGGAGCCTCACACCTGGGACTCCCACTGGCGCTCGGGTGGGAGGGAATGAGATTGCCAGCGGCCGGGGCCATGAGAAAAGCCAGGGTGAGAGTGAAAGAGAAGAGCTTGGCTGGCGAGATGGGAACCAGTTAGCCACGCCTTGGGTAACAGTGGGCGTCTCCTGAACAGTGCAGCCTTTTGCCTTCCTCAGTCTCTCCTCTCCCACAGGAAGGGGAGGGACGTTTAGGGAATTAGGGTATGGTGCGCCTGTTTGGAGAACTGCATAGGCAAGGTTCCGTGTGTTTTAATCATAGCGCTTTTCTGAGCCTGTAATATGTAATCATGACATTCCAGGAGAGCGCAAGAGCAGGTTCTTGGCTCATTGTTTGGTTTGGCTTGTTTGGTTTGGTTTTGTGATGAGCTACATCCTCAGTGGCAGCTCTTGATGGGAATCTGTAAGGCATGTTGACCAGGGTCCATCTTCCAGCTATTATATATGCCTTCCCCTTTGGTATTTGACTATCTGGAACTTGGTATAGGCCTCTTCTTAGCTCTGAGATCTGATTTGGTGTTTGTTTTTGTTCTTGGTTTTTCTTCTTTCTGCGTCAGGGTCTCACTGTGTATTCCTGGCCGACCTGGAGCTCACTAGGTAGTCCAGGCTGACCTTGAACTCATGGAGCTCAGCTTGCCTTTATCTCCCCAGTGCTGAGGTGAAAGGTGTGCACCCCCACACTCAGCTGGTGTTTTGTTTTGAGACAGACTATTGCTTTGTAGCCCAGGTGGTAATGAGGATTGTGCATACCAGGCAAATGGCCCGTTCACATCCACAGGTCATCTCTGAGGGTTAATACTGTCTTTGTTTTTTAAATAGATCAGTATCATCAAGGTACTTGAAATGCATGTTTTTACATGTGTGTGTACACACACACACATACACACACACACACACACACACACACACACACACACACACACACATCTGTATGTATGTATGTATCTGACTTAAATTATTCCAGCAGTTGAGCCTGTGTTGCTAGAGCTCTGGGGTCTGGGTGAAGATTTCCTTCAGACTCCAAATTTGCGGGAGTCACCTATGACTGAGCGGAGGTTGTTGTATCGGGGCTGGGAGGAGTTGTGACATGTCTGGTTGTACGATGAATTTTGGTCACTGAACCAAGGATGCAGCTCTCAAGTGATTTTGCACTTTGCTACTGGTATTCAAAAAGAGCACCACAACCAATGCTGTTCTGAAGGGCACTGTGGCTTCGGAGCTGGGGAAGAGAGGTTTCTGTCGGCCCGAGCTTATCTCCAGGCTCTGCTGCAGCCCTGTGGTCTCATCATCCCCGGTAGCATTGCTTTCCTCCATCTGCAATGGCCAGGAGAAGCACAGCAACAGAAAAGATGGAGTAAAGCCCTGAGCCTTAGACACACCCGGATCCCTCAGTAGATGGGGCTAGTATTAGCCTCAGAGAGAACACACTAGATGATAAAATGGGGTGGTGGAGATGAATGAGAAGTGTAGAGAAAATAAAGGTCTATAGTTAAGTCAGAACACACGGGGGGGGGGGAGATCATGTGGCGTTGGAATTTTATTTTTAGTATCAGGAACACAGTCTTAGAGGATCATAGACAGGAAAAATAAACAGTAAATGTTCTCAAAAGCATGCTGAAAAGGAGAAAGGAGTGGAAGCCAAGATCCCATCACTGTGTGATAGTAAACCTAGTCCTCGCTTCCTTAAGTAGGGTCAAGGTAATTCATTTTAAAATGTCCCGAGAATGGAAGTCAAGGTGACTGTCTCCAGTATGGTGAGCAGGCCTTCATTACCTTCATAGCACGTCTCCCTCATGGAAGTGTAGCGCTGTCTTAGATTAGAAGCACCTAGGAAGGGCCTGTGGTGAGGTGGTTCAGCAGTCAAAGGCAGGCTCCCCCAAGCCTGGTGACCAGAGTTCCAGCCGTGGAACCCATAGGATGGAAAGACTGACTTCTGCAAGCTGTCTTCTGACCTGTCTATGTGTGCTGTGGCATGTGTGACACACACATGCGTGCACATGCAAACTCATGCATACGAATGTGTACGCACACATACACTCTGGATATCTACAAAAATTAAAATGAAGGACAGGGACTGTAGGACAATGTCATAGAAGTAATGATCCTAGAACACATTTGCCAACTGCTGTCCTCAACTGTCCTTTGGTTCCTGGCAGATGCTGCCCCACTTCCCATTCTCCAGCCATGCTGATCCCCCTGCCCATATGATCCCCGCTTCCTCCCCTCCTGGTCACTGTCACACACTTCATCCCAAGGAACATAGTGTTTTTGAGATATTTGATGCCATTGAGGTATATTACACTTCTACTTATGACAATATCCGTCAGCTCGGTTCATGAGAACGTTGCTGTATCTTTGGTACTTAGAGCAGGGGTGGAACACAGTAGGTGCTCTGTTGAAGGGATGCAGTGGATGGAACAAACCCTAAACTGAAGGCTTTCTGTCACACAGGGTAGAAGACCATGATGATCTCATGCCAATATTTATGCACTATGACAACACTCTGAAGGAAATTTATGGTGAATACTTCCTGGCAGAACTAATCGAGGCCCAAGATGAAGACCATCATGCTGTGGTGTGTGAGGTTGGTGACAGATCTTCCTGGGGACATAGTGAAAGAAATGAGAGGAATGAACCCTGCTGTCCTGGCTTGCTGAGCACCAGTGGAGCTGATGTGCCCAGCTGTTGGTTTTAAAACAAAAATCCTGATCGTTTGATTTTACCAAATGGAAGACTCAGAAGCCAGATGCTAGGGTGAAAGCGTGCTAGCTTAGAGAGGCGGAGAAAGCACCCAGCTGACCTTCGTCTTCAGTGGGCATCCCAGAAGGAGAAAACCAGCAGCCCTCCCAACGGAGTGTCCCTCCTTTCTCCTTCCTGTGTCTCTCTCTCTCCTCCGCTCACGCTCTGTGTTTTTATTCCTATGTTCACTTCCTGTCATTTGGTTGCTTGCTCCAGCTCTTGACTCATGGTTGACTTTATTTAATCGTGTTTATGAAAAACAGAAAGCTCTCAGATTAAAGGTGTGTGCTAGGCCTGAGCCACACCACCACTGGAGACAGGTTCCCAGTGTACAGTCTCAGGGTTCCCAGTCTGATTAGATATCCTGACCTCCTCCACACCTTTCTAGGTGATGCCAAGCTTCTGTATCCTTCCCAGAGTTAACCCTTTGTGAGGTTCTCCAAAGTGACCAGACTACCGTGGATTCTTTACTGGTCTCCAGAAATGGTGACTAGAGATTGGGGAAAGGATAAGATCCCACAGAGATGAATGTGGGAGATTTCTGGACATCCCACAGTGTTAGGAGACCAGAGTTTAGACATCAGCATTCTGCTGCCAGGAAGACTTTATTTGACTTGGAAAGTGACTTTATTTTTACTTTTTGAAGTTATTTGGATGCAATTTCACACTCACAGTAAAACTTCAAAGTATAAATTCCCTAGATACCAGAGGTTTTTCCTTATTTTATCATTCTCTTGATTACTTTCTCTAATGTCTTTCTGTTTGTCTGTCTGTCTATCTGTCATTCATCTCCCTCTTATCCTCCCTCTGTCTCCATCCAGCCATGGACGTGTCTATGTATTTATTTAGAATCATGTGAAAGTAAGTTGCATGTGTAATGCCCCACTCATGCCAAATACATAAGTGTTTTCCCTTACAAAGTTTACAACTACAGTATGATGGCCAAAGTCTAGCAATCCAGGGGGCCTCATCTGCGGACCCCAGTCAGGTTTCACCGACAGTCCCTACAGTGTTTTGTATGGAAAAGCCCGCTGACCGTCCCAACCAGTATCTTCTAAGGAGAAGCAGCTCCGCCACAGAGTTGCTCCTTGAACTCTGTATGCTCGTCGAGGCAAATGTGTCCCGCCTCACACACACACATGTAGTATTTACTATAGTAAATTAAAAAATTTAAAGCCTCTTTAAAAATAATAATTTAGCAAACATGAATTCAATAGAGCCCTTGGACCCCCACCCATCCTGTTCATTATTAGAATCATAATTATGGTTTTTTTTCAAGTGGATATTTGAATTTGATCTTAAAAAGAGATTTCTGTGCCAACGGATTAAAACGCATTAAAAGATCGGAATTTGCAATTTTGCTTCTGGGTGATATTTTTAGGGATTTATTCTTCATACACTCCTTTCTTATTTGATGAAACTTGTGTGATGTCTTAAAGAATATTACTTTTCTTGAAACTTGACATCAAATATTCTCTGTAATAAGAGGAGCAGTTTGAGGCTTGCTTCACTTGAGGCTTCACAGACTTGGTGACTGTGAGACTCTCCTGGGAGGCATTCAGACTCTGTGCCAACTGCATGCTAGTGTCGTCCTTCTCACAGTGCTGAAGAGACAAATACTCTGAATTCAGTGTGGGCAAAGGACTCGATTAAACCCCTCCCCAAAAGATACAGAAATGAGCAGTTGGAGCAGGTGCGCTCAAAAAGGTTCTTCCGAATCTTAAGATGTCAGTTTCATTGGGCGTTTGGGACATGTAATTCAAAGGCACAGTGAAACCAGTCATACTGGTGCACATCTACAATCCTTGTTACCCAGAACCGAGGCAGGAGGATCCCAAAACCAATCTAGGTAGACTACTTTGTTTCAAAAACAAAACAAAATACAACAACAACAACAACAACAACAAAAACTGCAGTGAGATAATTTTACTCCTAGTAGGATGGCGTTAGCAATAACAACATCAATACTACTACTACTGCCTCTATTACTATACCAATAATAACAACAATGACAATAACAGTAAATAATGAAAGTTTTGGTTTGGAATTTAAGGACATATGGAGGTGACAAGAGTTGTTTATTTATCTATTAGAAGAGTTATTACTGTCATAGACAGACAGGCAGGATGGTGGGGGCTCTGAGTAGAGTTCAGGTCCATGGTAGAGTGCAGGGAGTCCCTGCTTTTAGGGTTCAGAATTGGGAGGAGTGGGAAAGACATTGAAAAACTCCTTTTCATCTGAAGTTGACTATTAGCCAGAGAGGCATAAGGTAAAGAGTGTCAGGCAAGTGGAGTCCATAAAGGGGAAAAGAAGAATCTGCAGGAACTTTATTTGTGGAAACCCAAATACTCAAATATCTGGACCTGTCCAAACCAAAAGGATGTGCCCTGGCTAGCAAGTGCTAAGAAGGGAACATATTTCCACCCAGGCCTTTACACAAATATCCATGGCAGTATTATTAGTATTATTTATAATATCCCACAGATAAAAACTGCCCATATGCATATCTACTGATGAATGGTCAAAAAGATATGGTACAGTGATAATGGAATATTATTAGGAAATAAAAGGGAATAGAGTAGTGATAGATGTCACTATACATTTGAAAATGTTCTGGAAAGAAGCCAGGCATAGAGACCACATATTGTATAATAACATCTATCTAAAAGCTCGGACTAGGCAAATCTTGTGTAGAGAGAAAGTTAGGGGATAGGGTGTTCTTGGTTCTTCTTTGGGGCAGTGTGGATAAAATCTATGGTATTATATAATAGTTACACAATTTTATGATATACTAAAAGCCACTAAGTTGTATATTTATGAAAAGTTAGCTTATAGTAGATGAACTATATCAATTTTTAAAAATCCTGGTGTCCAAGATAAACTTGGACCAATTAAATTGATCTTTTGAAGGAGGTGCCCAGTTTTTTGTTTGTTTGCTTTAATAAGTATGTTATATCTTATATTAAATAGACTCTGGGGCTGGAGAGATTGCTCAAGGCTAAACTCACAGGCAAAGCAGCCAGATAGGATCATTGCCCAAACTAGACTCTAACCCCTGGGCGTAACCCATTCTCCTGCCTCAGTTTACCAAGTAGTTCAGAGTATAGGTATGTACTGTCACTCTCTGAATCATTACGTGTTTAAAGCTCCCCACATGATTCTGGTATATGGTCTGGTTACAGGCTCTCTTCACCCACTCAGCGGTGAAATACTCTGGGGAAGGGTGGGATGAGTGAGACACCTATGGGTATGTATCCCTGAAAATGGGAGCTAGCCCTAAAAACTAGGATCTGAGAGATTATGCTGAAGACTTTCATTTATTTTATATATTTAAATTTTTTTTACAGGTTCTTCAAAGACTTGCTTTCACATGTTCTCAGTTAGCTCTAGGCTAATGACAAAAGGAGGGGTCAGGAAGCATTTGGGCCTAAGCAGCACCATTTTGAAAAACAGGGTTTTTACCTAATCACTGAAACCTGCAGGGAACAAATCATACAGTGCCTGAATCAGGACTTTGCATGTTCCTTTCCGGTCTGTGTCCTGTTCAAAACAGCCAAGGTCTGTAGACATCTTTTAGTTCTCCAGTTTTGTTTAAGATGCTAGTGCCATCCCAGATGACTTGAGGAAGTGGCCTTCAGCAGCCACAGTGAGCTCTGCCTTGTCCTCTTTCTTGGTCTATTTCTTGACCTTTTCATGTGTGAATGTCAAAGCAGACAAAGCCACAGGTTGGAAATGGCAGTGCTGACCCCATGAGGTTGGCGTCCCTGAAGAGGTGAGGGAGTCTAGCCCAGTCTCCTCCAAACCTGCACTGCCTCAGACACCAGAAGCTTTATGTTCCCTTGAGAGGAGATGACAGATTTCAATCAAGGGCAAGGGAAGAGGTGGGACCTGGGTACAGGAGCCTGGGTGGAGTCACTGTGAGAAGAGCCACATCTTGTGTCTGAAGCCTTTTGGGGCGTCAAGTTAAATACTGGTCCTACCCTCCACGCACACTGAAGGCTTAGATTTTTTTCAAAACCTACTTTAAGGTTTTTAAAGGCCTCAACCTCCCTTCGAACCCACTTACCAGAGGTAGAGAAAAAGAAGGTTAATAGGAAGAGGATGTTGTGGACCTGTTTAGAAGTAGTTCCTTGGGGCGATTCCTCTCTTTGCTGTCAGGATATCAACAATCTAGTTCAATAGCAAATACCAAGCATGAATCAGTAGTGCTGGTACAATCCAGCAGAAACTACAAGGCTCCTCCGAATCGGCAGGAGTCAGCTGGAGTGGCCAGAATCAGCTGGAACACCATGAGAAGGTCTTTGGCACATTTCTCTCTACGAAATGAAGACCAACAAAGACCAGCAAAGACCAGCGAAGCATTGCACAGTGTAGCGATGCAAGCAGATCTTCTTATTGTTTTCGGGGTTCCATTACATTCTTTCTAAACATCACGTATTCTCTCAGGTGTCTATTTTCAGCAAAATATCACATGCCCTCTTACAAGACAGTTTGCAGAAAGCATCATGTGACACAACCGAGTTGTTAAAGAAACCAGAACTTTCTACTTCAGCATACCCCCCAGCTGCCATTCTGGACTTGTCCTTTTTGGGGTCCCCGAGCAAAGGCATGTTAGAGCCACGCCTTTAGAGTTGGGTTGGCTTGAGAGAGCTAGTTGTGAGGTGCTCAGGAACTTCGTAAGCTATTTGCCTGAGTACAGCCAATAGCCATCCTCAAGACCTTATAAAGGCTGAGGATGTAGATCAGTGGGTAGAGTTCCTGCCATATAAACCCAGCATGGCGCACACACCTGTAATCCTAGCACTTGGGAGGCAAAGATGGGAGGATCAAAAGTTCAAGGTCACCCACGGCTACATAGCCAGTTCAAGTCCAGCCTAGAGACTACATGTGGCCCTTGTCTCCAAAAACAAACAAACAAAAAGCCACTTGTTTAAAATTACTGTGTAAGGAATTAAAGCAAGTAATGTTTAAAGGCTGTAATTGGATTTCTTTCAGTGGTGTGTAGCTCTTGGGGATTTTTGTCTGTGGTCTTCTCCAGTGGACATGGTATTTAATAGCATGCCACCACATTGTTTCTTCCCTACTTCCCGTTTGATGACATCAGTTGGCAACTTGAAACTACCACGATGACGGTATTTTACCATTGGCAAGCACTACACATCTAGGCATTTCTTCCCAATACTGAATCTGCATTTGCCAATATATACCGTGCATTGGGGCAGCCACCACTCCTGACCAGATGTAGCAGGACAAAGTGCCTCTTCCCAATCCAGTACAGGACGATCACAGGCTGTTCACGTAGAATTCTCGAGAGCATGGCTTGAGTAGGAAGAAGAGCAGTGACTTGTTAAAGAATTGTTGGCTGTGGGGACGCTCTTTGTTCTGTTTGCTACTTTGGATGAGTCCTGAGCTGTGACTTTGCTGTGGGATCCTTGTCATAACTGTACTTTGACATCTGGTGTTTACTTCAGGCTGAGATTTCAAGGAAGGGCGGTCGGAGGCCAAGGCGGCTCCTAGAGACAGATGGGCAGAGCGTCTGTCTTGGCATCAGCCAGGACACGGGCAGCAGTGGCCCGAGAAAGCACCACTGACCTGCAGGCGGGAGAGAGCCTGCCAGGTTAGCCGTGCACTTGGCACCCAGAGAAGGGGCTCAAAGCCAGTAACGGTCACAACGAGGACAAAACCCTCATTGTGAAATATGGTCACTCGAAAGGGACGCCTGACTGTGGGGCTTTGGGGGTGGAGTTATAAATGTTAAAGGACTCAGGTATAGGCGAGTTAGACCTATTTGTGAAGACAAGACAAGCTCCCAGACGGCTTTCCAGTGACCTAAACCTTCTCTGTGTCATCCTGAAGACTTACAGGACAGACAAGAAGAGAAAAACCTCCAGTTTTGTCTGCCAGTGTGAGACTTGGACAGCAAGAAACAACTCTGTCCGCTGAACAATAACAGTAGCCAATTCCTTCATACACTGTAAAGTGACATGCACAGCAACATGCCCATGGCTGTCCCGCAAATCGATATTTCAGAACAGTCTATCTCAAGACAGTCATTTGAAAGAAACCCAAAGAACAGAGCAGACATGTCCGCCATCCGTCCTTGCTGTGTTGCCGTCTCCGATTGTGGGCTTTGGAAAGTTGTTACAACCCTAGCCGAGAGATGGGACTATAACAGGTTGTGGAATTGGAAGATGCTAAATCTTTGTTCCTAATGGCAAAACATGTTTTTCTCATTTTCATCAGAATGTGTGATCCATGCCATTTGAAATCAAATCCCCAACACAATGAGCCATTAGTGTAATAGCTCATTACTAACAGCGGTCTTATAAATAATACATTCTTATCATGCACATGTAGCTCGCCATGAAGCCAGCAAAAGGTATTTCAGGCCATGCAAGTTTTGCTGCGCCAGCACGGCTGTAGATTAGAAGGACATCTCCATGTGAACCAAGATGGATGCCAATTTTCCCTGCCGGGAGTGAGGCTGGCCGTCTCTTTCTGCACATATGGTAGATGGATTGGTTAATCAGCGTCTGCTGAGTCTTGGGCCTGAAATTATAGAGAAGCCAGGCAACTGCAGCTACACAGCCTTTGTTCAGGAGTACAAACAAGACAAACAGTCACTTGTTATTTGGGGAAAAAATTAAAATGTTTGTTTTGGACTTTCATTAAAGTGTCAATGGCTTTATAAAACAGCTGTGTAAATCAGCCTTTCATAGCAAGTATCTTTTGGGGAGGGGTCGGTCAAGGAAAGAATATGCAAGGAAAATTCATTTATGAGAAGACTGCTTGAAAATAAAGAGCATCTCCTCCCATTTGTTTTCAAGCACATAAGGTGTCTTGGAGAAAGACTGTCTTTTCCCATCCGAACACCCCTGCCAATTGCTTCCCTGTTTCGGGAGTTAAAGCCTCCTCCGTTTGTGTGGAGGTGCTAACTTCTTGGGAATGGGTGATGCCCAGGACTGGTAAGCCCACTTCCTGACTAGAATGGCAGTGTCAGCCAGTCACATGCTCAGCTTCCTGGGAGCCTGTGTCCCTCATCAAAAATGTCAAAAATCTGGGCTGGAGAGGTGGCTCAGCAGTTAAGAGCACTCGCCGGCTGCCCTTCCAGAGGTCCTGAGTTCAAGTCCCAGCAACCACATGGTGGTTTACCACCATCTGTAATGGGACCTGATGCCCTCTTCTGGCACATAGGTCAGATATGTATATATAGGTCATATACATAAAACAAATGAGTGAATAAATAAATGAATAAATATTTTTTTAAAAAGTCAAAAATCATAAATTAAAATGGCAGTGAGCATTGCACAAGCTTCAGTACCCGGCCCCAATGTCTCAGTGTGCTGAGTGTGGTTTTTGTAGATTGGGCCCGACTTCATTGAGCTGTTTCCCACCGAACAACCTTTCTTCATTTCTCCTCCCCTCAGACCAATAAGTGCCCAGTAAGTGAACTCAAGAGATAAGAAGAGTTTCTTTCTGTCAAGGAGCCCTGAATCTGTGACTGATCTCTAAGTTGGGGTTCATCTGATGGGTTCAGGGACAACCCCCTTTACTGAGAGCTATTCATGATGTGTGGGGAAGGACAGAGGGGAGACTGGTGTCTAGAAGGTTAGGGCTTATGGACCTGCCCCCTATCGTACACACACACACACACACACACACACACACACACACACACACACAGAGAGAGAGAGAGAGAGAGAGAGAGAGAGAGAGAGAGAGAGACACAGACAGACAGACAGACAGACAAGACAAAACACCAACCCTCAGCTGCTGGCTGAGGGAGTGGAATAGGTGGATGAGGGTCGGGGTCGGTGAGGAGTCGCTACACTCGCAGAGGTCACATGCAGCATTCCAGTAGTGCCTCCTTAAGAACGCTCTGACCAGTGCCCTACTTCCCAACTGTTAAGATCATCCACAGTTGTCACTTGTTGGATGTGCCTTTGAGCATGTGGTGTATTCCATGCATGGTACCAGACACCAGAACTACTTGGCCATCTGCCCTTAAATAACTCAAGAGTATTCCCTAAGCTACCAGTGAGCCACACGCTATGTGCATGTCACAGCTTCACGGCAGTCATTCCCTGACGTCTGATGGGCGGCTGTGTTCCCGTGTTCCAGGTGGAAGGCAAGGCTGTTGGGTTCATGAGCGTGTGCTCCAGCGTGAACTTGCCCCTGCTACATGAATGCTTTGACCTGGGCCCTTTCCACGGATTCTGCGTCCCACACCCCGATGATATTCTGAAACCATCAAACGAATCAAGTCCTGAAGAAAGCGAAGGTATAGTAGCCATCCCAGGACGGATCAGAAAATTCCATACATGTCTTACGCACAGCTCTGCTATTTCTTTGCTGAAAGTCTCCTCCAGTCGCAGTTAGGGAGTACGTCACATGGTTATTCAGATTTTTGTGAAATTTGTGCATCCAGAAACAAGCCTGCACAGCTGGAATTAGATGTGGTTTAATTAAAGCTAAAGCTCCCAAATTTAGAATGTTTGCGTATAGAAGTGATAATAATTGCTAGCATTTTAGATTTGTCCATACCTTCTGTAGTATGAGTCTATTGCAAATGGTCATTTAAAAGTTGTACAGCTAATTCCTAGCTATATGAAATAACATACTACATGTATATACATGCCAGCAAAGTACATATAAAATAAATTTAAAAAAAAATTTGCTGGGTGGTGCTGGTGCTTACCTTTAGTCCCAGCACTTGGAGGCAGAGGCAAGTGGATCTCTGAGTTTGAAGCCAGCTGGGTCTGCAGAGTGAGTTTCAGGACACCCAGGGCTACACAGAGAAACCCTGTCTCAAAAAAACCAACCAACCAACCAAACAAACAAGATCATCAATTTTTAATTAAAAATTTTATTTATGCATGTTTGTGTCTGTGTGGGTATAGGCCACTTTGTGCGTGTGCGTGTGCGTGTGCGTGTGCGTGTGCGTGTGCGTGTGCGTGTGTGTGTGTGTGTGTGTGTGTGTCCACACCGATGCAGGGAGCACAAGCTCTTAACCTAAGGCATAATATGAATTTTGAAATATGTCTGTGCCAGTGTTTCATAAAGGAAGATGAGGTAATCTCAAACGTTGGTTATTAAGCACCATGGTAGCTTCCTGGCTAAGGAAATTCTTATTGCAAATAGATAAAAACAGGCAGGTGAGCTTAGGTATGTTAGTCTACTTCTCCAGTCTGGGTTCCCCATGTGTAGTGAGAAAAATCTCCATCAGACAGGGTTTGTGAATTTTCACTGAGATAAGACACCTAAAATGCCTTACTTGGTCTCTGAGTCCTGAATGAGTTCGGTGAGCAGTAAATGTTAATAAGTAGTAGTTGGTGGCCATAATTTCTTTATGACTGGTCAGTCACCTACTCTTGGAGATAAAAATCAGGATTCCTTTTTTTTTAAATTGCACTGCTTTCTCTAATATGAAGGGTTTTGGTAAGGTTGTTCAAAGTGGGAGAGGTGAGGGGTGGTTGGAGGCACAGGACTTGGATTTCAGTCAACTGCAGGTGTCACTTCGCCACGCTTCCCCCCTCGGTGGGAAAAGTCACCAGCAGACGTGTGGATGCAGGCTGCCCTGGCCGCACACGCATCACACAGAACCACGAAGCCCTCCCCAACAGAGAGCCCTGAGGTCAGGACTATTTCGTGGTGAAGGATGTCTCGCCCAGGCTCTCAGGGAAGGGAAGTTCTAGAGGAACATTTAAATACCAGGAGATAGCCCTGAACTAGAAGTTGTTGAAGTCACCCTTCAGTGCAAGAATTCTTCTTTGAAGGTGGCACCAAGCGGCAGCCTCGCTGAGCCTCAGGGTTCTCATAAAGGGGAGATAAAAGCAATGCCCAGCCCACGGGGTGGTTAGGAGGAGTCAATATTAGAGTTGTGTGCTCTTGGCTCAGTGACAAGCATGGAAAAAACCAAACAGAACAAAAACAGATTGCAAGGATATAGCCACCTCCTGAGGCTGAGTCCTCCTGATGCTACTGGTATTCCTTATATAGAACGAATGGAAATTTTTTGTCTCAGGGGAGGGGAAGAGGGTCAAAGTTAAGCGAACTCGGCCTGAAATGACACATTACCTATTATGTCTCAGCCTAGCAAAAGCCTACAGAGTCAGGAAGGCCAGGCACTGGCTTCTCATTACCCACCTCAACCTATTTCGTAAAAACATCTTCCCTAGGACCAGCAGCACGCAAAGGAAGTAGAGGAACTTGTTACCTATCACAGAGTGTTTATTTTGAAAATGAGTTTTCTGTTCACTGGCACAAAGATGATTCCTTATGAAATTGTCACCAGGGAACTTCCATTGTAGACTTGAGATAACTCGGGGATGGAGTCATAGGTCCTCAGCAGCTCATTATATCCGAGCACAGTCAGCAAATTCCACAGCTGTCTTTTCATTATTACCTCAACAGAGGAGGCTCCACAGAAGACCGGGAATGAGCTTTGACCTCTTTGTTTTTTGTTTTTCTGGCGGAAGTCTCAAGTTAAAGGAAATACAGTTTCTCAAAAACATGAGCCAAAACTTGTGTTTTGAAAGAGCACACATCATTGTGCTTCATATTTTATATTTTGTATTTTGTCTGGTGATTGTTCCCCGTTGCTTCTCTGATGCTGTGATAAAACACTCTAACCAAAAGCAACTTGGGGGGAAAAGGTTGATCTGGCTTACACTTCCAGGTCATGGTGCACTACTGAGAGAAGTCAGGGCAGGAGCCCAAAGCAGGCACTAAAGCAGAAACCTTAAAGAAACGCTGCTTATCAGCCCGTTCTCTAGCTTATGCTCAGATAGCTTTCTTATGTTGCAAAGACTCACTTGCTTAGGGATGGTGCCACTCTTAGTGGACTGACTCCTCCCAGATCAATCATCAGTTAGGACAGTCTCTTATAAACATGGCCAAAGGTGGTCAGATCTGAGGAATTACTCAGTTGAGGATCTCTCTTCCTAGATGCCTCTGGGTTATGCCAAGTTGATAATAAAACCTATCATTTTAAAGGATTTTCATTTTCATATGCATTATCTCATAGAGCTTGATACTAGAGCGGTAGGGTAGGTAACGCTCTCTCCATTTCATTCTGCCCAGCTTGTTCGAGGTTTATAAATCTCATCATTAACTGTCTCAAAAGCCCAGGCCAGACAGACTCTTTCCTAACTAGCCCCACTGCATCTGTGCAAACTCACAATCTGGATGAGGTGACTTTTTTTCTTTTCTTTTTGGTCTTATCCATGCGAGGCAAATAAATAGCCTACCTCTGAGATACACTCTCAGTCCACCACCACCTGTCTCTTTGGTCACAGCTTCTAAATCTGTGGGTCAAAACCCCAATGGGGTCTGAATGGAGGAGTTACAAGAAATTTGGTTTTTCAATGCATATTGACCAAAAAAATCAATCCAGAATCAATTTTGCAATGGATCCAGGATCTTTCCAGTGCTGCTCACTTGTGTCACATTCTCTGACTTCACTGTAGCCTTGATTCTGAGCGTGCAACATGGGCAATTCACACTGCTCCCTCGTCACAGCATGCCACGCTAAGGAATGCTTCGAGAGACTGTTATGGATTGGTGGTGTCTTTTCTGTGCATAGAACTCTCCACTCTTACAGAAACTTTTCAAGTTTTTCTACCATGATTCTTTTGTCCGTCAGTATCAAATTAGTACGTCTTTGTGTTGGATTGTGCTCAAATATTTGGTTTTAAAAACTGTTGTCTGAATTGCTAGCTTGAATGTAATTTTAAAAAATTATTAAATGAATCCTGTCACTTCAGAGTTGGTTGGAGGCAGAGACAGGCAGATCGCTGAGGCTCATTGGCCAGCAAATCTAGCTAAATCCATGAGATTAAAGTTCATTCAGAGAGACCCTGTTTTGAAAGAGTAAAGGTGGAGGTCTTGAAAGAGACAGATGTCAGTCTGCTGCCACCATCCCCATACATACATAAACACACACACACATACATATACACACATACACTCATACATGCATGTACAGGCACCTACATTAACGAACATACACTCCACAGGCACACACAAAACCACACAATGAATTTTGATTTAAGATTAACACAGAATTTCTCAGCAATTTATAAAATAATCCTAGGCACACGTCTGCCATTTTGTACTATACGCTTATGGGAAGCAACGTTCCCAGCATGGATAATTACAAAACATTAGTCATCCCTGAAAGTGTTAGGGCTCTTCTTCTGCTTCAGAATCAAATATTTTTTTTAAAAAGGCTTTTTATGTATGTGAGTACACTATCACTCTCTTTAGACACACCAGAAGAGGGTATTGGATCCTATCACAGATGATCGTGAGACACCACGTGGTTGCAGAGAATTGAATTCAGGACCTCTGGAAGAGCAGTCAGTGCTCTTAACCACTGAGCCACCTCTCCAGTCTCAGAGCCAAATATTTAGCCAAGATTTAATTCTTAATATAAAAAGTAAATAACATGCATCTAATTAGTATGCAAATTTACATTAATCTTTAATAAATATTAAGGTTGGACTGGAGAATGGTTTACTCTGTCATCTTGCCACAGAAGCATGAGGACCTGAGTTGGATCCCAGCACCTTAAAAAGCCTAGCATGGTGGCACGTTCCTGTAATCCCAGTGCTGAGGAGGCGGACACAGGACCATTCCGAGGGTTTGCTGGCCTGCCAGTCTAGCTGGGTCAGGGAGGAGCTTCAGGTTCAGCAAGAGACCCTGTCTCAGTAATAAAAAGTAACCATAAGATTAAGGATGAGTGAGAAGGACATCCGACATCCTCTTCTAACCTCTCCAGTGCTTGGACACATTTATTAACACACGAAAGGGCGCACGTACATGCCCCCCAATAGTGAAATTATACGTTTACCAAGTAACTGATTTCAAGTATATTTTTATGATTCATTATTGGAAATGATTAAATTAGTTATTTATTTTATATACCTACACACCTGGGGTGACATAAACATTTCTCAGGCAAAAAGAGAACTAGAGTAGACTCTGGCAACAGGTGTGTTTCACCAAATACAGAATTCCATGTCAGTGAGCTGTTTGATGAAGGTTTCCTTAGCATTTTACCAGTGACCAACCACATCCTCAAAGTTGATTGTGTGTCTGCGCATGTGTGCCAACACACTTAATTTGAACGACTTTCTTTTGCTGGAATCTTCACGCCTTTATCTTTAGGCCTGTCTAGAGCTATAGATAGAGACAGTGCCTTGTCAAGTTGTAATCTGGAAGAGCTGCAAATGAACACTGCAGGCACTGACCGCTCCCTGAATCATACCTAAGAACTCCCAAATAAATGACTGTTTCAAAGACCCTGGAGAATGTCCAGTCTCTTTGTACCAGTGTGAAAGGATTTTCCTCACACACAACAGACTGGACTGAGGTTTAGACAGCCCAGCTCCCTTGTCCTTCAAGAGGAAGACTCTGAGATGACATAAGGGGAGGACTGAGTACCAGTTGTCCACCGTGGTCATCGGCAATGCACATACCATTGTTGGTTCCTTCCCTTGTTGCTCTGCCTCGGTCTTCTTCCTGTGTTCTCTGTTCTCTCATCTCTGACTCTAGGTCTCTCTTTTCCTAGCAGCTGTGAAAACTTGCAACTTCACAGCAGCCTCAACCCTTCCAAAAAGGAAAATTGTAAAACTTAATGTTCCTTCTCTATCCAATTCTTTACACTATTGTGGCGAGCCTACTGTCGATCATCCATCCGAACCTTATAAATGCCCAGAGTCTAAAAAGCTTAGTTGTGCACATTAGTTTGCCTCTCACCAGAGCAGTGCAAATCTTGCATGTAAATACACACACACACATACATGCACACACACGAGAGTGCATACACCACACACACACACACACACACACACACACACACACGTATACGTATACATGTTCATTTAAAAATTTTGGGTTGGGGTTGACTGGGGAAAGTTCCAAAGGCATAGATTTTGAACTAACATAAAGTAGAGTTTTTATTTGATGGGGGAAGTTATTCTAGAAGTGGAGAGTTCCTGGAGGTTGAGAGAATTTGTAAAGAAACAGTCATATGTATTACACACACACACACACAAACACACACACACACATACATGCATGCTCATGCAGAGAGAGAGAGAGAGAGAGAGAGAGAGAGAGAGAGAGAGAGAGAGAGAGAGAGAGAGAGAGAGAGAGAAACACACTTTCTGTGATGTGGGAGATTGTACCAAGAGAGGTCTGAGTCTCGTAAATGTTAAGCCTCTGAAGATGTGCAGGGCCACATCAAGATGTTGCACATGCCCCGCAGTTAATGAGTATTCTTCTTCAGTGACAGTAAAAAGGCTCAAAGCTCCAAACAGTGTTTCCTTCCAGTTGGCCCTGTCGCTGGCCCCTTGTGGTGTTTGCAAATCAAGCTGCGGCTTTTGTTAGCTGCATCATCACAATAAAGATTTTGGAATCAGAATTGAGCTGGCAATTTTCTTGATGATGCATAAGGCAAAATAGGGCACAGCCTGCATCTCCACAGCTGTATTGGCATCACCCTGTTTAATAGCCTTAAAAAAGAGAGAGGGCGAGAGACAAGTCCAAATAAAACAACTTTTGTTCGTCATGTAGGCCGGTGTGTTCTGAGCGGCACAGATCTCTGTTTTATAAGACTCCTGCAAGGTTCAGACTTGTAAATCTCATTACACACCCGGGGTCTACCTTACAAAAATCCCCATAGAATTTGGTGTGCTCCTTGGCAGGGAAAGATTTCATTTTATATAACAGAATTGTGGCCTTTCAGAAAGATAATTAGCATAGCTTCCTGTAACCAAGCCATCCAGGAGAAGTGCTGCTTATTGTATGTTAAAAGGCCATTCAAAACAATGTATTTATATATGTATTTTCAAAAACACCCCATGTAAAAAGGCGTCACCTCCAACTCATCAAACATACCACTGTTGCTGTCAGAAAATGTTTTGTCACATTTAATTTCTTTTCATTTTAATTTACATGTGCTGCTTTCCCCAGGTTCTCTCATCATCTTGGGCCAGAAATACTGAATTCACTTTGTATGTACTGAAGGCAAAAGAAAAAATACAAAAGAAAACAAAATCCCCAAACCGGAGACTGCATCAACGCGCCATTGTCTGTTAAACCTCGCCGAGTCTTTTCGTCCTCTTCCTAAGGCTCCACTTTCCCTGATTCCATCCTTACTTGGTTCTTCTCCCAGGTTTCAGGCAGTCTTGGAGTCTTGTGTACAGAGCACAGCACAGTGCCTGTCCTTGTGTATGCAGCCTGCACCTCAGTTCTCTCACTGGGAGCTCCCCGGGATTTTGTTTTAATCACAAAGCATTATAAGCAAGAAGTGTCTTTCTCCCTGGTTTCTTCCAGATGTCCCTGGTAACAAGTTAAACTACAGAAATCCATCTCCCAGTTCCAAGGCCTGAAGTTGGCTGAGATCAAGGCCCCTGGCAGGTTTCTTCCGAGGCCCCCTCCTTGGGTCGCCTATGGCCATCTGCTTCCTATGTCGTCTTGTGGTTTGCACTCCCTGCTGGTCATGTTCACTGTCCTCTTAGGGCTCACCTTAGTGGCTTCCTTTAAATGGTGAGTCTGTTTGGCCCAACCAGGTGTCCCGCTGCCTCTTCTCAGATGCCACCAAGGACAGCCTCTAGGCAGAGGTGCTCATAGGAGATGATAAGAGAACCCGCAACTGTGCCCCCACACTGCAGCCTCTGTCGTGGGCTTTGTAGGGACCCCTGCTGTGGGGATGCTGGTCTACCTGACCACCCTTCATCTTCAGTTCTTATCATCAGCATCTGACTCCTCTCTCCCCACTGCTTTTCCTTTCCTTAGGGCCCGTGTACGTAGGTTCTTTGATGCTTCATGGCCAAGGCTGCAGGGCTATGTTAGGACCACAGTAAACCTGAAAGTGGTCACAAAGTCAGCCGCTCTATGTAATATGCGTACGAAGTTTAATATGTCAGCTGAGATGTATGTCCATCAGAATTGTCATTGTTTTAAACTTGAAATGACTTTGTTCTGGATTGCACCCAGGGCTATGTGCATGCCAGGGAAGTGCTTAGCCACTGGGCTGTTGTACTGCCAGCCCTGAATTCTGTCCTTTAAAAACATTTATTTATTTATTTATTTATTTATTTATTTATGGCAGTGAAATATATCTTTAGCACATGAAGGTGAAACAGGGAAAACTAATGTCATCTCCAGGGCTTTAACTACTCCTTCCAATTTTGATTGTCTAGAATTATGTGCAAGGCAGTGGCACATAAAAAACGTCTAGAAAACAAGTCCACAATACTAGACCTGTGTGCAGGCGGAGTCATCCTCAAGGAGAACAGTTTAGGCTCTTGCAAGAGGATCTCGGCGGGGGTGGGGGGGTGGGGGAGGGACACCTTTGGGTTTGGGTTTGTAACACGCCAGGAGGACTCTGAGGCAGAGCCGCAAGCTGAAGCTGACAGCCAGGGCCGCTGCCTCAAGCCCGCTGGGTGGGCCTTTTGGTTATTAAGCAAAACCTGTTACTGATTTTCAGTCTTCATTCCAGTGCTGGCTTCTAAGCCCTTTGCAGGATTTCAAAAACAACAGCAGCTTCAGATGAAGGCAGCTGCCTCCGAATCCATTATTTTTTGCAGAGAGCAAGATGAAGGGGGTCGGCGTTCCCACCCCCTTTCTGCTGGGGGAGCGACCTGCGATAGGACTCAGCCCCGCTCTCCAGTGGTCAGATTCATTTCACAGTGGCAGAAACACAAATGCTTTGATACAGGGCCTGGAGGTCTTTGAAAGGAAAGTGGCTTTATTTATATTCCTTATGATCATTATGTGCTGGGATTATTTTCCCAGTAGGTGATGTCTCTTTTGCCCATATTTATGAAGCAGGGGAGAAAGCATTTAATGAATTTCAAGAGTGTATTTGACTGTAAAACACATCTCAGTATATTCACATGTAAATAACCCTTTGATTTGTTCTCTCTGGTGACCTTTTTTTTTCCTTTGGGCTACATCACAGTTTGTTGTTGTTTTCCATTTTCAAATGGGAGGCTGGATGATAATAATGAAAGATTATGCAAAAAAATCCATGTTTAAAATAATGTTGATATGCCACTTGCGCTGTAGGATAATTACAGTAATTTGGCTATTACACTATATGGAGGCAGGAGCTGGTTGGTAGCAAACACAGCAATAGGGGTGATTCAAGGGATTTTCATCCCAACTGGCTGTTTGATCCTGCTGACTTCTCTCTTGAAAATCAATTGCTCTCTATGAATACTCTGAATTCCCCCTTGATTAAATTGGCTGTCAGTGGGCTGCACCCATTACATGGGGGTCGCCCCAAGTTCTGCCTGCTTATAAACGTGTTTTTATTTTGACAACTCTTAACCTATCGTGGACCAAATTTAATCTGAGGGAAGAAACAGAGAAAGTAATTACTAAAAACACAGTTTCGTGCATGGCAGCAAACCAAGGGGGGAATGCAGCGCTTCTGCTGCCCGGCGTGGAGCCAGCTCTTCCGCTACCGAACGAGAGGGTCCCCCTGCATTTTGCTTGGTCTTTGGTGTTTTCTGACCTCCAGGGCCTCATGGCTCGGCTCACTCAGCCAGACCTGGGAGAGGTGCCACGGAAATCTCTTTGTCTCCTCATGGGTCTTTTGGAATCAGTGTTAGAAATTTGATTTTTTTTTTTCTTGAAAAGGACCTCTAGTATTGAAGATAAAGAAATTGTTAGAGCCATGACTGGGGACACACACACACATATACATACACATATACCCATATATGTATGTATGTATGTGTGTATATATATATGTATATACATACACACATACATACACACATGCATATACATGTATGTATGTATATATGTTTGTGTGTTTACATCTAGCTCCACAAGGAAAGAGATCCATCCTCTTTATTGAGAGCTGATTTAAATCTATGTAAAATATTTGGCAGTCAAGAGGAAAACAAGGAGAACACAAAGCTAGTTCTACAAAACAAGCACCTTTTGTAATAGTTATGGGAAAATACCCACCTTCTCTCACACAGACATGCCCTGTCAATGAACAAATGCAGCTATCCCAGCAACATAGTAAAATACAGTTTATTCTGGAGCCCAATGTGAGTGTCCAGTGGCCTAGGGACATAGACTCAGATTACCTCAAACGGTATGGTCTGATGTGGCAACAGTTTTATGCACAGCTTGTATGGAACAGGTCGAAAGAAAATTATAAATCAAAGCATGTTCGGATATGGTGGGGGAAACCTCAGGTGGGGAGGGCTCGGGGAAGCTCGCTTCCCAGATGCTCTGTGAGACCATCTTGGCCTTTGGATTAGGCAAAGCTAAGCGATCTGATTGGACATTCTAAAATGGGTTTTATCCGAGAGTCACAAGGGTGTTTAGACAAGCACAGAGATGGACAATGAATGTCATTTGCTTTTTGTTTTTTATTTTTTATTTTTATTCATTTTTTGCAGGTGGTGGGGGAGATGACTAAAAATAGTCCCAGATAATTTGGCTCCAAACCTACTAGATTCCAGCTCTCCTCCATCACAGAAGGAACAACCTTAAACTGATGGGGGTTCTAGGGGAGAAAGTTAGTTGCAGGTCTCTCTCTTTTAAAGGTAGCACTATGAGACCAAGTTGCCATGTTTCCTGTAAGAGGGGCATTGTCTTTTCCCACAGAGAAGTTTCTCCATGTATGTCCTAGGCCTGTTTCTTTGTTGGTGACTCCTATACTGGCTCCACCCAGATTTTTCAGTTGGAATCATCTATTCTTATTTCACCTCCCGTGGAATTTCAGGGCCACACCGCTGGTCTTTTCAGCCAAGGCCTCCCCGTGTGTCCCAAGTCAGCTCTTCCGGCCTGTGCTGGCTTCTGTGCCCGCTCTCAGGCAAGGCAAATGTGCTCCTTAACTGTTCTGGTTTCTGCTTCTGAGTTGATGCTCACCAGTGGTGGGGGTGGGTAGCTGCTTAAGTTTAGACAGAGTCTTTGGTTTGGATTTCCAGATCTCCAGGGTGGCTTGCGCATCCCAGCCTTTTCCCTGTTTGAAACTCGCCAGAACTTTTCACAGTCAAGGTGTGGTGTGAATTGTAGAGAGGAGTTGGTAAGAGGTTCCAAGGCAGAGATACAAAAAGAGAAGACTATAGATTGGAGGAAAGAAATAAAATCGACTATTTGGAGCAAACTATAAGCCTGAGTTTTGAGATCACAGCCGTCCAACCAAAAGCATACAAAATAATGGGTCTCATTTATGACCTCGGATCTTGCTCATGGTCACCCCAGTTACTATCTCCTTTGTTCAGTACTGTCTTCTGTCTTCTCTCCTAGATAATACTTGTATTGGTCTCGCTCATAAATAAATAAACATGCATATTATAACACACATATATACATGCACAGTGAGATGAGTCATACAGTGGAAAGTGCAGTATTTGCCTTTCTTAGCCCTTGTGCTTTCTTGTTCCCTGTTCCATTTTAAGACCTTTTCCTACATAGTCTCACTTTTACTTCTCTCTCTCTCCCCCCTCTCTTTCTTTCTGTGTGTGTGTGTCACACACATACTCACCACGTTTATATATACACACATGCATACATACATACACTCACCAACACAATACATACAACACACACACACACACACACACACACACACACACAGGGTAATCTCCATCTATTTCCTTTCAAATACTATCTTTTTTTAAAATTAAAACTCCACTGTGTGTATATTGCAGTTTTTAATCCATGTATGCAGACAGACATCTAGTCTACTTTCATACCCTGGCTGTTTGAATAGTCCTACAGTAAACATCCTACAATGCATTTAAATTTCGTCGGGTGTATGCCCAGGAGTGGCATAGCTGCCTCATAGGGAACTCTGAGTGTTCTGAGGAAGCTGTATCCAGATTTCTCTAGGATTTGCATTAGTTTACAGTACCACCCACACCATAGAAAGCCCCGCCCACACCATAGAAAGCCCGCCCACACCATAGAAAGCCCCACCCACACCATAGAAAGCCCCGTCCCCTTTGCTGGCATTCATAGTCATCTGTTTTCTCAATGTTAGTCATTCTGACCAGTATTAGGGTTCTGTGGTCCTGGTACCAACAACCAGGGTGAGAGAAAATCTCAATGTTTTTTTTTTTTTGTTTTTGTTTTTGTTTTTTTTTTTTTTTTTTTTTTTTTTTTTTGCATTTCTTTGGTGGCCAAAGATGTTGAACCTATTTGCACATATTTATTTATTGGCTACTTGTATTTCTTCTTTTAGGAACTGTCTGTTATTTCCCATTTATCGATTGGGTGACCTGACGAGTTGTGGTTAACTTTTTGGTTCTTTGTAGACACTGGCTACTAGTCTCTCAGCTGTACAGTTGGCAGAGGTTTTCTGGGGCCCAGCTCTGAGCACTGCTGGGTTTTCTTTGCTGTGTGGATGCTTTTTAATCCCACGTAGCCCCATGTGTCAGTTCTTGCAATGCCTCCTTGATCTGCTGGAGAGCTTTTCAGAAACTCCTTCCCTTCTCCCTCTACCTGGAAGTTTAAGTTTTCAGGTCTTACACTGAGGCCTTTGATAGAGTTCAGGTTGATTTAGTACAGAGAAACAGGGATCTGGCTTCAATTTTCTGTATGTAGACAAAGAAGCTGTCTTTTCTCCAGTGTGTGCTTTTCAGCCTTGTTGAAGATCAGATCGCTATAGATGATTTATTTCTGGATCCTCTGTTCCATCCCATTGGTCTACATGTCTGTTTTTGTGATGGTATCATGTTGTTTTTAGTTACTATAGTTTTATAGTATAATTTGAAGTCAAGTATTATAATACTGCAAACATAACTGCTTAGCATTTATTCTTCTTGGGTTATTTTTTTTTTTGGAGGGAGGAGTCTTTTATGTTTCCATTAGAATGTTAAGACACTATCATTTTTATGAATAATGTTACTGGAAGTTTGATGTGAATTCCATTTAACTTGTAGATGACGTTCAGAAACAAGGTCATTTAAAACAATATGCAATGCTGCCAGGCTGTAAACACAATTGGTCTTCTCTCTTTCCAGAACTGCAAGTTCTTTCTTCTGTGTTTTGTAGTTTTCAATGAAGTCTCTCATATACTTAGTTAGGTTTATACCAATAGTTTCATTTACCTCTTCCTCCTCCCTTCCCTCCTCCCCCTCCCCCCTCTCTCTCTCTCTCTCTCTCTCTCTCTCTCTCTCGTATATGCATTTGTATACATGTATGTTGGGATTGTAGGGCAGCAGTGGCTCCAGAAAGACCACGCCAGGCCAAACAGTTCCATGTGAAGTTTATTGAGTGGGGAAAGGGAAAAGGTGGCAGTGGGAAGAGAAGAGGGGTGGGGGTGGGGAATGAGAGAGAGAGAGAGAGAGAGAGAGAGAGAGAGAGAGAGAGAGAGAGAGGCTTTCCTCTTCTATATACAGATGGTGACATGGTCACAGATAAAGGTGAGCCCAATGAATTCTGGGAATATGGTGGTCGTTGTCTTGGCAACAAGTCCTGGTACCAACATTCCTCCCTTCTTATTATTATAAAGAGAAGGAAAAGAGGGTATTGAGCTTGGGTGATGTACCTGGTAGAGTCCAGTAACTGGATGACAACAGGAGAATGATGTTTAGCAACAGAGGGGTTCTGGACGTCCCAAACTCTGGGGTCCACCTGAGAAGCTGGTAAAGGAAACAACATGTTAGCGTTAGTAGGTTGACTGGCTAGCAGGAGGAGCAGAGGAACTGTTGGCGAGCTTGGGTTTAGGAGAATGGAGGAGCAAAGGAAATAGAGGCTCCCAACTTAGCTAAAAGACCCCTTCCCAATAAGGAGACAGGAAATATTAGCACTACCAAAAAGGAATGGATGAGGGTTATACCCCTAAAAATGCAACTAAGTAGTGGGGTCTGATGTGGAAGATAAGGTTGTCCTCCTACCCCAACAATAGGAAAACTCGAAGGTGAAGTAGGTCCCCAAAACTCTGTCAGGACCAAGTAAGTGGCCCCAGTGTCCAAGAGGAAGGAGATGGCTGCCCACATACCAAGATAGCTACCCCGGAGCTCCCTGCTGGTGATGGGCGTGGTTGGGTGGGGGGGAGCTCTGGCCCCTTCAGTCATCCATAGCCAAGCCAGGGAGGTCAGCTGGAGGAGTACTGAGATGGGATGCCCCTCTGCTTTGCACGACACGAGGGCAATGAACAGCCCAATGTCCGTCCCAACGGTACTTAGGACACAGTCCTCTTGGCTTGCGGGGCATAAGGCAAGCCCTCGGCCAGTGACCTTGCTGACCACCACATCTATAGCAGGGAGATGGTGATCCCTGAGCCTTAGAAGACCAGGAGTCTGGTGGCTGGAGCTGGTGCTGGTCGGGCAGCCTTTGCCAGCATGTGGTATTTTCGTTTTCAGGCTTTCTCATCTCTCTCATGGTACACCTTGAAGGCCAGCACCAAGACTCCACTTCTGTCTGTGGAGATAGGAGTCCCCTCTCCAAGTGCCTAAGTTTAGCTTTTATGTCAGGGTAGTTCTAGGAAAAAAATGTAGGCCATCAGAAGTTGCTTACCTTCTGGGTATTCGGGGTCCAGATTAGCGCATTGTAATAAAGCCTTTGTGAGGAGTTCTAAAAACTGAGGTGGGTTCTCCTTCTTGTTCTGTACAACCTCCTGGAATTTTTCAAAATTTACTGGCTTTAAGGCTGCTTTTCTAAGACTGGCCAGAAGGCATGTGATAAACCTGTCTCTGGCTAAAATACCACCTGTGGAATTGTAGTTCCATCGGGGATCCTGGTCAGGCACTGCCTGAGATCCAGTTGGATATATTCTGTCTGTCTGGTGAATTTTGCCTGTATGCGTTCTTGCTTCTTCCCAAACTCACCTGCATTCATCAGGAAGTAAATTATTAGTAAGAATTATATGAACATCATGGAAAGTCGAGCTATAAGACTGAGGGATGTACTGGAACTCCTTAATAAAGCTGGAGGAGTTAGAAGTATAGGAACCCAGTCTGCTTTCTATTTGAGAAAGTTCACTCGGTGAGAAAGGAACATGTGCTCTGACCAGACCATCAACTCAAGACACTTCCCTTAAAGGAAGAACCTGTGCTGGGCCAGGTGTTCTTGGGGGAGAAGAAGGACTTGGGGGTCTGGCTGTGGCCTTAGAACTCGATAGGAGGAGTAAAGGTCGGCGCCAGTTCAGGCCATTTGGAGTACCTGCAGCTGGCACAGATGGAGGGGACGGGTCTGGAGAGGTCGAGCTAGTAGACTCCGGGGCCTGGTGAGGAGAAACTGAGGCAGTAGTTTGGGTTTTCGTCGGCATGGCGGTGGATCTGCAGCGGATGGGAGGTGGCTCATGGCGGGATCAAGTGTAGCGTCATCTAGTGGAGGGTGGGTAGGTGTCATGGCTAAGAGAAGTTGGGTTGGGGGACAGGAAGAGCCACGGGAGGGTTTAGAGCGAAGATAGATGAAAGCTTGAACATGTAAAACCTCATTCCGTTTACCAGACTGCTGGCTGTATGTATGGAGATCTCTTAAAATGATCAGGTCTAGAGAGTCATTAGGCAGCCATTTGGAATTATTACCTAAAGTGTATTGAATTCAATATCCTTTAAAGGGTATTGAATTATTGCAGAGGTGTATCAGTTTTGAGTGCCTCAAATTGGGCATTAGTTTCAGAGACTTGAGATTTTACAGGAGACATCCCCAGTGGGGTGCCAGGAGGTATGGTTGAAGACAAATTAGTGCCCATTGGGTGAGACAGAGGGAAGTAACTGGATAATCTGTTCCAGTGTCCCAGAGGACTTCCAGTAATATGGTTACGGCCAAGCTAGAAATTCAGGTTGTCCAGAGTAATTTCTAGGGGCCTGGCGGTGATGTTTCTTGGAAACATCAGAAAGCAATCCAACCTGGTCCAGGAATTTTTGGCAGCTGCAAGAGCTCAAGGAATTTTAGACTGCTTTCGAGAAGGGAAGTCATCCAAGGGCTCTATGTCCTAACACATAGGTCAGCCAGGAGGTCAGTCATATTGGCATTGAAAGCCAACCCTTAGCCCGAAAGAGGCCAGCCAGGCCTTATCTGGGCCTAAGGGTCCTTCCCATCAACATGAAAAATTACTTACCAATTAATATGGCCTGCATGTGTTTGCAGGATTCTGCAGTCTGGTAGCAGGAAATGTGGAACTGTTTGGTTGGTTGGCCAGAGTAGTAATAGGAGTAGTAGGTTGGCCGCGGTAGGCTGCAGCGGCACAGCTCACGTGGTAGAAGCCTGTGAGACTCGCAGCGGTGTCTGGTCTTGCAGCAGTGATGGTCTGTGCAGTGGTGGAAATTCACATGGCTGTTAGCAGATGGAGTCCATGTGGCTTAGTAGTGACTGCAGGTGGTGATGGTGGTGGCGTCGGTGTTGGCACCTGTTCTTCAGCAGGGCCGGCTAGCTTCATCCCCACGCTGGATGGTGACCAATGGTCACCTGGGTCTGCAGTTCCCTTGTATAGGGATCCCCTAAGTCTTGGCACCAGTGTTGGGATCATAGGGCAGAAGCAGCTCCAGAAAGACCACACCAGGCCAAACAGTTCCACGTGAGGTTTATCAAGAAGGGATAGGGCAAAGGTAGCAGCAGAAAGGGAAGAGGGGAAGGGGGGGTGCTCCTTATATATATACAGATGGAGATGGTGACATGGTCACAGGTAAAGGTGAGCCCAATGGATTCTGAGAATATGGTGACAATTGTCCTGGCAACAGGTCGTGGAACCAACAATGTATATGTTCATATTATCTTCCTCTTGTTTTTGGGGGGGAGGGGAAGAGGTGGGGGAACAACTCTCACCAATTAGCTAGAACCCTCTTCCCTTCCCTACCAGCCTCCTCCTGACTCTCCCTTCCATCCCCAGGATGACAGGCCCTTGCTGCCATGCTCTGCTATTTATGATGATACTGGGAGTCCAAGCTTGTGCTCTGTGCTCTCGTACTTACATGGCTAGCATGCTATCCACTGTGTCATCTCCCAAGCCTCTATTTCATTTTCATTTTAAAAGGGTGTGTGTGTGTGTGTGTGTGTGTGTGTGTGTGTGTGAGAGAGAGAGAGAGAGAGAGAGAGAGAGAGAGAGAGAGAGAGAGAGAAGAATGGGATTATTTTTCTGATCTCTTTTTGGTATTCATTATTGATCTATAAATAAATTCACTGAATTTTGTATGTTGAATTTTGTGTTCTGCTACTTTGTTGAATTTATTAAGCCTAAAGTCTTGTGGTATAATCTGTAGGGTCTTCTGAATATTTGGTAATATCATCTACAAATGAGGATAATCTGACTTTTTTCTTCCCTGTTTGCATTTCTTTTATTTCTCTCTCCGACCTTATGGCATTGGTCAAAAGGTCAAATGCCATATTGAACAGAAGCCATGAGAGTGAGTATTCTTGCCTTGTTCTTGATTTTAGAAAGAATGCTTTCTGTTTTTACACATTAGTATGATGCTAGCTATGGGCTTATTTTAGTTATCATTTGTTAAGTTATGATCTTTCTGTATCTTGTTTCCTCGAGGCTCTTATCATGAAAAGACGTTAACCTTTGTCAAAGGCATTTTTCTGAAACTATACAGAAGATTGTATGATTTTGGCTTTTTTGTGTATTACATTTATAGATTTGTATATATTGAACCATACTGGTATCCCTAGAATGAAGTTAACTTGATTTTGGGGGTTGGTCTTTTTAAAATATTTCCACACTTTGTTTGAAAGCATTTTATCGTTTTTGCATTCTGTCCTTCAGATATTGGTCTATAGCTTTCTTGTGTGTGTTTTTATTAAAATTGTATCTAGTTTTGGTATCAGTGTAATGCTTATTCTATAGAATGCATTTAGAAGCCCTCTTCCCTTTCTACCTTATGGAATAGTTTGAAGAACACTGATGTTAGTTCTTTAATGTTCTTGTAAGATTTGACAGTGAGTCTATCAGGACCTAGGCTTTTTCTTTGGGCAGAGACATTTTGTTACTCTGTCAGTCTGTGAAATATTACTGATCTCTGCTTTAATGTTTATTATTTCTCATCTAGTTTGGATTGTTCTGGTTTTCTAAGATCTTGAAATGCATCATTAGGTTATTTTTTGAGATCTCTCTGTTTTTAATGGTATTTATTTATTTATTATTTAGTATGGGTGGGGGACAGTGTGTGTTTGTATACATGTGGAGGTCAGAGGTCAAAGGTCAAATTGTCTGAGTCAGTTCTTTCTCTTTATCGTGTGTGTGTTCTAGGGATTGAGTGCAGGTCATCAGGCTTGGCTACAAGTGCCTTTACTGACTGAGCTGTCTCACCTGCCTCTCTTTGATTTAATTTTAATGTAGACATTAATAGCCATATATTTTCTCCTTATAATTACCTTTGCTCTGTCCCACAACTTTTATTTAATGTTTTCATTTTCATTTTATTGTAGGAAGTCTTTTAAGTCTTCCTTTATTTTTTCACTGTCCCCATAACTATTCTGAAGTTTATTATTCAGTCTGCATGTGTTTGCATACTTTCTCTTGCTGTTGATATCTAGCTTTTTTCCATTTATGATCTGACAGAATGTAAGCAATTATTTCAGTCATTATTTGTGTGTTGTGGTGGTTTGAATGGTAATGGCTCTTTCAGGCTCCTATATTTGAATACTTGGTCTCCAGTTGATAGAACTGTTTGGAAAGGTTAGGAGGTGTGGCCTGTTGTAGGCAGTATATCAGGAGGTTTCAAAAGATATGTGTCATTCCCAGTCCTTCCTTCTCTACCCCCAATCCCCATTGCCTTCTGCTTGAGGTCACCATGGAGCTAACCCTCCTGAGACAACAAGCCCAAATTAAACCAATTTGTTTTATGAGTTGCTTTTGTCATGGTGTTTCTTACAGCAATAGAAAAGTAACATGCAAGTTATGTGTTTGCTAGTTAGGTTTGATAACTCAAATATACTCTACTTTATAGAGAATTCCATGAAATGCCAAAAAGACTGTATTCAGCAGTTGTGTAGCACACCTGTAGATAACTGTTGATCTATTGAATCTGTTTCATCTGTGGTACAGTTTAGCTGACGTCCCTTCGTTGATTTGTTGTTATTCTCAAGGTAAAAATAGAGTACTGATGGCACCTGCTACTAATGCATTGCATAGTTCTTTATTTCTAGACTGGTATGGTTTACTCTGTGAAATTATGTACATTACAACTGTCTTCTTGATATATTTATTCCCTTTATCAGTACTTAATGACCTCTTCTCTTCTTCCCTCCTCCCTTCTCCTCGACCTTCCTCTTCCTGCTGTTGATGCTGCTCTTTTCTTCTTCTTTAGTAGCTCAGGTGAGCCTTGAACTTGCCATTTGCTAAGGGTAACCTTGAAGTTCTGATCCTTCTTAGCCTCCCAGGTATTGGGATTAGAGACTTTGTGCCACCATGGTTTTATTCAGTGCTGGGAATTAATCTCAGGGTTTTTGGTCAAGTTAGAAAAGCCCTCTATCAGCCGGGTGTGGTGGCGCACGTCTGTAATCCCAGCACTTAGGAGGCAGAGGCAGGTGGATTTCTGAGTTCAAGGCCAGCCTGGTCTACATAGTGAGTTCCAGGACAGCCAGGATTACACAGAGAAACCCTGTCTCAAAAATAATAATAATAAAAAAAAGCCCTCTATCAATTGAGCCACAACCTTAACTCTGGTATATGTCTTTTAATTTGAAAACCAAGAACATTTACATCCAGAGTAAAAACAAAATAAAACAAACAAACCCAAAATGAAACAATGGAATTTATGGCCACTAACCAGCATTAGAGAAAATTTCTTGAAAGAATATTGTACACATAACAGGAAGATAAAATTGTCTTAGATATCAGGAAAGAGTAAATCCCACTAGAAAAGTGTATCAGGAAACAAGACATAAAAATGCAGCTTCAGAAAAATCAACAAAATGGCAGAATTAGGATGCAAGTTCCCATTAAAACCCTGAGTATAAGAGGAGTCTCTCTCTCTCTCCACTCTTTGTACTGTATATTGAACTCAGACTATTAGATGTTGTGGATGGGCCTGGTGCTGTTTCTATTTTGATGTTAATTCTGCTCTCCTAGGAGGGGCTGCGGACAAGGAGTGAGTCACATACTCAAGTGATTTCTTGTGAACCAATACCCTAATGAATAAAGGAGCCAATCACTGGGAGAGTGGGAGGGACTTCCGGGTTGGACGGAGGAAGAGAGGAAGCAGGAGAGAGTGAGGTCCTTTTGGGCGGGGATAGCATGAGGACAAGATGTAGCTATGAGTGTGTCCCAGTTTCAATTCGCCATGGGAGCATTTAGATTTAATAAAGTTTATAAGATTAGGATTTTAGTTGCTGCACCGAGAAATTGAGTTACCATTGTTTCTGAACTAAGTTTGTGTTGTGTTTTCCTTCATGCAGTGGCATTTCTGGGTTCAAGAGAGAAAGGTACGGCGGCAAAGCGTGGGTTTGCCTGAGGTGCACCACAAAGGCCCTGGGGGATTTGAAACACGGGACTGGCGTGGTAGCGATCCACCAGTGGGAACCTCTGAGTGGAGAGATTGTGGGGTTCTGAGTAAGAATCTTCATGACATAAAAACAGGTTGGCCATTGCTCGCCAGTGTATGACTGGCCAGGCTGCCAGGGCAGAGGCACAAGCACTGGAATGTGCCAGTTCATTTTCAATATTTCCCCACAACAATTAGGCTTGGTGGCAAGCACTTTTACCTGCTGAGCCATCGTGGTTGTCCATGTACTGATCATTGGTTGTGTGTTAACACAAGTGCAAGCATGCACGCATGTGTCTGCATGTCACAGCATGCATATTGAGGTTAGAGAACAGTTTTGA
The DNA here is from genome assembly GCA_964023405.1 of Apodemus agrarius. Classification (NCBI taxonomy): domain Eukaryota; kingdom Metazoa; phylum Chordata; class Mammalia; order Rodentia; family Muridae; genus Apodemus; species Apodemus agrarius. The sequence goes on along the minus strand of OZ030008.1, from coordinate 34,409,602 downwards.
GGGACCAGCTCTTTCCTTCCTTCCACTCTATGGATTCCTGGGATTGAACTCAGGTCATCGAGCTTGGCAAAAAGCACCCTCATCCACACACAGCATGTTCACTGGCCTAGCATCCACAGGTCCAATAGTTATAAGAAAGGTAGAAGCAAACGTAAAATAACCCAAGAAGTTGTAGAGGTGAGTTTTAAAAATAAAGATGGGAGAGAGAAGAAAATTGAAGACGCAAGCTAGAATATTCAAAATGGAGAGAGGAAGCAAGACAGGAGAAAGGTAGAGAGTGGAGACAGAGATTTAGAAATATATGAATTTTACTATTATTAGAAGCAAAAAGAAAATACAAAAAACTCAAAAGAATAATTATATATAAAGAAACAAAAGCTATAGAAATATATACAAACCAAATATTAAAAAGAAAATAAGATATTAATAGATATCCATACATATATTTTAGACTTAATGTGTTTGTACATTGCCTACTTGTGTCTGTATATCACTTTTCATTGTTACCTTCGGAGAGTGTCAGAATCCTGGATATATGGGATTACAGACAGGTAAGCTGCCTTGTGGGTACTGGGAACTGAACCTGGGTCTTTCAAGAGCACTAAGTGCTCTTAACCTCTGAGCCATCTCCCTAGCCTCTTAATATAAATATTTTTAAAGATCAAAAAAAGATTTATACTTATATACATCTACACTTCTTTCTGTGGCTTCTTGTGCCTTGCACCCGTTGGATAGAGCACCTTCTGTGAGATTTTTACTGGTTTATTGTTTTATTGTAGGATTTGGGCTGTTTTGTGTTTTGTTTTCTGTGTTGCTCACCACTCAGGCAGTGAGCATGGGCTGAGTGGCCAGGTTGGAATAGCTTTGTTTCCTTGTTTACCAGTGCAGAGTAGTGAGGAACCAGAGTTCCCTAGGCTAGACCTACCTACCTTAGACAGATTTGCTCTATATAGCTGTGGGGCATGATATTTGGGGTGCTCCCTGAAGCCCGCGCCTAGAGTAGCGCACACACCACTGTCCAGGAGTTGCAGCTGCATTGGTGCTTTCTACCAGATACAATTATGGTTTCCTGAGGGTGTAACCATCTCAGTAGGAGTGATGATCATATGAAGAGATATACTTGTACCCCTCCTCTTGGCTATCAGTCAGCTTGTGGAAACAATAGACCCCATGAATTGGAATTTCCCCAGGAGTCTCACGCTGGGAGAAAGAAAAGGCTAGAGCCTGGTGCCAGCCAGAAGAAGAATTTGTCTCCCAGAAAGGTATTTCACACTGCCTCCCCCCCAACACACACACACACACACACACACACACACACACACACACAGGATAGAGACAGGAGCACAGTATAGACACAGACATAAACAAACTAAATTAACCAATAAAATACAAAAAAAAATTTTTATAACAAGGAAGCTATACCAATGAATCTCAACAATATGGTCACCTAAACCAGACCAGCACAATGACAGTTGACAAGGAAGATCCGTCAGAGCGTCCAGTGCCTGTAGTGAGAGATCAGGGCCAAACTGCTGCTAGGTTATCTCATCTCACGTGGTTGGCCCTGAACACATGTACATATGAGCATAGACTAACCGGTCTCTGTTGCAGAAACTTTCCTGTCGAATTTCATCAGTACAGTGATTGGATGGGGAGATAGGAGGCGGAGCTAGGAGTTGTAGAGGAGGGCGCTCAGGCATGGGAGGAGGGAGACGAGGGGAGGTGCGTGGAAAAGGAGGTCTCAGCAGGAGTGTTGGACACCATGGCTTGGGAAGTCTTTTGTATTATGAGGTTAGAAATATTGGCAAAAGCTTTCATTATTTTGGCATCTTGAATTTGTGTTTTAAATATTGACAAATTGATTGGCATATTAATTGAGTGTTGAGAGGTGGAGGGAGAACGCAGCTGAGAGGCTGAGGAAGCTAGCTAGAACTGATTAGCTCAACGGCAACAGTGAGAGCCACACTGAGGGGACCCGCCGGGACTTGGTGCAGAGGCCCGGCAGGGTGGTCATTATTAATCAACACTACAGGTCTCAGATGGTTCTATATGCGTATATACATATATGTATACATGTAACGGTAATACTCAAAGAAGAGACATGAATTTGAGAGGGAATGGGGGCCATGAGAGGAATTAGAGTGGGGGAAAGGGAAGGGTGGAAGCGATGTGAATGCAGATTCATGTACGAAAGTCTCAGCAACAGCCTCGCGCTTGACTGGGTGTTGATATTATTTTCACGATTGTTATTTTATGAATAATTGTTGCTTGTAATTGTAGTCTTTTAGTTAAATTTTATTTAGGGAAGCAGTTTGGTTGCCAGTTGGTATGATTACTATCATTGTATGTTGGCTATCTTGTATTTAGTGTCCATTTGTGTGTGTGTGTGTGTGTGTGTGTGTGTGTGCACGCGTGCGTGTGTGTAGTCTAGAAAAATAGCCTGTATACTCTGGGTTTGAATGAATGTCTTCTACTCTAGTCTGATATAGGGTCAGTTCTTAGACACTGGACTTCTGAATGATGTGAACGTGTCTTCTTTGTTCAGCGTTTAGAATTTCAGGTCACACTGTGAAAAACAGCTTACTAATGACCCACAACTCTAATATGCCCTTACTCTTGCTGACCTGGCATAACTCTGAGACGGCGACGTTTCTTGCTTTACTGTTGTGTTGTCCATTTCTCCAGGTGTTTGTAAAGTTCTCGCTTCCCTCACTTGGAGGCTTCGGTGCCTGTCTCAGTTATTTCTCCGTTACTGTGATACGCAACCCTGACAGAGGTGATGTAGGGAGAAAGGGGTTTTGTTTGGCCCACAGTTACAAAATATAGTCTATCATGGCATCAGGGATTGAGGGAGGGAGCCAGTCTATGAAGCAGAGGATGGTGAAGGTGTGTTCCTTGTCAGATCCTTCTCTCTCCTTACCCAGTCCAGGATTTCAGCCAGAGAATGGCACCACCCACAGTGGGCGGGTCTTCCTGCTTCAACTAACAATCAGGATAGTCGCCCCAGACATGCCCAGTGGCCCATCCAGTGATTCTAGATTTTGTCATGCTTACACTAACCATCACAGTGCTTATGGTTTCATGATAGTGAGATCGTCATTGTGGAGAATGCCCTTTATCAGTATAAAATATTTTTGCCATGCAGTGTTTAGTTCTGAATCCTGTTCTATCGGATGCTAACATGTTGATTCCTAGCCAGTGTCATACTCCGTCCTGCTTTGCCAGTGTGCCCGGAGTAGTGCGAGCATGCCGCTCAAGGGAGGCAGAATGAAGTCCATGATGGTGGTCCACAGCATGCGTTTTCCTTTGCTGGACCTGAAGGAGAAACAGTGGGGTTTGGGACAGATGTTGTTCCCAGTCTCCTGTGTAGGAGGAAGGGGAAGGCAGAGCCCTGGGTAGGCAGAACCCTTTCTGATTGGGAGTCAGCTTCGAAAGTATAGGAGGGCTGGAGAAAAAGTCCTTGCCTTCCTGCGAGATTTAAGTGGGGCTGTTTAAGATGAAGACCTTCCCTGCATCGATCCATGAAGAAGAGGTGACCCTTGCTTGTTCATACTGGTTTATTTGATGGTGAAGTATGAATGCATATACTTCATTCAGGGTGAACCAGGGATGAAAGACCTTTTCTGGGAAGCAGTGCCCACTAAGTGACGCTCATTGGCTGAGTGCTCAGGGTCTATCTGAATAACTCATTAGCATGGAGAACACCAGGTGCTTATGCTGTGTGACCCAGTGCCTGTGGTCCTCAGTGAGGTGTTGTGGTTAAGTGTTCCAGAGCAGGTAGAGGCAGGCAGGGAATAGCTCCACTCCTGCCGTTCTCAGCTCTGAGATTTCCAGGATTCGAGCTCAGTCAACCGTACCATTCTTACACCTATCTGGTAACAAGGTCCCACATGCCCTACAGGCCAGCGCTAAACTGGCTGAAATGAAAAAGCCAAAGTGATGTGCTGCAAGTTTTAGGCATAGATATTTTTGAGATGGGACAAAGTAGAATAGACCAATAGGCTTGAGACAATTTATTTAACTATCCTTTTTTTTTTTTTTGTCTTTCACATTCACATTTACTTCCATATGCACTTGATTTTTATTTTTTTGACTACATATAGACATCAAATACCATTTAAAATTATATTCTTACAATTGAATGAGTATGTATGTATCTCTCTCTGTGTGTGTATATGCATGTAGACTAGAGGTCATTGTTAGAAATCTTTAAAAAATTTACATTTGTGTGTGCATGTGTCTGTGCAGGTATCATGCATGATACATGTGTGGAGGTTAAATAAGGACTTGTGGGAGTCAGATTTCTCTGACACTGTGGCTTGCAAGCATGCTTAGCCACTGAGCCATCACACTGGGTCTTGGGAGTCTTCCTCGATTGCCCTCCACCTTATGTTTTGAGGCAGGGTCTCTTACTGGACCTGGAACTCACTTCACGTAGGCTAGTTTACCATCAAGCCTGAAGGGATTTCCCTGTTTCTGTTTCCCCAGCATAGCCTTATGTGTGCTACATAAACACTCAACCCCAATCTGCCCCTCCAGCCAAGGACAGGACTTTGAAAGGAGAGAATAGATATACTGATTCTTTAAATGATCAGTGGAATTGGCCAATGAAACTGAATGCCCTGCACAAACATAATGACCGAGAAGCAAGTTGGGGAGGAAAGGGTTTATTCAGCTTACACTTCCACATTACCAAAGGAAGTCAGGACTCACACAGGGCACGAAGCTGATACAGAGGCCATGGAGGGATGTTACATACTGGCTTGCTTCCCCTGGCTTGCTCAGCTTGCTTTCTTATAGAATCCAAGACTACCAGCCCAGGGATAGTAGCACCCACAATGGACCCTTCCACCCTTGATCACAAATTGAGAAAATGCCTTACAGTTGGATCTCATGGAGGCATTTCCTTTTTCTGTGATAATTCCAGCTTGTGTCAAGTAGACACACAAAGCCAGCCAGTACAATTGACCCCTTGTCAACTTGACACACAAACACATCATTGTTAAACCTCAACCCTTACTTCCTTATTCATCCCCAAATCTAAATAAGTTTAAAAATCCTACAGTCTTTACATATTAAAACTTCAATCCCTTTGAAATATCCAATATCTTTTTAAAATTCAAAGCCTTTTTACACTTCAAAGTGTCTTAACTGTGGGCTCCACTAATATACTTTCTTACTTCAAGAGGGAAAAATATCAGGGCACAGTCACAATTAAAAGCAATATCAAACTCAAAGTCCAATGCTGGGATCCACTCACAATCTTCTAGGCTCCTCTAAGGGCTTGGGTCATTCCTCTAGCTCTGCCCTTTGTAGCACACACCTTGTTTTCTAGGCTTCAACTGCCTGTACTCTACTGCTGCTGTCTTGGTGATCATCTCATGGTACTGGCATCTGCAAAACACTGCCATCTTCCGCTGCAACTAGACTTTACCAATAGCCTCTCATAGGCTTTCTTCATGGTGCCAAGCCTCAACTCCTTTGCATGCCCCCTTCAGTCCTGAGCCATCAATTGCAACTGAGGCTGCACCTTCACCAGTAGTCTTCCATGGACTCTCACAATGCTAAGTCTCAGCTACTCTTCATGACCCCTTCATACCTCCCCAAAACAATGCCACCTGGGTGACTCTTACATATTACCAAGTCCAGCTGTAGCACAAGCTACAACCTTGGCTATCTCTGGAACACAGCCTCTTCATGCTTTCAGAAAACACTTACCAGAAGATTTCACCTCAATGATGCTGGTATCATCTTAATCACTGCTACTTTCCTAGCTCCAGATAACCATCATCAGTAGTCCCAGTAATGCAAAAGTTTCACTTTAGTAGTTCTGGTATTTTGTTAATCACAGATGATTCTTCAGCCCCAGCTAACCCAAACCATATAGTCTTCACAATCAAAATAGTAATGGTGAACCCTATCTCAAAAAACAAACAAAAAACCAACCAACCAACCAAACAAACAAACAAACAAGCAAACAAAAACACCAGCAATGGCCCTGATAAGGGTATTTTATCTTCCCTCTGAAATTTCACAAGCCAGGCCTCCATCATTTGCACTATTCACAACATTATCTTCCATGCTCCTACAGAATATCCCACAGAGCTCTTAACACCTAATGGCTCTTCTAGCCCAAAGTTCCAAAGTCCTTCTACGGTCTTCCATAAAAACATGGTCAGGTTGTCACAGGAATACCCCACTCCTGGTACCAATTTGTCTTAGGGTTTCTATTCATCTACAAACATCAAGACCAAGAAGCAAGTTGGGGAGCAAAGTGTTTATTCAGCTTACACTTCTACATTGCTGCTGTTCATCACCAAATGAAGTCAGGACTGGAACTCAAGCAGGTCAGGAAGCAGGAACTGATGCAGAGACCATGGAGGCATATTATTTACTGGCTTGCTTCCCCTGGCTCTCTCAGCTTGCTTTCTTATAGAACTCAAGACTACCAGCCCAGGGATGGCACCACCCACAATAGGCCTTCTCACCCTTTATCAACAATTGAGAAAATGCCTTACAGCTGGATCTCATGGAGGCATTTCCTTAAGGGAGGCTCCTTTCTCTGTGATAATGCCAGCTTGTTTCAAGTTTACACACAAAACCAGCCAGTAAACTGGGAAAGCTGATCCTATTATTATGGGAGTTAATAGTTTTGTTTTCTGTTTCGAATTGTTACACAACAACTCTTCTTTTGTTTAGTTGGTAGTTTATACTGTTTGTGTATGAATTTGTATCTTCGTTTCCTTTTGAAGATGTGTCAGGCTACATTGGATGTGAATTTTCATTTTCATTTACTCTGCTCACAATGTTCAAAGCTGTGAAGTGATGCTGCTTTTTTCTAGGATCCCTGACACATCATGGATTCTATTTACATGGTTTCTTTCTTTTTCCAACAGTGTTTCTAGTGGTGTATCCACTTACTACCAGGCTGAGTCACTTAAAGCTGGTTACATTTAGGTTGTTCATGTTTTGTTGTTGCAAACAATGCTGAAATGTGCATCCTTGTATGTAACCTTTGGAATTTCTTCAGGACCTATTCTAAAACTTACCTTGCTGGGCTTGGGGATGTCCACATTGTCACCAAATGTAATTGTTCCAGTGGCTTTCTTCTGAGCTTTTCTCCTTTGCCTATATTTAATGTTGTGAGAGTTTCTCAGCTTGGCTATTGTCTGGTGAAAGAAGTTATCATTGCTTTGATTTTATTTCTCTAAGTACTGTTGAAGCTGAGTGCTTTTCATAAGTCATATGTCTCCTAGTTAATTAAATTAATTCCTACCTTTTCATATACTTCACCTATTGGGTTATTTCTGTTTTCTAAAATTCTATTGGTCCATTTTATGTGTTGTGAATATTTCTTCCATGTAGCTACTTTTGTGAGTACTTATTACTTCAGATGTGTTTTTAAATGTGTGTGAATGTGTGAATTACCTGTGTCTGTCAGCATGCATGTCGAAGTCGAAGGACAATCTGCAGGAGTCAGTTCTCCTTTAACCATGAAGGTCCTTGGTATCAAAACAGAGCCATCAGGCATAGTGTAAAGTGCCTGTGCCCCCCCTCCAATCTTCACAGCCCAATGTATCTAATTTTTAAAAAAAGCTTTTAAATGATACTTTTTGACAGAACTTGAAATTTTTAGTGTAACCAATATAATAACACCTTTTCTTTTGTGACATCTGTCCTTTCCATTTCTAAGGAAGGGTTTTCCCATGCACAAGGCCATGCAAATAAGTTTTTTCTAGTAATTTCAAACAAATTTTTAAACCTTCAGGGATATCTTATGAACAGTTAATTTGGAGATTCACTAGAAAATAGGGCTGAATTTTTCTAATGTGGTAAGACATCACTGTATAGCTTATTAATGTCAACATTTCATATCTGGCTATAATCTTTTAGTCCATTCTTTTCTATTCCTACCTCAATAATCCTACCTGATTTTTAAGCTTTATTTATTCATTTTGTGAGTATACTGTCGCTCTCTTCAGACTCACCAGGAGAGAGCATCAGATCCCATTGCAGATGGTTGTGAACTACCATGTTGGTGCTGGGAATTGAACTCAGGACCTCTGGAAGAGCAGTCAGTACTCTTAACCACTGAATCATCTCTCCAGCCCCAATAATCCTCAGTTTTAAAGGCTGGCTGGATAGTATGTCTTACTGTAAGAAATTTGAGCTACTCTATTCTGTTGTAAAACACTGTTTACCGACTCTCTTTAAACACTTTTTTTGGATCACTTCATTGCATAAAAACTGTTGGGATTTTTGATGCATATTTGAAATGAATGTAACAACACACACACTATTTCTTTGTAAAACCTTCAAAATATTCTGTGCTGCATTATCTGTGTTACTCATCTCAGAAGTGACAGAGGAGATGCAACGTGTGCTAGCACCTGAGGCCTATATAAACCTGGGATCCTCTCTAAAGAGAATCATAATTATGAGTATAGCATTAGATGCTGTGCTTTGGGAGTGGCCTGTACCAGGAAGACAGTTGAACCTTTAGCTTAATTAGCCTTGTAGTAAACCCACTCCAGATAAGTAATCTCACACAGAGAATATACATAGGAAATTGTGTCTCCCTGTCTGCTAGAATAATTTGCTGTCCCTGACTCTGAAGCTACTGAAGGGTTAGAAGCCATAAAATAACAAAGTTGTAGCCATGGTCATGTTTTCAGTTGAGTGCCACATAATAGCACAGCCTTGACTTTTCTCTGAGCTAGCATGTCACATTTGATGACCTCAGGGCACATTGTGAGCATTAACTAATTAAACCTCATAAAACCCAAGAGATTTTGGAAAGAGAGATGTGGCATCACCTTGCCCAGTTCTGAAATGCAGTCACCTCTGGGGACAATGGTGGCAGCTGCCTAATAATAAGCTTCAACACATCATGACAGTTTAGCTAAGACAATTAGTCATTGTCGTTAGTAATTGTCTTGCGAGCATTAGACTAGGGAATGGTTAAGTCACCAGGATTATTGGTTCATTGTTAATCCAATCCAGTCTTTATTTCTTTTTTACTTTTTAGTAATTGTAAAATATATACACATGGAGTAGGTCATGTTCCTAGGTTTTCTGTTAGTCCAGTTTTGTTTGAAATGTAAAATAAGAACTATCATTAAAAAACAAAACAAAACAAAATGTAGCTTAAAATAGGTACTTACTGATATGAGCAAGACTAATCAATGATAATAGAAGTCATAACCAGGTGTGTTGACTTGACTTGGGGCTGAGAGACACAGATCTTGAAAATGTTTTGCATAGCCACCTCAGTAGGTGTCACCTGGAAGAGACCTGTGTAGAAGCTTATTGACGTCAACACTTTTCTGTGTGCTGTAGTTCAAAACAAAAGGCATGCCAGACTTATTATGAAAGTGCTAGGAACCCCAGGCACAGGGCGTGCTCAGGGACCAGAGCCGAGATAGGCTTTACTTTCCTTGAAGCATCTTTCTTCACAAGGACTTTTCTCAGGACACTTCTTCATGGCCAATGAACTACCTTTCGTGTCTGGATATGAGTCTCTCTCTCCTAGTGCCTTCAGCATTATTGCTTTCTGAAAAACCTCTCTGGGCATCATTTTTCTCTAGACTCTCATTGTATTTCATTCACTCACATCTTTGTTATAAGCAGGTAGAAGACGTCCAGGGTCCAGGAGTTTGGGTGGAGCGGGGTCTGTAGGAGTCATGCCAGTGATAGGTGTTGAAAGATGAGCTAGCCGGGGGAGGAGGCAGAGAGGACCGCGGCCTTGCTCTGTCCGATAGGAGAGTTAGAAACACGAAAGCAGAGCAGCTTGCTCTCACCGACTACATCTCTGGAACCGTCAGAGTCCCAGGGTGCCTCGTGCACATAGACAGAGGGTCTGTGGGCTGCGGGAGAGCAGAAGTCGCTGCTGAGATCAAGACAAGTGGAGCGGACCCCCGTGAGGCAGAAGGCAGGGCGGGCATCCCTACTGGGACAATTTCCTCCAAATTGCCCTACTAAGGCATGGATGTCTTAGAGACAGAAAAGAGGGGAAGAGGGAGAGGGTTGGGAAGAGAGACCAGGAGAGAGGGGTTTTTGTCTGGTAAGTGGGCAGGGCTTTTTTTCCATTGTTACTTTTAGAGACGATGAGGTGTGCGAACAATGTCTGAATGGTTGACTTTGCAGAGCTCAGCCCCAGTTACAACATTGCTCAGCCCTAGTTCTTCTTACTTAGAAAATAGAAAAGGGAGCTGGCATGATCACATACAGCTGTAATCCCAGTAATCAAGGCTAGCCTGGGCTACCTAGCAAAAAGGTGAGAGAGTGGGCGAGGAAGGGCCATGGAGTGTGGTGGGGAGGGGGAATGGGACAGGAGGAAGAGATGGAGGAAGAGGGAAAGAGGGAAGAAATGCTAATGTCAGTGTCACTGGCAGAGGTCATGGCATTTCCAAAGCCCCTTTCCCAATCTTTGGGACTCAGAGAGCACTGTAGAGCAAACTGTGGAATTTCCATCTTCTATGGTAGGACTAATTTAAAGCCTACAATCCAAGAAGGTGAGGCTTGTTTATCAGCTTCAAAGGAACCAGATGTCAAAGGAGGCAGAGCTTGGCAGAGGTGGGCTGTGTGAGGTGTGTGGAGGGTGGGGGATGGGGTGGGGTGGGGCAAGGCGGGGCACTCCCGCGGTGCCAGGCATGTGCCCTCTGTGTGCATCAGTCACCTGTACAGCTTCCCTGGGCAGCAGGCTTTCTTCTTCATCACATGGACAAGGCACAGAAGGGCTGAAGAGGAACCAGCCTAGAATCTGAGTGTCTGGAGGCGGTTAGGGAGCTGGGAAGCCTGTCCTCTTTTCCAGCTGTGCGTCTTTGGAATAGACATCTGTAGTTCCACAATTACTTAAAAACACTTGACCATGCTTCTCAGCTTCTTATGGTTCTGTGGATTACTTAGCACTTATTTTCTGTTCATACCTTTTCTTTTAAAGACTCTGAAAGCAACGCTGACAGCCAAACTTTTCATAAAGTAGTGGAGGAGCCAGAAATGACCTCAGAAGTTACCTCCGAAATAATAACCCAGGTAAGGGACACTACTTCTCCAGGCCCGGTGGATGGGGATGGGCCTGAGGCTCCTTCTGACATTGAATGAGCCTTTGCTGTTAGGATGGTCACTGCATTCTGTCATCTATAGGGAAAGGCCCCACTCAAAGGAAGGTGGGGAGATTGGGTGAGTTTCTAATGGGCAAGCCTCATGGGCTCTAGAATGCAGACCAGAATGGGATTTCATCCTGTATTCCTTACTTTTCTCATTCCTGTGACAAAATGCATGAGAAGAGCTGACAGGTCGGTGTCTACCTGTTTAGGATGGCAAGCAGTGGGAGCTAGGGGCACAGAGACATGCAGAAACTTAGGGGGCAAGGTGTATGCTCATTGTTTTAATTGGGCACACACACACACACACACACACACATACACACACACAAGTCAAAAGGCACATTTTAAATTTGTGTTCTTTATATGGTAAGTATACTTTGATAAGACCGATTTAAAAGAAAACTTGGTGCAGCTCTCAAATCACACAGAAGAATAAGAACAATAGAGTTCCAATTAATGTCTAGAGAGAATAGGGAGGCGCCTGCACTGGCCCAAGCACCTGTCAGTTTACCATCTACCTTCCCCGCTCCCTCCCTTTTAAAAGCCTACGAGGCAGATGCCAGATCTCTTTCTCAGTGTCTCCTAGCCAATAAGCACGCTGGAAACTTACTGTAGAGCTTAGATTCTGAACCACCAAGGGTTGGTTTATTCTTATGTCTTCCCATGGTCCTTGGCAGGAGAAAGACGCCGAAACAGTTTCATGTGAGGAAGTCCTGTCATCAGTCTTAAGTAGAGTCTCTGAGGATGTGCAGGTAAGGCTTGCGCTTGTGTTGGGCCTCTGCTGCCTGCTGCCTGGCGAGTTCCTTGCCCTTTCATTTCTGTGTGCTCTTTCCTCCCCAACCCCTCCATCGCCTCTCCCCAGCACATAGCCACTACTGTCCTCGGGCCAGCTCTGGGTAACTCTGACCGCACTGTAACTAATCCCTAATCCCACACTCTCTGCACAGCTCAGACTGTATGTTATAGTTTAGTTGTGTTTCAGTTACTTGCTGCACCAGTTTTAGTAAATGGAGATATTTTTCTTCTTCTGTGCCCAATGAGAAACCTCAAAGAAGTAAAACGCTTATTGGAGGCCCCCATTATCACGCCACCACACACAACACACAGGTACATTCCACATGATATATGCAGATATATATCATTTGTGTGCACAGGCCCATGTACATGTCAGTATGTGTACTTAGGTACTGCTAAGGTTCTTGGAACAGTCCCTTTTGTTACAGGTTCCGGCCCAACTTCGGTTAGTTAACCACGGTTTGCTTGGTAGCATCTTTTTCTTTGGCTGACCCTAGGGCATCTTCTAACGTAAAAAGTAACACTTTCCTTCATCCCACCTACACCCTAGTCCTGTTCCCTTGTCAAACTAGTTCCATCCATCCCTCCCGTCATCTGTTTCTATACACTGGGGAGTTGGGAGATCCCAAGCCCTGTGGGTCCTACTTAGGATTTTGACCTTTTAAGGAGCAGAGGAAGGCATTGTAGTTTCTTGAGATGGAGATTAATGTGATCTGCCATGTCTGTCCCAGGGATAAGTACAAGGCCAAACTTGTTCCAGGGTTCCCAGAGGGCCTCCTGGTGACAGGCTGCTGTACTCTGCTTCCTCTAGAAGCATGCACATCTCTGAAGGGGGGCGAGGGGGGGCAGGCCAACAGAGTTCGATCCATGACGGCGCTGGGTTGCGCTCTGAATGCTGTGTCCCTACATCTGAGCTCTGTCCGGAAGGCCAGACCCTCTGCTATCTGACCCCCAGATACTGAGCACCCAAGGAGTCTGCAAGGACTCATCTAGGAGTGAGAGAGCTACTTTCTTACTGCTAGCCCTGAACTGGAGAGCAGGCTGTGATGGAACAGCAAGGATCTTAGTGTCTGACCTTCTAGGCAGTCTGCAGGATGTGGGTGGGGACTGGGTCCTGTGCTATCTGTATGGAAGTGGACAGATGGGGGTGGGGGGGCTCACAGAGCAGGATGTGCTGTCAGAGACGGTGCTGCATGCATACAGGGCCACCTTTGCATTCGCTCACTCCAAGGAAGAGGGCTAGAGGTGCCTAGCTCCAACTCTTTAGGGAGTAGCCAGGGATGAGTGAGAGGGATAGTTGGGGTGGGGAATCAACACCCCATTTCCTGTGCCTCTGAAGCAGGGAGTACTCAGGATGGAGTCCGTGGTGGAAAGCCATTCCTTGAAAGGCCTTTACTGGTGACCTTCCCTTCTTTGCCTCGATTCCCTTCTCTCCTTCCAGAGGTTCTTGGCAGCTGCTGAGACCTGCAGCTTAGGTTTGTCTTTGAGGAGCCGAGACAAACTAAAAACTCGCCAACCCTGTCATTGCTGTCCCCCAGGCAGGAGAGTGGAGATATAGTGGAAGGTGCCAGTTTTCTCTCTAATATTCCTAAGAGTAAGGCCATTCCTGTATAGACCCAAACATGGATGGGATGGGATGGGAAGGGGGAACCAGAACCTGCTAGACCCCCTGAGGACATCTGGGTAAGCAAGGAAGATCGATTTCCTGTGTTTATCTCCTGACCCTTCCAGAAAGAAAAGGAAAAAAAAAAAACCCAAACAAACGCACTTAAAATGACAGTGAAGAAGTGAAAAGGGCACAGATCCACAAAAGACAACAGGGCAGAGGGCAGTTATTGCCAGATAAGCACTTTAAAAATATTTAGAATGAAGAAAATCGATGAAGGAGTTTGCACGGGCTTAACAGACCCAAGGAAGAGGAAGCAAGCCTGAGAAGAGACTGGGAGAGTGGTGTGAACTCTCTACAAGGGCTGGGGCTTTCGCTGAGGGGAAGTAAGGGGTGGGGCGGAGGGGTGTGGGGTGTGTGTGTGTGTGTGTGTGTGTGTGTGTGTGTGTGTGGTATAAGCACAGCGGTCTCTTTGACAGCCTGGTAAGGAGTAGCCCAGACTCCAAACTCCCTGCACACGTGCTACACAGCTGAACAGCCACACCCTAGGGGAAATGACCAGGCCAGTATTCCCTGAGGAACGGAGAAAACATGTTCCACTAGATGGGACCGTCTGAGGGTGAAGGGCTGGGGCTAGAGAGAGTGGAATTCTTCGTTTAAGATGGAGGAGCCCCAGTTTCTCCTTTAAGCCAGTAGCTGGTGTTTGTTAGAATATTCTGTTGCTTCTGTCATCAGTTACCACAGCTTGGTGGCTTAAAAGAATGTGTGCTTGTAGTCTTACAGGCCAAGATCAGAATTCCCTCTGGTCTCAGCACACTAAGCCTCAGAGTGTAGGTGGAGGTTTTCTTTCTTCTGAAGGATCTAGGGGACACTCTGTTCCCTTGCTCTGACATGTGCATTCTTTGTCCTATGCCCTCTTCCTGTATCTTCAGGGCCACAACAGTGCCCCTCCCTACTCCTATCTGAGCACCCTCTGTCCCTAGTAATTTCATCCTATCTATTTGGATAAACCAGGAAAACCTTCAGTTCTCAAAAATCTTTAATTTAGTGGCATCTTCAAAGTCCTCTTGCCCTGTAGGAGAAATGTCCTCAGGTATCAGGGAAACACACACACACACACACACACACACACACACACGCACATGCATGGGCGCACGCGCACACACACACATGTGTACATACACATGCACACACAGACACACATACATACACACATGCACACACAGACACACATACACACATGCACACACACCTACACACACAGATACACATACATACACACATGCACACACACATACACATACACTTTTTGAGGGCCACTGTTTGCCTCCCACAGTCTCTCCTGCAGGATGGAGACTGGGAAAGCTTTGTATTAGTAACTTCTCTGTTTCTGTGGTAAAACACCATGATCAAAAGTAGCTTGTGAAAGAAAGAGTTTATTTGAGATCACAGTTTCAGAGGGATAAAGGCCAGCCAGGGTGGGGAGGCCTGGTGAGAAGGGGCAGGCATAGCAGCAGGAGCAGAATGCTGTGAGACCCCATCTCTAACAGAAAGCATGAAGAACTGAGAATAAGCCAAAGTAGGGCAAGGCTATATACTCTCAAAGCCTGCCCCAAGTGACATACTTCCTCCCACAAGGCCACACTTCCTAAACCCTCACAAACAGCATCACCAAATGGCCCCTGAGTGTGCAAATGCTCCAACCAACAGAGGACATTTCTCCTTCAAACCACACACACACACACACACACACACACACACACAGCTCCAAGTCCAGATTAGATGGGTGGGTGAGCTCTGGAAATCAGTCTGGCGGTTCCTCAGAAAATTGGGCATGACACTTCCAGAGGACCCTGTCATACCACTCCTGGGCATATACCCAGAGGATTCCCCTGCGTGCAATAAAGACACATGCTCCACTATGTTCATAGCAGCCTTATTTATAATAGCCAGAAGTTGGAAGGAGCCCAGATGTCCCTCAAAGGAGGAATGGATACAGAAAATGTGGTATATTTATACAATGGAATACTACTCAGCAATTAAAAATAATGAATTCATGCAATTTGTAGGCAAATAGTTGGATCTGGAAAATATCATCCTAAGTGAGTTAACCCAATCACAAAAGAATACACATGAAATGCAATCACTGATAAGTGGATATTAATGAGCCCCAAAGCTCTGAATACTCAAGGCACAATTAGCAAATCAAAAGATTCCCAAGAAGAAGGAATGAAAGGACCCTGGTCCTGAAAAGACTGGATCCAGTTTTGTAGGAGAATATCAGAATAGAGAAATGGGGGGGGTGATTGGGGAATGGGCAGGCGGGAAGAGGACTTATGGGACATACGGTGGTGGGGGGGGAACTGGGAAAGGGGAAAGCCTTTGGAATGTAAACAAAAAAATATAGAAAAAAAAAAAGATGGGCGGGTAAGAGAAACAATGTAGCTCATAGATTGCTTGATTACTATTTAACCAAAACTTTGCAAATCTTACAAAACATGAAAAAATTTAGAAACAAAGGAAATAAAAATAAAGTACACAAATGAGAATGGAGTTATATTACTCTATTCAAGGTAATGTAGACATATATAACGATGTCATAACGGTATCTGTGTTCCGTAATCTACAATATAGCATAACAATGTTAATACTGATATAACTAGAAATGTGATTTAATTATAGGGGGATAGAATGCAGGGAGGGAAAGGTGGAAGAGCATTAAAACTGTCCATCCCTTTAATTTCAAGAAGGAAAAAATTACATTAATGAATTAAGAAATAGTATAAATGTATTTTTCAAAAATAGACATAAGTACTCCAAGAAACAAAAAGGTTGACAGTGACTCCTGAGAGAGGGGGGAGATAGGGGACAGGGACAGCTGGTTTTCTTTATGAAGTTTTACCACTAATACTTTCCCTATATGCTTGTGCTGTTTGATTAATAAAAATTCTGGAAGGAACTCAGAGTAAATCATGTTCCTATGGATTATATCTGTAGGTAAGCCCCAAACCAGAGTGGATGGTCCCCAGTGTTAACTTCCCTGGTAGATGAGGTCAAGTGGACTTTTCTGGGCTCCATCCCATTCGAACAACCATCTGAGTGTTGCAAAGGTTCAGAAATTCTAGTAGCACAAAATCTCAATAAAACCAGCTTTCAAGAGAGAACCTGCTGATCGTGTTAATACGTATAATACAACGTTACCATGCTGGTCTTTACCTAATTTGGTTTTTGGCCTCTGTGGAAGACTTTTGAATCTCATTAAGAGGATCTTCAAATGGACCTTGTTCCAGCCGAGACAGCCAACCACAGTCACAGGGACGGGCCACGGTGAGACAGTGCAGCAACTAGCCCACTGGAGCTCAGTGGTTCCCATGGGCTTCCCCTCTCTTTCCTCTAGGACATGGAAAAGAACCTAAGCATACTCTCCTTAGTGGACGAGGACGATGTCGCGAGCAGTCTGAGCTCCTCCCTCCTGTTCTCCGTGGAGTCCTCCCACTTCCGGCCCCTCTACCTGGGAGAGTCTGCAGCGTTTTGTATCCAGCTCTTTTGTATTGACGAGAGATATGAGGCAAGGCAAGTCCTGATCTCTGATGTCTGTCTGTTGTGCTAAGAAGTTCTTCGGTGGCAATGCTTTTTCCCCAGAATGTCATCTTTAAACTGGCCCCATATCACATTCTTCTAGGTACCTTAAAACAGAACAGACTCTTGGGCCCCATCTAGAGATTCTAGCCCGTAAAATTTGGGTAAGACTTAACAAAAAGGAATAAAAATATCTGGCTAGTTCTATCCTGTATCACAGTCAAAGATCTGGAAAATTTCTACTGTGTAGCCTGTGCTGATTCTATTCTATACCATGTGCCTTTCTCTGAGTCTTTGAATTTGTACTGCTTTTGAGCGCAGGTAACAGAAGAAAATCCTTCAATCAAGGCTGACACTCTGAGGATAAGTCCCACTGTAGGACTCATGGTAGACAGTGCTAGATCCCAAACTTGGACAGTCAAACTGAAAAGGAATTTTCTCTTTACCTTTTTAACCCTGACTCCCTGCTGTAGGTTTAATCTCAGAAGACAGCAGACAGCCTCAGGTCTACCTAAGAATCTCATAGGAGGGCATTCTGGCTGGGACTTGGATTTCCAGCTAAAGTTTCTAGAGGGCTGGTTGACTCAGTTCTCATTACTGACTGTCCTCGAGCGGTACCTCAATGTGCATCCAGTCTGTTACCTCATGCTCCACCCTTTGGGAGAGACTCACCAAAATGGACGATAGGGGAGGAGGTTAAAGGAGCACCCAAACAATTTGGGAAAGCTACTGGGAGAAGGAGGCGTGGTGTCTGGCAGACAAAGCCTGACTCCCACTTCCTGCCTCTCAAGAGCACCTATGCATGCAAGTGCTGTGTACCAGCCTCCACCCCCATCGGTCTCAGGACCACCGCCCACCTGAAGCCAGCAAGTCCTCTTGCACAGCACAAGGTTGGAATACAACCTTCTCTACTAAAGATCTTGAAGAGAAAAATATGTGCCCATTTCGATAGAGTGGAAGGTTCTAGAGTACCTTTGAGATAACCAGTGACAGGGCTGGCCATTTCCTTTTTAGGGGTGCGTCTAAACAGAACCCCTCTAGAACCCCCATTAGCCTCTAAAACCATGGTTTTTAATATTAAATGTTCAGCTTTTTTTTTTGGAAATCGTGGAACTTGAAAATTTTTCTATTTTAATGACAGTGTAGACTATAGAGCCCAGAATGGCCTTCTGTGTTCGTTTCATGCTTATTTTCTTTATGTTTTAAGGTAAGACATCGTCTAGGTGGTTATTTTTTATTTAGTTTGATGACACCTTGTAATTTGCCTGTGAAAATACAAATGTCGAGGTTTGGAAATTATTTTGCAAACAGCAGCTAAAAAGATCAGAATAGCCCATCACACTGCCAAATCTTCCCTTAACTCTTCCCAAAGGGGAAGAAGGTTTTGTCTATAGATTAGCCATCGTTAGTATTGGCTTGAATTGCACAGATATTATTGGTCACTGTAAGACTGTCCAAAAATACTTTATTGCTGACACATGAAGCCTGTGGTGTACACAAGTGATTGGCATTCACCTATGTAAGGGACAAGGCGCTGTTGGCTGGCTCACTGCTGCTAGCCGTGGGCTGCGTAAATCTTCTCAGCTCTCTCAGGACTCGGCATTTACTTCCAGTCCAGTAACTTTGTTCACTGTCTTATTTACAGGTCACTGGATTTTATGAGTTTTGTTTTCAGCCTTTTTCCTGTGAGTACATGCTGAATTTTGAGTAACATATCTAGTTTTGTAGTTAAGTTATAGGAAATGGAATATTTATCATGCAGATATTCTAAATGCTGTGAATGTTGAGGCTTAAACTGTTCCCCTGTTCTGAGAAGATGGTCAAGTGGCATGTCATGGACTCTCAAAAAGAGAAAATATGTCATTTTCAGTAACGTGTCCTCTGTGGGATTGTTTCTTTTAGACACACCATTCCGGTGTTTTATTGTGATTAAATCTTTCACAGTTAGGAGTCCTTAGTCCTTAAGATTGTTGAATTACTTTGTGGTTTACATAGACTCAAACTACCCTGGCATCAACACCTTGCTTTGTGGCAGGTGGGGAAGAGGAGCCTGTGGTTGATTTCCAGGTTGACATCTCAGGTGGGGAAGCAGAAACCTGTGGTTGATTTCCAGGTTGGCATCCCTTCCCTACTCGTTCCTGAGACCTAACATGGTGGCTGGTGTGTAGAAGTTCAGCCCATGTCTGAGATCAAAATGCAAACATACTCCTCTGACTGAGAGATTCTGAGCCTCTCTGTTGTCCCCTTCATTGTCTGGGGATGGGGATCCCAGCCAACCGGTGATCATTAAAAGGAAAGAAAGTGGAGAAGGAAGCCAGTCAGGGGAAACAGAGAGTCATCGGAAGGACCCTGGTGCTCAGCTGAACAGTTACATCTCAGCGTGCTTCTTCAGTGTGCAACTGAGCAGAGTATCTGTTGGTTCATGTGTCCTTTCTATTTGTTATATTGAGAGGCAAAATACACACACACACACACACACACACACACAGAGAGAGAGAGAGAGAGAGAGAGAGAGAGAGAGAGAGAGAGAGTTTAATAATGTGATCTTAGATTTCACTTTCTTGTGTTTTCAAAACTAAAAAAAAGCCTTAGAACGGGGCAATATATTCTCCACTGTGGTTTCTTTAAATTGATTTTTAAGGCATTTTTCAAAGCTCATAAAGCAATGTGGATTAATCCAAACAAAGAATTTTCAAAGCTGGTTCTCTCAAAGATGCCTTAAAGACATTTCACTGAGTTTCGTTCCTATTTTAACATCCACGGTATAAAAGGAGGACTGGGTTTTAATGGGCAGAGGACCTGTTTACATTTTGATCCTGTTTGACTTGGGGATAGAAGGATACAGGAACAAAATACCTTCATTACTTCACCCCTAATCCCTCAAATCCAAGCTGAAGGAACTCATTATCGTCAGTCCCCCTCCCTAAGGAAGCCCACCGAGACTTGGCACCCAGTCCTTATTTTCAGCTTGAGCAGCTCAGCATTGTGAGTCTAAAGTTTCCCTGAAAGAAGCTGTGTTATTTTGCTAGAAAGAAGGAAGATAAGGTCAAATAATGATTCAGTCCTTGGGGCTGCAAAATGTCCTGAGGGCTTTGGATTAGCACAAGTAATACCTTCACAGGGTTCAGGAGGAGGCAGAGTCCCAAAGGGACAAATTAGCTCTGGGAAGAGCAGGCTGCTTCTGCGGGGACCTGGGGCAGGATCAAGTGGTTTCGAGGAACACAGACAGCCTTGAGCTGTACAGTTGTCAGACGCTGGAGCGACTGTTCCAGTAGCCGAGTGAACAAAGGAGTAAAAAGGAAGAAATGTAACCCCCATTAATAACACATCTCACCCAGGCCAGTGTCTCACAGGCACCCACTGCAGCATGCAGTCAGTGTCGAAATTGCTAATGAGCTGTTTTATGTGCTTTCGTCTCGAGCTAAGCCTTGGAGTACAGAGCTTTTAGACTGTAGCGTGCCTCTGTGTAAGAACTGAATTTTCATCAGCAGTACTTAACTCTGTTTAGGTCTCATGAAATTTGCAGTTGGATAAGAAACTTCATAGATTCAGGTTGAGGTGGATAGATTGACATGACGCAAGCATACACAAAACTTTCCCAATAAATGAACTTTGGTGCCAGTTTTTGTTTTTTTGTTTTTTGGGTTTTTTGTTTGTTTGTTTGTTTGTTTTTTGTTTTTTGTTTTGTTTTTTGTTTATTTTATTTTTTTGTTTGTTTGTTTTTTTGAGACAGGGTTTCGTGTAGCCCTGGCTGTCTTGGAACTCACTCTGTAGAGCAGGCTGGCCTCGAACTCAGAAATCTGCCTGCATCTGCCTCCCAAGTGCTGGGATTAAAGGTGTGCGCCACCACCGCCTGGCACTGGTGCCAGTTTTTAAACTTTAAGTTAAATTAAATGGCATTAAATTAAGATTTAGTTTCTCAGTTATACCAGCCACATTGCAAATGCTCGTTGGTCACCATGTGACCACCGGCTGCCACCTGGGACAGCAAGCCTAAAAGGGCAAAAGGCATGCGTCAGGACTTGCTGATCGTCTTATGTCTTCTGGGGTCCACATTCATCTCTAGGTTATCACTTAGAACGGATGAGGTCATGACAAAGAATTCATGTTTTAGAGCCCGAACGG
This sequence comes from Apodemus agrarius, assembly GCA_964023405.1. Classification (NCBI taxonomy): domain Eukaryota; kingdom Metazoa; phylum Chordata; class Mammalia; order Rodentia; family Muridae; genus Apodemus; species Apodemus agrarius. Next base: position 34,388,389 of record OZ030008.1, on the reverse strand, counting down.
CCTGGAATACCACCCACACGTCACAGAGGAAAGGCTGAGTCTCGTTCCTTAAGTTAAAGACTCTTGCTATGATATTGTGCTGTCCCGTTACTGATAAACCTGAACTCCCGAATGTGAACAGCCTTAGTTTAAACATGTAGGCCAGGTCTAGTCGCATGGGCCTGTAAACCCAGAAAGCCAGAAGGCTGAAGAAACAGGGCTGCAAGTTCAAGACCTACGTGGACTACAGAGAAATGTTTAAGGCCAGCCTGGGCAACTTAGAGAACTCTTTCTTGAAGAAAAAAGGCTGGTGTGAGAGCTCGGCAGGAGTTCTCGCCCAGCATACGCAAGGCTCCGGGTGCAGACTCCAGAGCTGGAAAATTAAACAAATCAGTGAGATCAGCTACTAGGACTTAAATGTGGTAGCATATACCTTTAAACCTGTAATCGCAGAACTTGGGAGACTGAGGCAGGAGGATTTGAGTTATGAGTTAGAGACCAGGTTTGGCCGCTTAATGAAGCCCTGTCTCAAAGCAGCAGCAGGAATAAAAACCGACTTCTGTGAGAGTGCCTGTGAGTGGGCCACCTACGTGACAGTCACTTGTCTCGCTCAGTCAGCTTTGCTGATGTCTTCTGCAGCTTCTCCTAGTTGCTTCCCTCCCTGAGTTTTACGAGTGACCCTCCAATTTGAGTATTTTCTCCTATGTGCTTTGCTTCTATTCTTCACAGTGTTTTATTTTAGCACAGATTTCTTTAAAGATAATGCGTGTCTTATGCTTTCCAAATGTCTATTGATCTTTAAAAATCCTTTTAGGATAAGAACTTCTGCTTGATATCCGTGCCCCATCTCACGCCTGAGTTTGTCCTCATCCAGAACTTTGTGAAGGTCGTCCCCTTCAACAATTGCACCCTGGACCATGATCTCTACGTGTTCCATCGAGCTGGGTTGCTCAGGTAAGCGAACTCCTGAGTTGTCTCACTTTCTGGTGGGAATGATAATGTCTTGCTCTGGTTTGAATTAAAAATGTCCCCCCACGGGCTCAGGTGTTGGAACCCTTGGTCCCCAGTAGGCGGTGCTGTTTAGAGAAGGTTTTGGAAGGCAGAGAGCTTGCTGGAGGAAGGATGTCACTGGGGTCGGGTTTGAGAATTTATAGCCTCACCCTACATCTCTGTGTGTGGGCTTGAAGACATTAACTCACAATTTCCACACCTCATTTGCCATTGTCAGCTCTCCCATCTGGAACCATAAGCCAAAATAAACTTTCCTTCCATAGTTAATTTTTTTGATCATAGTATTTTATCATAGCAACAAAAAGTAATATGTGTCTGTTCATCCCAGATAGGACACCAGCAACAGGCCAAAGAAATGATCTATGAAATCTAGCTTGGTGGCAATGAGCCATATGGGTTATCTATAGGAACATGGGTTACTTACAGAGACATGGGTGACTCAGAGACAGCTGCATCATTGTAGAGCCCACACCAGCATGGGTGAAAGCTTCCCGAAGCTCTATTTCAAGCGTTCCTGGCAGCCTGCAGCCAGCTCCTCCAAAAGACTCTCTTCTCTCCCAGCTATGGTTCATTGCTTGTATGACCTCGGGGAGGAGCCTTGTGGATCTTCTCCCTTTCTGAGTCTTACCAGCTCGGTGAGCCTGGTACATTTCCATAGCTGAGTTTGATGAGCTTCCTTCTCCCCTCGTGGGGAACAACAACACTCAACTCCTTCCCCGGGTGCTTACATTCTTCCTTTGCCATCTTTGAAAATGTTCTCCAAGCCTTGGAAAGGGTGTTATAAATGTTCTAGTGTTTTCTCCCACTTACAGTTGAGCAGTGGACCACTGTATTTTAGTAACCGCCACTTATTCTCAGTTATTAAGAGTCATGGCTATAGCTATCACCCACTGAAGGAAAGAAGTCTCTTCTTATGAGAGTAACAGTATTCCATGGGTGTAAGTAGAAACAACAGGCACAACACATCTATTTAACAAAACAGCAGTTCCCAGGGGGGCATGTGATTCCTACAGCTATGGGCTTTTGCCCTGCCTTCCAGCATCTCGAACATTAGTCATGTCCTGTAAAGTTGGCCTTAAGTCCACGTCGGAAAGCAGTTATTTGTCCCCATCATAGCTGTGCCACTGTTGCACTAGCAGTCACGTCTTGTCTGGCACTTCTTGTCTAGTATAGCATGCAGGCGCCACTGCTGAGTGGTCACGCTGACCGTTGGTGACATTTCTCCCCCCATTAGCCTGTGTAGCACCTGTAGTAGTCATGGTTCTCTAGGGAGACAGAACTGACAGAAAGGGGATTTATTAGAGTGACTCACAGGCAATGGTCTAGCTAGACCAACAATGGCTGTCTACCAGCAGAAAGAAAGTCTAAGAATCCAGTAGTTGTGCACAAGGCTGCATGTCTCAGGTGGTTTTTAGTGTATGTCTGTGCCAGAATCTCAAAGAAGTGAGCTCTAGTGGGGGAATGGACTTGTCAGTAAGAGTGAGGGCAAACAGGTAGAGAGAGAGAGAGAGAGAGAGAGAGAGAGAGAGAGAGAGAGAGAGCTTCCTTCTTTCATGTTCTATATGTAGGCTATCAACAGAAGGTGGATCTTCCCACCTTAGAAACTTGGGATAAAAAGTAGGTTTTCCCATTTTAAATTATTTAATTAAGGGAAAAAAACCATCACACATGTACCCAGCTGCTTGAGTTTAGTTAATTCCAGACATAATGAAATGGACAATCAGGAGTAGCTCTCATAAGCCTACTCCTTCGCCATGTGAAGCATTGTCCCAGCTCCATATGTCAAGCTTGATTACCAAATGTAAACAACAACCACGTCATTTTTATACCCAACATGATTATCCCTCGTACAACTGTACATACAAGTGTATTATAACTTTTTAGAACTTTTAGGGTGACAGTGCCCTTCAAGGGACATTCTTTTGGTGTTTCAAAACTTAAGTATAGCAACCATGGATGTTCTCTTAATTGATGTTACATTGGATGATAAAGATGTTGAGGGAAGAAAACACAAATATCTGTGCAAGCACATTCTTAACAACATAGGGCAGGAACATTCATGTCACTTATAATCCTCATTTCTGCAGCTGGTCACATGACCTGAGATGCTATTTGTAATGACTTTCATCTAGCACCCATCCTGAATCTCCTCCACCCTCAGTAAGTTTTGGCTCTTATTTGGAGGAGTCACCATACCTACATTTCCGATGCATCTGTGCTCTTTTTTCATCCTGCCTGGATTATCCATTTGTGGTTTTTCTCATTGAAGTTAATCACAGGGCATGGTAGCACCAAAAGTTGCCCCAAAGGATCTCCTGTACTCCAGACATAATCTTTCTTACCTCTATTGTGGAACAACAACCCAATTTCCCCTTAGTAATCTGATCAATCAACCTTCCTAATGTCATTACTCCTTTTGTAGCCTATTGGCATAAGGACTTCAGAAGGCCAAAGTGTCTGGGAGAAAGTCTGAGATTCCAGCTCAGTGGAATGTTTGTTGTGACTTCTGGCAGGAGCACTCCCTGCTCTCAACCCAACTTCTAGGCCAGTGGAACTTAAGCAAAAACTTGCCTACCAAGTCACTAGGAATGGTAGTGGAACTATTCACCTTTCCACTCCTCTATTCCTGGCTATGGGAGAAACCATATATTGGACACTGATTCAAAGCATATACCAACTTCTGGAGAACCCTGCCCCAGTCCTTCAGGGTGCTGCCATCTAATTTCCACTAAAACTGTGTCTTCAAAAAGCCGTTCCAGGGCTGGAGAGATGGCTCAATGGTCAAGAGCACTGACTGCTTTCCCAAATGTCCTGAGTTCAATTCCTAGAAACCACATGGTGATTCACAACCATCTGTAATGGGGTCTGATGCCCTCTTCTGATGTGCCTGAAGACAGCTACAGTGTACTCATATAAATAAAATAAATAAATCTTAAAAGGCCATCCCATCTTTCTATCAGGTCAGTTGACTTAGGATGGTGGGGAATATGGTGAGACCAGTGGACCATGGTTGTGAGCTCATTGTTATACTTCTCTGGCTATGAAATGAGTTCCTTGGTCAGAATCCATTCCGTATGAAATACCATGATAGTGGATATGACGGCGTTCTGTAAGTCTATGAATGGCATTTCTTTTTTTGCAAAAGTATTTCATACAGGAAGGGCAAGTTCATAACCAGAATAAATATCTATTCCAGTATGGACAAAGCATTATTTTTTCCATGGAGGAAGTCATTCAATATAGTCAACCTACCACCAGGTTGTTGGCTGGTCACCCCAGGGACTAGCGCTCAGTGGTCAGTTACTGCTGTTGGCAGATCTAGCACCCATAGCAGCTCAGTCTTGGTGAGTGAAAGTTCATGTCGTTGAGCCCCATCTATGCCACCAGGGCCACTTTGTTGATGGTGTTACTGGGCAATGACAAGGATGTCCTGGGAGAGTCTGGTAGATGGGAGATGGGAGAGATGGACAATCCCATCTATTTGATTATTGGACTACACCTCATCTGAAGTCACCTTTTTTATCTTTATTTATTTATTTTATTATTATATTCAACACAATATATATTTTTCTACCAGTCATAAAAATGATGGACATGTTATTAAATGAACATAAAAAAGATAAAGTCTTTTTGTGAAGTCACCTTTTGATGAACACTTACATGGGACATAAGCATCTTCACATTCTTCACCCATTTGAAGAGATACATTACATACTTCTTCCTCAGATACCTTTCTCACTAATTTTCCAGTCATGCTCTTTTCAAGACCCTGGCCATCTGGCTAATCCATTGGCTATAGCACATAAGTCAGTGAATAATTTGGCCATTTCACATTGCAAAGAAATTGTATGACAATCTGTACTGCCCAAAGTTCTGCCCACTATGAAGATTTCCCTTCATTACTAAGACCCAATAGCAGTCAAAGCTGTCTTTCAATGGGAGAATAGTTGTCTGCAGATAATAGTAGCACTTTGTCCCAAAATCTCAAAGGTCTCTTCTGTGATTCACCTATAGGGCTGTCTAAGGGTCTGAACAATATCCCTATGTATCACTGACTCCTCAAGTGTCGTCGGGTCTGCTGGATATATGATCCAAGTGATGGAGCAGCCTGGACCTGTTGAATAACCCTCTGTTCCAGGCCCCACACGAAGCTAGGTGCTTTCTCAGTCACTTGCTATGTGGCCTTGAGTAACACACCCAAGTGAGTAATACGCTGTCTCTAGGCTTTGAACCGGTGCCTGTCTTAGTCAGGGCTTCTCTTGTTGTGCAGAAACACTATGACCAAAAAGCAAGTTGGACAGGAAAGGGTTTATTTAGTTTATAGTTCCATATTGCTATTCATCACCAAAAGGAAGTTAGGACAGGAACTTAAAGTAGGGCAGGAACCTGAAGGCAGGAGTTAGTGCAGAGGCCATTGAGGAGAGCTGCTTACTGGCTTTTTTTCACATGGCTTGTTCAGCCTGCTTCCTTACAGAACCCAGGACCCCAGTCTAGCGATGGCACCACCTACAATGGGGTGGCTGCTCCCCCACTGATCGCCTATTGAGAATTGAGAATGTGCCTTATAGCTGGATCTCATGGATTTCCTCAGCTGAGTCTCCTTCCTCTCTAATGACTCTAGCTTACGTTATGTTGACACACAAAACCAGCCACTAGAGCCCTTAAACATGTTTCTTTCTTGCTGATGGGAGGTCCCAGATGCAACAACTTATCATTCACCTTAGAGGGAATATCTCTATATGAACTTCTAAGAATTCCACTGAAGTAGAAGGCCCCCGAATTTTGGATGGGTTTATTTCCTATCCTCTGATGCACATATGTGTTACTAGTAGGTCCAATGTGGTTGCTATCTCCTGCTCATTTGGTCCAGTCAGCATAATGTCATCAATATAGTGAACTAATCTGATATTATTTTGTAAGAGATAATCAAGATCCCTTCTAATTAAGTTATGACACAGGGCTAGAGAGTTAATATATCCTTGAAGTAAAACTGTAAAGATAATGCTGCTGGTCTTGCCAACTGAAAGCAGATTGTTTCTGGTGATCCTTACAGACAGGACATTCGCTAGATCAATAGCTGCATACCACAGACCAGGAGATGTGTTGATCTGCGAAAGCAAGGACAGCATATCTGGAATAGCAGCCACAACTAGTATCACTACTTGATTGAGTTTTCAACCGTCAACTGTCATTCTCTGCAATCCATTTGTCTTGTGCATTTGCCAGACAGAAGAGTTAAAGGGAACTACTAGCATCCTGTATCTTTTAAGTTCTTGATGGTGGCACTAATTCCTGCAGTTCCTCCAGGCATGCAATACTGTTTTTGATTCACGATTTTCTTTCACAGAGGCAATTTAAAAGGCTTCTATTTGGCCTTTCCAACCATAATAGCCCTCACTCCACAGATCAGGAAACTAATGTGAGAATTCTGCCAATTTCTAAGTATATCTATCCCAATTATATATTCTGGGACTGGGGAAGTAACCATAGGTGAGTTTGGGGACCCACTGAACCCACTGTAAGTTGGACTTCAGTCAAAACTCCCATTAGTCACCTGACCGCCCCTCCCCCCATAAGCTTCTACTTTAACTGGAGAGCCACCGTTCTTGAGGTCTCCCAGAATTATAGACAATTCATAAGCAGCATCTAATAGACTCTGGAAAGTCTGATTATTTTCTTTCCCCCAGTGTACAGTTACCCTTGTAACATGCTCTAGGTCCCTCTTGGGAAGGACTGGAGAAAGGCCAGCTGTAAAAGTTATAGGCATTTTATCAAGGTTCTTCCTCAGCAGAGCCTGACCATCCCTTCATTCAAGGGGCTCTGTGTCTGCAAACTGTCTCAAGTTGAAAATTGGTTCATGTGTCAAGGTCTCTTTTGCCATGGATACAATGTAGCTTTTCTTTCCCTTGTTTGGAAATTTTTCAACTTTTACAGATCAAACAAAAATGCCTCAGGCTTCTTATCTATTTCATGCCTGGAAACACCATGATTAGATTAGCCAGTACTGTACAGGTCATGCCACTGTAAAAATTACCTTAGCTATGCTGCCTGCCTAGGTCAGGGCATTAACGGACATTGCTTTGTTCATGCTGCCCATTACAATAAGTATGTCACCTTGGTGAGTCAGTGCTGCCACCTGGCCCCTGATACTTTAAGGTCTAGCACATGGGAAAGGACGATAGCCAAGCTGCTTAGATGGGCTGGCTCCCTCTCACCTAGTGCATCTTTGAGGATTGGGGAAGGGTAGGAATATGTTTTACACACCATCCCACCCCAGCATACAATTTCCCTGAGCCTTAAAACCTCTTGGAACTTGGTTGTTGATCTGATCTGGCTGCAGGGGAGGCTCGGAGATATGACACTAGTCAACTAGGTATGCTCCCAGCAAAACACAGCTGATCCCACCCACCACTGAAGGGAGGAGGAAGAGGAAAAAGGACACCACAAGTGCTTTGCAGCCAGTGTTTATCTTACATGTGTGCAGAAGTTCTAGAATAAGACACATGGTTCTCCACAGACAGAACTGGAGGGGACAATAAAGATAACTACTTTTTTTCATTAATAAACTTTACATGGAGAATAGTTTTAGGTTCACTGCAAAATTGAGGAGATATACAAAGGCTCCACATACCTCCGTACCTGTCCAATATGCTCATTTGGCACCAGAATGCTACACTTGTTACAGCAGGCAAACAAACTGATACCTTGTTATCAACCAAAGTCCACCGTTGGTGCTGGGGCTCCAGCTTATCATCTGCGATGGTCTGATTGTCAACCGAATGGATTTAAAGTCAGCTAGAAGACACCCCTGGGCACGTCTGTGAGGGCACTTCCAGAGATATTTAACTAGGGGTGACCCACGTTGAATGAAGGAACACTGTCCCTTGGTCTGGGGTCCTGAACTGAATAAAAAACATGAAGGCCAGTGGGTACCATAGTCATCATTTCCTAGTTCCTTAGTATGGACATGTGTGAGCAAATGCATCAGGCTCTCATTGCTGTGTCCCCTTGCCATGGAGGCCTGTGTCCTCTCAAACGACAAGCTGAAATAAATCCTGCCTTGAGTTGTTTTTCTCAAGTATTTTGTCAGAGCAGTGAGGAAAGTAACGAACATGGCGCTGTATATTCAGTGGATTTGGGAAAATCTGTAATGGTGCTATTGTAATGTCACAAAGAGTAATTTTGCTGCTCTAAACCTCTGTGCCCTGCCTGTCGTCCCTTCCCTCCCCTTAATGCTGGCACTCTGATCTCCTCACTCACTGTAATTGCTGCCTTTTCTAGAAAAATACTTAGAATCCCACAGTTCACCACCTTGTCAACTTGGCTTCTTTTACTTGGTCACAATGCATTACGCCTCCATGTCACTTCATGCCTTGGTGACTCGTTTGTCTTGGCACCAAATAAGATCCCATCGTCTAGGCACACGGCAGTTTGTCTGTTCACTAAGGGACATCTTGGCTATTTCAAAGTTCAGATCATCGTGAGCAAAGATGGCACCGCACTCACATGCAAGGTTTTGTGCAGACATAAGTTTTCCGCCTATTTGGTGGAGAGAGTGGAGCTGCCAGTTGCTATGATTACAGTGTAGCTTACTTTTGTACAAACTCTCAAAACGTGGCCTTTTGCAACAACCCCAGTAAGTGCTTTATGCGCTGCCAACCTCTCCCATTAGGATATGGATTTGGACATTGTAGCAGCTCTCTAGCAAGGCTCCTTTGGTGCTGTGAGTGCCCAGCTCCTTAGTGATGGGTGCCACTGAATTGTTCTGGGCTAATGTGTTTCAAATGCTTACTGTTCACTCAGGGAACCTCTCTGGTGGGGTTTTTATTAGGATCTTTTCTTCTTTCCTTTTACGTACGTTGCTTAGTTCAGTTTGAAAACTTAGCATAGATACCTGTTATTTCTGTAATAGAAAAATGTTTATTTGGCTATTCAACTATCTGTTAAAGTTCAAAGTTTACACTAACTGGGAGAACATTTTCACTTAGAAGTAAAATAAAGGCCAATTCAGGAAGAGCTTCTGCCTTTGATTCACTCCATAGGCAGGAGGTCTAGAGACAGGCGGGACTTCAAGATTTGTGTTTCGAAGACCTTTGTTTCTTTCCTTTCTTCTGCGGGGGACCTCTCCTGCGCCTGCTCCATTAGGAACTGGGTCTTATCGAATTGGCTTGGCTGTTACATTCTGGGCTGACATCCATGTAGCACCTCAGCCGGAAGGTACTTGTCAATTGTGTGCCTTCTATCCCAGAGGCTCCACGGTGGAGCTCCTCATTCATCTAATGGAATAGGCAACATCAACCGTGCGCATGTGCCAGCTCATGTGCCGGGGAAACCTACGTGACCCAAACAGACAGAAGTCCTGTCCCTCATGGGGTCTGCCTTCTAGCTAGAGAAGGAAGATGTGGATAAAGGAAAACGATGAACTAGACAGAAGGTACACGAGAGGCACTGGGAAGGGTACCGCAGGTGGTTAAGAGCTGAGTAGGAAGGAACCTCCACCTCCGCAAGGTGCCGCGAGCAAAGCATGCTGGGAGCTCGGAGGGGGCCCACCTGGGCATGGCCAGGGCCCTCAGCCCTGCCGGGTTCTTTTTTCATACCGCGGTCTTTAAATATATAACATCCTTCTAGTTTCTGCTTCACTTCTCTTGACATTGGGATGGATCACTCCTGCTTTTGTGTTGGGTTACTTTAAATTTCATGACCTCATGTTCTGGTCCCCTACCTAATTTCCTCCTTCTTCCCTTGGGAAATCATATTTGTGCCTGTCATCTGCCCTCTAGCCATGCTGGTGAGCACGGAGACAGATAACTCATCTGATTGTTCGTGAGGGCTACCTCTTCTGTCAACAGATATTTTCTCTCTCTCTCTCTCTCTCTCTCTCTCTCTCTCTCTCTCTCTCTCTCTCTCTCTCTCTCTCTCTCTCTCTCCTGGTAACTACTGGGGTCTTTAAAGGAGAAAATTTCATTTGTATATCAATCGCTGGTTTTTTTTGCTAGATAACAGATTGCTTTCCCACGTTCCCTGACTTGTCCATTCCTTCCTTCCCCAATGGCCTTTCTTCTTGTTCAGTCATTAGTGGAAGGTACATTTAGTGGAACTGGTAGCTCCTTCCCTCTCTACTTCCCTTCCAAGCTGCAACTTTCTGAATTTTGACATTTTTCCTTTGTAGGAAGACATGTCAGACTTACTCATCCAACTAATATTTATTGTGCTAGAAGTATTTAACTACTTGGCTAGGTCACGCAGCCCTTGTCAACATTACTCAGGAAATAAAGGTGGTCTTCAGTAGTCAGCCTCTGAGCGATTTTGCCTTTAATATATTTGTTTGCTTTGCCTTTGTGAGTGGCTCACACACACTTTGTTACCTTTTTTTTTTTTTTATCTTCTGTGATATCTCCGTCTTACTCCTGTCAGGCTCCTGTTACCTCGGCCAGTCTGTGGTAAGATCTGAGTCCGTACTTTGTTCCTTAGGTCCACAGTGGGCCTCTTTGAACAGAATGCAATGGAAACTTTGTTCCTCGAGGCCACCGTGTTGTCTGGGGCAAGGTTGCCCTCTTGCTTGTGTTTGGTTCACGCTAGGCCTGATGGGTAGATCGTGTGATGACTACGCTCACCACATGTTGTTCTTTCTAGCTTTGTGTCCCTTCACTGGCGTCAAAATTGTCTAGTTTTCTGTGAGACAGTAGCTGGAAAGACACGCAAACCTGTGCTCTCTGTTGGGTTCATGGTGACAAGGGACAAGTCTTCCCTCTTACTTTTCACGTGTCACTTGCTATTTTATTATGTGTGCAATCAGAAGGAATGCCTCAAATTCTGACCTCGAAGCCCAGACTCAGTGGGCCGTTTGTTGTTGTTTTTCTGGTTTTTGTTTGTTTTGTTTTTTTAGGAGATGAATAAAACATCTTGTGATTCAGCAGATTACCAAGACTGAAAAATTCTAAGGTCCAAGGAGGGCCAGTGGGTAACAGCTTCCTCCTTTCTTCATGGGCCCCGAGAGTTCACACATCCGGGGCATTCCGGTGTAAGGGAGAGAAATGGTGGGAAGGGCTAGGAAGCAGGATTTCTCAGGAGAACACACTCCCCCTCCCCTAAAAGCCCGGTGCATAGATAAGGAAAGGGACAGCTGATCTCCCACTTTGGTTTAGGGTGCCTTAAGAATTGCGCTTGAGCCCTTAGGTAAAGATTAGCTGGGTCATTAGGGACACCAAGTGTACAGTTGCTTCTAGGAAGGCCATGCATGGCAGAAACAGAACCACTGGAGTGCTCTCTCTCTGACTTATACCCAGCAGGACGGAAAGAATAGGCCTTCGGTAGTGATTGTACCACAAGAGAAGGTCAGAAGCCTCTAGGAGCATGTAGAGGGGGCGGGAGAGAGGAAGGTAGACTGGTGTTCAGGAGCCTTCACTGAGCCATTTCTACCTGCAGCCCTGCCATGCCTCAAGGCCATGGGCAGATATCAGAGTGGAGTTTGTGTTTTTAAATACTTATCAATAGAATTAGAGCTTGTTTTATACAGTCTTAGAATCTCTCTCTTTTTTTTTTTTACAGACAATGAATAGTCTTACTTTTTATGATTTATTTAAGGATATGGCAATAAATAAAGACAGCTGCTTGGAAACTGGACAGCACATGCTATCTCCATTTGGAGAAAGTATATGACACATCATATTCATCGTGATTGCACATATTTATACAAACAAAGCATCCTTCCCCCCTTTACTTCCTTTTCACCTTTCCCCCAAGCATTTATACGAGTTGTTTCAAAGTAACCTGATTTTCCTTGGGGCTTTCCATAGCTAAAACGTAAGGTCCACCGTATTTCATGGTCCATGCACTATAAACTTTTAAGGGGCTTTCGCTTTATTTCTCAGATTGTGGTTATGGAATCAGTACAGGGTCAGTCCAGTGGGAGCAGAAATCATTGGCTAACTTTTTCCCTCCAATGGGGTCCCAGCACCTGGCCACCCCAGGGACACTCCAGATGTTTGAGAACTGTTTGTGACTAGGGTGAAAGAATGAACCATTCTTAGTGATGTCAGTTTAACAACTGAGTTTTCAGCAAATGCATTTTAATTGGGAGGTTAGTCACTTTCATGTTTTCTTTTCTTCTTTTTTTTTTAAATTTTTAAATTTTTTTACAGTCCAGTTGTTATCTCCTTCCTCTTCTGCCCTCTGACTGTTCCTTATCCCATACCTCCTCTCCCCGCCCCCCCATATCCAAGAAGATGCCCCCCAACCCTACCAGACCTCTCCACTCCCTAGGTCCTCAAGTCTCTTAAGGGATAGGTGCATCTTCTCTTACTGGGGCTAGACCAGGCAGTCCTCTGCTGTATATGTGTTGGGGGCCTCATATCAGCTGGTGTATGTTTTCTGGTTGGTGGCTCAGTGTCTGAGAGATCTCAGGGGTCCAGGTTAATTGAGACTGCTGGTCCTCCTATAGAGTCGTCCTCTTCCTCCGCTTCTTCCAGCTTTTTCCTAATTCAACCGCAGGGGTCACCAACTTCTGCCCATTGGTCGGGTGTAAGTATCTGCATCTGAATCTTTCAGCTGCTTGTTGGACCTCTCAGAGGGCAACCATGCTAGGCTTCTGTCTGTGAGCACACAGTAGCATCAGTAATAGTGTCACATTGGAGCCTCCCCTTGAGCTGGGTCCCTATGTGGGCCTGTCACTGGACCTCCTTTCCCACAGGCTCGTCTCCATTTTTGTCCCTGCAGGTCCTTCTAAATTCTCCTGTCAGCTTTTGTACAGACGCATCGAGGATGTGTATCCATGCTTACTGCAGGTCATAGGTCCTCCCATTCCAGTTAAAGCCAAAACAAATAGGCCGCCTGCTGTTGCTAGAACCAGAGGCGGAAGTAACACGGACCCCCCTGCGCACCAAATCTGTCTCTGCTTATTGTTTTGCTTTGAGATAGGGTCTCAGTATTAGCCTATGCTGGCCTGGAACTCTCAGGTGTAATCTCAGCCTTCTGATTAAGGTGTGTACTAGTACTGTGTCCCCTTCTTCCTCCCCTCCTCTTCCCCTTCTCCCCTCTTCTCATCTCTTCCACCTCTTTCTCCTGATCCTCTTCCTCCTCTTTTTTTTTTTTTTCTGAGTTAGAAACTTGTGTAAAAGAGCTCTCAGGGCCTGGGGAGACAGCAGTCAATAAAGTGCTCCTCAGGTAGGCCCAAGGAGCTGGGTTAAATCCCCAGAACACAAGTAAAATGACCCCATCACCAGGGAGGCAGAGAGAGTTGTATCCTGAGGTTTCTTAAGATCAACCAGGTTAGCCTCCTCAGTGAGCTCCAGGTCAGCGGGAGACCCAGCCAGTCTGGAAGGAGATCGTGGCATTCGGAGGATAGCACCCGAGAATGCTGCTTGGCCTCAGCATATACTTGAACATGCATCTGTGCCGAGAGAGAGAGGGAGAGAGAGAGAGAGAGAGAGAGAGAGAGAGAGAGAGAGAGAGAGAGAGAGAGAGAGAGAGAGAGAGCTCTCAGAGAAACACCGGATAGCTCCATTCGCAAAAAATACACTGAGTATATTAATTTTTCTAATAGGTGCATTAATGTAAAATTTTAAACTAGGTAAAACTAAATCTCCTGTGTCCTAGCACACCAAAACTCAGCTGGCTGTTACAGCCCCTGTAAAATCTCAGTAGCCGTATTTCAAGTCTTGTGTTGGGCAGGGTAGCGTTAGGTAGCAGATTCTATTACCCATTCCCCCTCCTGCTGAAATTCTAGGAACATAGGAAAATTCTCAAATGTTCCTCTTTGCCGAATATAAATAACAGATACATGAGTTTTGTGGTGTAATCCTAAATTGCTGTGTCACCTGGTCAGATTTCTGTGAACAGAGGAGACAAATGATGCTTGTGTTTTGTGACGCTTAGGAAAACAGTTCCAAGTCCCACTGAGCACTTATTCAGTCTCACTGTGGGCTAGGAGAAGCCCTGGCTTTCAAAATAGACCATGCTGCGGTCTAAGCTATGAGCTTGGGAAGGGGTTTGTGCTGGCCAGGTTTATGTCAACTTGACACGAGATAGAGTCATCAGAGATAGGCGAGCATCAGTTGAGAAAATGACTCTGTAAGATCAGGCTGCTGGCAAGCCTCTACTGAGCCCAGTCCATGGTGGGTGGTACCACCCCGGTCCTGGGCTTTATAAGAAAGAAGGCTGCATAAGCCATAAAGAGCAAGGCATGAAGATGCACCCCTCCATGGCTGCTGCATCAGCTCCCATCTGCGGGTTCTTGCCCTGCTTGAGTTCTTGTCCTGACTTCTTTCAGCGATGAGCAGTGATGTGGGAGCCCAAGCCGAATAGAACCTTCCTTCCTAGAGTTGCTTTTGGTCATGGTGTTTCATCACAGCTACAGAAACCCTAACTAAGAAAGCGTTCATATTCATTTACCTTCCCGGCTCCCAGTACACACTTTATAATTCAGTTGTAGCACTTATACACAAAAAGACATGCCATAAGCATGGGAAGCTCGGGTACTTCTCACCCAGGCTACATAATTCATTCCCTGGACAGTGTCTGTCCCTCAGGAGCTGTTCTAGTCATGGGGCTGCAGCAAAGCTAGGAACTTTGTCTTTGAACTTTTCTTCAAACAGACAGGGATGATACACAGTAGATAGGACTGGAACACAAAACGAACAGAAGGGAGGAAGTGCCTGGAGAGGAATAGGGCAGGGGAATGTGAGGGACCGGAGTCGGGCGGTTTAGCTATTCAGTGAAGTTTGTGTGCACAGTTGGTATCCAGGTAGGTCTGGAGATTCCCTGGGTTTGGGAGGTGAGGGTGTTAGGTGAGAGGTGATGGGGGCACGCTCTGACTGAGTGTAGGAGACTAATGTGGGGTCTGAAAGGTAACACAAGGAAAGATCCAAAGAGATTTCAAAGACACAGGACACGCCTATGGTCACTTGATACTCGACAAAGGAGCTAAAAACATCCAGTGGAAAAAAAGACAGCATTTTTAACAAATGGTGCTGGTTCAACTGGAGGTCAGGATATAGAAAAATGCAAATGGGCCCATTCTTATCTCCTTGTACAAAGCTCAAGTTCAAGTGGATCAAGGACCTCGACATAAGACCAGATACACTGAAACCGATAGAGGAGAAAGTGGGGAAGAGTCTCGAACACATGGACATGGGAAATTTTCCTGAACAGAACACCAATGGCTTATGCTCTAAGATCAAGAATCAACAAATGCGACCTCATAAAATCACAAAGCTTTTGTAAGGCAAAGGACATTGTCAATAGGACAAAACGGCAACCAACAGATTGGGAAAAGACCTTTACCAATCCTACATCCGATAGAGGGCTAATATCCAATATCTATAAAGAAATCAAGAAGTTAGACTCCAGAAAATCAAATTAGAAATGGAGTACAGAGCTAAACAAAGATTTTTCAACTGAGGAATATCAAATGGCTGAGAAGTACCTAAAGAAATGTTCAACATCTTTAGTTATTAGGGAAATGCAGGTAAAAACAACCCTGAGATTTCACCTCACACCAGTCAGAATGGCTAAAATCAAAAACTCAGGGGATAGCAGGAGCTGGTGAGGATCTGTAATAGAGGAACACTCCTCCATTGCTAGTGGGATTGCAAGCTGGTACAACTACTCTGGAAATCTGGCGGCTCCTCAGAAAATTGGACATAGTACTTCATAGCAACCTTATTTATAATAGCCAGAAGCTGGAAAGAAACCAGATGACCTTCAACAGAGGAATGGATACAGAAATGTGATATATATATATATATATATATATATATACATACACACACACACACACACACACACACACACACATACATACATACACACAATGGAATACTACTCAGCTATTAAAAACAATGAATTCATGAAATTCTTAGGCAAATGGGTGGAACTGGAAAAATATCATCCTAAGTGAGGTAACCCAATCGCAAAAGAACACACATGGTATGCACTCACTGATAAGTGGATATTAGCCCAAAAGCTCTGAATACCCAAGATACAATTCACAGACCACAGGAAGGTCAAAAAGAACTAAGATCAAAGTGTAGGTGATTTGGTTCTGATAAGGGGAACAAAATATTCACAGGAGCAAATATGTAGATAAAGTGTAGAGCAGAGACTGAAGGAAAGGCCATCCAGAGACTGTCCCACCTGGGGACTCACCATATACAGTTACCAAACCCCAACACTTATGGATGCCCAGAAATGCTTGCTGAAAGGAGCCTGATATGGCTGTCTCCTGAGAGCCCTGCCAGAGCCTTACAAAGGCAGATGCTCACAGCCAACTATTGGGCTAAGCGTGGGGTCCCCAATGGAGGAGTTAGAGAAAGGACTAAAGAAGCTGAAGGGGTTTTCACCCTCATAGGAAGAACAGCAATATCAACCAACCAGACCCCCCCCCCCAGAGCTCCCAGGGACTAAGCCATCAACCAAGGAGTACACATGGCTCCAGCTGCATATGTAGCAGAGGATGGCCTTGTTAGGCATTAAGGGGAGGAGAGGTCCTTGGTCTTATGAAGGCTCGATAGATGCCCCATTGTAGGAGACTCGAGGGCGAGGAGGTGGGAGAGAGGCAGGTGGAAGTAGGGGGAGAAGTAAGGGGAGGGAGGATGGGATGGGGGCTACCCAGGAGGTAACATTCGAAATGTAAATAACGAATATATCCAATTAAAAAAAGAAAAAAAGCAATAAAATAAAATAAAATAAAACAAAAAGGAGAAGACACAGGAGAGGAGATGGCCGGTGGTCTCAGAGTCTCGGAGGCCACACTGCCTTTGCTTGTCACTCAGTGCAGTGGGAGAGATAATGGAAGTTCTTACCGAGGGTCTGCAGAGAAGGAGTGTAGGTGAGAAACCACATCCTGATTTTCACAAAGCTGTGCTTGAAGTTGAGCATGTCCTTCCCTTGTGAAAGTAGGCAACAGACCACACTGGTGTCAGCAGCCCCTGCTGCTGTTTCCCATTTTTCCTGCAATGCTGCAGCCTTCAGATATCTGAGGTTGACACTCACTACTTACGCACATCAATACACAAAATCATGTCAACCAAGGGGCCACCGCTGACTCGCATCTATTTAACTTCACCCACTGTGATTCTCGGCCTCCTGTTTTATACGCTTATAAACAGTATTCTGAGAAGGGCCTTGTGCATGAGAGGTGGTGGACTCCCCCTATGGGATGGGTGTTGAAGAGCCGCATGCACATGGAGAGGTATAGACCGCTGTTGTAACCTCACAGCTGTGGGGTAGTGTAGCCGGGGTGAGCAGTGGAGATTGCAGGGTGGGGTGGAACTGGATTTGGCTGAGATGAAAAGAGTATGCAAGAACAAGGGGAAGCGGGCGGTTTGCGCCTGACCTGCTGGACTGCGGAGCGGCCACCCATTCAGACGGGAAAGGGGGTCCTGATGACACGTTTGTTCACAGCGGGGCAGCAGCATTCCTCAGGTTAAGCTTGTCCAAATGTTGCACAGTTATCACGTTGATTTCTATTAATCTTCACTTAAAGAACCTGAAGCTATAGTCGTAGGTCATAGATGCCTGGAGACTTGACAGCGTTCTTTATGATGAGATCTTACTTTGTCAAATAAAGCTGCGTTTTCCTCACAGTGACTTCAGCCCTGAACGCTGACCACTAACCGCAGCAGTTTGTTTGACTCTTAGTTGCCGTTGTCATTCCTGACTTCTCCTTTTCAACTTTCTCTGATATTTTATGCATGTATGCATACAGGCCACATGTAATAATGGCTTCTTGAGATGTAATATAACAAAATATTTCCACTAAATTGTATAATTCAGTGGTTCCTTATATATATATGTATATATACATATATACATATACATATACATACATACATACACACACACACACACACACACACACACATATATATATATTAAGCCAACCCATGCCCAGTGAATAGTCACCTCTGATTACATTGTCCCCACAGCTGAACACTTTCCTTTCTATTTCTATAAACTTGCCGATGTTTCATAGGAATATAATGACATAATTATGGTGTTTTACACATAGCTTTTCTCACATGTAACATGCCCTGTCACGTCATTTCCTTTTGTGGCTGAATAGTATTCCATCGTGTGCCTCTGCCACATGTAGGTTGTTTTCTCCTTTGTAGGTGTCGAAGCTAAGGTGCTATGGACATTTTGGAGGACATTTTTTTTCTTATTTCTTCTATTTCTCTAATACATTTGGTCTTTGTTTTTAACATTTGCATCTCTATCAGAACTACATTTTGGTGCAATCTGTCCATATCAGAACCAAGTTCTCATCCTTGTCTTAAAGATTATTTAAAACTGTTTTGAGGTGATATTAATTGATCAGTTATTTATACATATACATCTTTGCAAATAAACCATTTTGTTTATAATGTGCAGCCATGCATTACAATTTAAGCACAGATATTAATCAATCAGGAGTTAAATAGGTTGGACTCATTTGTTATTAAGAGGAATAACATTGTTCTATTTAGTAAAGAAACCCTGATGAGTAGAAAGAGTGTGGTGTCAGGCCACCTATATAACAAAGGGGACCCGTGACAAAATGGAAATATGAAACTCTGACTTGATGTGGAGAAGCTAGTTTCCCCGATCTGTGGGATGATGACTGCTCCAACCCTTGGCACATTCATCCTGAACGGGCTCGAAGCCTCCATCCCAGGACATACTGAAAACCTGTGAGTGGCATGGGCAAAGCTCACACACTCACCAGCTGTGTGCACCATGGCTCTATTTACCGAGGGTGGGAACAGTTACCCCCATTGCTATGACCAGAGATGCCACGAACCATGTACCCGATCCTCAACTTTCTCCAGGCCTTTGCCCCGTACCTCACTTCAGGTAGAAGATGGTTTGGTTCTAATCCCATCTTTACTGCGCTCTTCACATGATCCTCTAACCAGTGTCCAAGGCAGAATCCAGTTGTCACTGTTTACAGAGGGAGGCACCAGTGAGGATGCGGTGGTGAGGAAGGAAACGGGTAGAAGATTCATGAGCAGACAGAAGGAAGTGGGGATCAAGTATGAGGCACGGCTCTGAACCCCCAGACATGCTCTTTTGTCTCGCTGAACTTGGCTTAAAGACACAAAATTACAGACAAAACCTTTAAAAAAAAAAAAAAGATTTATTTATTTTGTTTATCTGAGTACACTGTAGCTGTCTTCAGACACACCAGAAGAGGGCCTCAGATCCCATCACAGATGGTTGTGAGACCCCATGTGGTCGCTGGAAATTGAGCTCAGGACCTCTGGAAGAGCAACCAGTGCTCTTAACCACTGAGCCCTCCTCCAGCCCCAGACGAAACTTTTAAGGGTTCTAAAATGGTGACCTCAAAGAGTTAATTTTTTCCTCCAAGACAGGGTTTCTCTGTGTAGCCCTGGCTGTCCTAGAACTCACTCTGTAGACCAGGCTGGCCTCGAACTCAGAAATCCGCCTGCCTCTGTCTCCCAAGTGCTGGGATTAAAGGCATGCGCCACCACCACCCGACGAGTTAAGCTCTTAATAGTGAGTCCTTTTATAACACACAGCTCTGGGTTGCTCTATAGGAAGCATGTGCGTGAGGCCAACCCTAGTGATTATAATTTATCAATATAAAATATTTTTAAAATTTTGGAAGAGATTGTCAGAGAGGACTGGAAAGCCTGCTGTGAGTATATGTTTCTAGAAACGACAGGCAAGCTATATCTGTGGACCTCAACCATATGGCTGCTGAGACAAGACGCAAGGGGTCCACCTCTAGACAAAAATGTACAGGTGACTAACGGTAGCTGAGAAGAGAGCATTAGCTCCTCCCAGGGATGAGCCCCCTTATTGGTTATCCAATTTCAAGTGGTCATCCCTGAAGTGCTACCCATACAGACAACACTGAATGGACTCAGAATACCATATGCATGTATCAATGCATACATACATATATGTGCATATGTGTGTGTATGTATGTATGTACATGAATATAGCAAAAAAAGAGGTCATTGATTTGAGAGGAAGCATATGCATATGTCTAGAGATACATAGAATGGGTGGGAGGTGGGAAAGGAAATAGGGGAATGATATGATCACATTTTAAAGTTTAAAAATGTGAGAGAGGGATTTTAGCTCTGTATGAAATGGGAAATAAAGTGTGCTGAGCATTTTAAATTATATGCATTAAATTGTATGTATTTAGATTATATATACTTACGTGTAGTTTTGTGTTATGGTTGATTCATCCTGTGATTGTTATATTCTTTGTCCTTTTTTGTATATTTTCTAGGTTCTTTAGAATGAGTTATTTTTATAACCAGTTGCATTAATGTTACATAGATACACATTGAGAGATATTATCTTACACAAGTGTGATATTAGTTTAGTACTATAACGGAGAAACCTATTTCTGTTCTTGACCAGGTCCATTACGATAAGATTAGCCAAGTTTCTGGATACTCCTGGTGTTGAAAAGCTTGTCAGCACCCTCCTGCTGAGTGCAAAGATAATGGATGATTTAGCCCAGTACAACGAGGCCGCCAGAGACCCTGTAAGTGCTGCTAGCCTCTGCGTGGCTTTGTTTACCTGGTCGCAGGGACCATCATGACCCACAAAGATTCAGCCTTGGAGCATCACTGAACATCCTTGGAGAATCTGTGGGGGTGGGGAGAGCGGCAGAGGTAAGGTAAGAAGTTGCAGATCTGACTGTCATCATAGAAGGATAGTTTAGGAATCCATGGTATCTGACGTCCACTCCAGTAGCAATGAGCACTAGACTTGGGCTAATGGAGCTCCACTTTAATTATATTAGGTGGTGGGCTGGAGAGATGGCTCAGCGGTTAAGAGCACCGACTGCTCTTCCAAAGGTCCTGAGTTCAAATCCCAGCAACCACATGGTGGCTCACAACCATCCGTAACAAGATCTGACGCCCTCTTCTGGAGTGTCTGAAAACAGCTACAGTGTATTTACATATAATAATAAATAGATCTTTGGACCTGGAGCGAGCCGGGCCAGAGTGAGCAGGACCAGAGCAAGCAGAGGTGCTGAGTTCAACTCCCAGAAAACCACATACTGGCTCTCAACCATCTGTACAT
The DNA here is from genome assembly GCA_964023405.1 of Apodemus agrarius. Classification (NCBI taxonomy): domain Eukaryota; kingdom Metazoa; phylum Chordata; class Mammalia; order Rodentia; family Muridae; genus Apodemus; species Apodemus agrarius. The sequence goes on along the minus strand of OZ030008.1, from coordinate 34,367,350 downwards.
ATACAGTGTGTACTCATATACATAAAAATAAATAAAATAAATAAATAAATAAATAAATAAATAAATAAATAAATAAATCTTTAAAAAAAATTATATTAGGTGGTGAATTTAGCCAGGACCTTCTGTTGAACTGGTTTGAAGTTTTGAGGACTAGATAAAAAGTGATCCTCTGTGGTCAGAGTTTGGTCTTTTCTAACACAATAACCTAAATATGAGCTGTGGAAAGCATCAGGTCGGTGTCAGTCCACATACTAACACAGAGGCCAATGTCTGTCCACATGCTAACACAGAGGTCAATGTCTGTCCACATGCTAACACAGAGGCCAATGTCTGTCCACATGCTAACACAAAGGCCAATGTCAGTCTGTATGCTAACACAGAGGCCAGTGTCTGTCCACATGCTAACACAGAGACCAATGTCTGTCCACATGCTAACACACAAAGGCCAGTGTCAGTCCACATGCTAACACAGAGGCCAGTGTCTGTCCACATGCTAACACAGAGGTCAATGTCTGTCCACATGCTAACACAGAGTCCAATGTCTGTCCACATGCTAACACAAAGGCCAATGTCAGTCTGTATGCTAACACAGAGGCCAATGTCTGTCCACATGCTAACACAGAGGCCAGTGTCAGTCCACATGCTAACATAGAGGCCAGTGTCTGTCCACATGCTAACACAGAGGCCAATGTCAGTCCACATGCTAACACACAAAGGCCAATGGCAGTCCACATGCTAACACAGAGGCCAGTGTCAGTCCACATGCTAACATAGAGGCCAGTGTCAGTCTACATGCTAACACAGAGGCCAATGTCTGTCCACATGCTAACACACAAAGACCAGTGTCAGTCCACATGCTAACACAGAGGCCAATGTCTGTCCACATGCTAACACACAAAGGCCAGTGTCAGTCCACATGCTAACACAGAGGCCAATGTCTGTCCACATGCTAACACACAAAGGCCAGGGTCAGTCTACATGTTAACACAGAGGCCAATGTCAGGCCGCATGCTTACACAGAGGCTAATGTCTGTCCACATGCTAACACACAAAGGCCAATGTCAGTCTGCATGCTAACACAGAGGCCAATGTCTGTCCACATGCTAACACGCAAAAGCCAGGGTCAGTCCACATGCTAACACAGAGGCCAGTGTCTGTCCACATGCTAACACACAAAGGCCAGTGTCAGTCCACATGCTAACACAGAGGCCAGTGTCTGTCCACATGCTAACACGCAAAGGCCAGGGTCAGTCCACATGCTAACATAGAGGCCAATGTCTGTCCACATGCTAACACAGAGGCCAATGTCTGTCCACATGCTAACACAGAGGTCAATGTCTGTCCACATGCTAACACAGAGGCCAATGTCTGTCCACATGCTAACACACAAAGGCCAGTGTCAGTCCACATGCTAACACAGAGGCCAGTGTCTGTCCACATGCTAACACAGAGGCCAATGTCTGTCCACATGCTAACACAGAGGCCAATGTCTGTCCACATGCTAACACACAAAGGCCAGTGTCAGTCCACATGCTAACACAGAGGCCAATGTCTGTCCACATGCTAACACACAAAGGCCAATGTCAGTCCACATGCTAACACAGAGGCCAATGTCTGTCCACATGCTAGCACAGAGGCCTTAAGGACATTGCAGGTTGACTTTGCCAGATGTGCAGTTGGCCAAGAGGTTGGAGAGACTAACTTCTTTAATATGCTTTATTTTGAAACATTTTTATCAAACCATGACCAAGAAACAGTTTAGTAAGTTTTAAAATTCACAGTAGTAAATTACAATTTACTACTATGTAAGTAGGATTTGCCAATTGAAAGAAGTCCTCACTGGTTACTGGTCCCCACATACCTCCATTCAGAAACTCTCCCAGATTAATATACCCTTTCTTTCCAAAATCAGAAATAGTTATACCTACTTTTGAGCTCTATGTAAGGAAAGTCAGACAAGTTGTCTTTCCTGGTATAGAGTTCCTTTTCTCAGCAATATGTTTGTGAGATTTGTCTATATTATGACAGAATTATTTCACCACATGAATGTATCAACTATTTCTTTATTCTGCTACTGAGGTCATTTGAAAAAATAAGGAATAATGGCTTTTTAAAAATAAAATAAAGCAAATCTTTTAAAGTTAATATTAAGTCACCAGGGAGAAATCAGACACCTAACATGGTGACATCAGGAAGGTATATTATTATCAGGGTATAAAATTAAAATAAACCTCCTCCATCCCACCCATTATGCTTTGACCTTTCTCTGTCTCTTACCTTGGTAGCCTCTTCCCTTCTGGCCCCTCAGTGTGATCTAAGGTTCTCCCTCCTAAGGTCTACATTCTAATGAATTTGAAGGGAATGTTCTCTAAGACAAAAATTTTAGTGAGGGGGCTGGAGACTTGTTGCTCTTCCGGAGGACTGGTCAGTTCCCAGCATCCACATGGTGACTCCCAGCCATCCGTGGCTCCAGTTCCAGAGCACCCAGTGTCCTCTCCTGACCTGCACAGACACCAGGCATGCACATGGTGCACAGCATACATACAGCCACAACATTCACACACACAAAATGACCTACACACGTCTCAGAGGATTAAACTTCTGAGTGAGTGTTGATTCTGTTCCTGTGCTTACTGCCGCCGTGGCTGAGGAGTTCACAGCACTAGCAACTGAACAGAGACCTCTGTAGTGATGCTTTCCAGGGTCTTAATGAAACTCACTCTTAACCTTTGCAGGATGGAACAGCACTGCAAGTGTTCGTAGCAGAAGTTGCAGATCAAATAGTTGGCATTGCAGTGATCAGAAAAGAAATGGTAAGTTCTGAAGCTGCCATTAACTTGCTTGGTTGTAACTTTTTATATTATCAATCAGTCAGCACGCAGTGCCTCTTTGAAGCATTATTGCTATTAACATGAATGAATTCTTTCCCTGAAATACGTGGTCACCACATGTCTTCCTCTTGGCACCCTTCCAACTCTCTCTCTCTCTCTCTCTCTCTCTCTCTCTCTCTCTCTCTCTCTCTCTCTCTCTCTCTCCATCCCTCTCTCCCTCTTTCTTTTTCTTTTTTTAATTTATTTTGGTTTTTTCGAGACAGGGTTTCTCTGTATAGCCCTGGCTGTCCTGGAACTCACTCTGTAGACCAGGCTAGCCTCGAACTCAGAAATCCGCCTGCCTCTGCCTCCCAGAGTGCTGGGGTTACAGGCGTGGCCACCACCGCCTGGCTCCCTCCCCTTTTCTGTTTAAGTTAAAAATGTTTGGAATTTCTGGGTGTGGTGGCACATGCCTATAATCCCAGCACTTGGGAGGCAGAAGCAGGAGTGCCTCTGAGTTCAGGGTCTAGTTAGCCAGCCTAGTCTACATAGTGATTTTAGGATAGCCAGTGCTACATAGTGATATCCTATCATAAAAAAACAAACAGAACAAAACACTCACACACATACACACACATTTAGAATACTACAAATATGAAAAGATTCTCATTCTTTAAAAAATCTAACAATCTGCAACCATCAGATAATAATAATAATAATAATAATAATAATAATAATGATAACAATCAGTCCGTATGCTGTCTCCAGGGAATTACTGCTACAGTTAGTCATTCATCTTTACCAGCAACCTTCTTTACAGTCAGAGGTGTGTGTGTGTGTGTGTGTGTGTGTGTGTGTGTGTGTATTGTCAAGTGTGAATGCCATTTTATATTTTTCCCCGATACAGTTATTCCAAGTCATTTATTACTAAATAGTCCATTATTTTGCTGCTGACTTAAAATACTGCTTTTACATTTATTGATTTTGCATATTCCTCTATCTCTTTTAAGTTCGATTCCATGCTATCAGTTCACTTATTGATACCCATTATATTATCACATGCTTTTAAAATAATTTTTTAAATTATTGTTTTTGTTTTTAAATCTCATGTGCATAGGTGTTTTGCCTGCATGTAGGTCTCTGTACCATGTATATGCCTGGTGCCCTCTGAGGTCAGAAGAGGGTGTCAGATCCCTGGGACTGGAGTTACAGCAGTTGTGAACCACCATGTAGGTGTGGGCTGTTGAGCCCAGGTTTTCTGGAAGAGCAGCCAGTGCTCTTAACCACTGAGTCATCTCTCTAGCCTCCACCACATGTTTGATATCTAGCAACAGAGGCGTCTTTCATTGATATTCTTTGGTTTTATTTGTTTTCTTGAGATGGGGTCTCATATAGCTCATGTAGAATAGGCTAGCCTTGTATTTGCTATCTTGTGATATAATCAAATGTGATCTTGAACTCTTGCTCCCCCAGCCTCCAACTCCCGAGTGCTGGGATTACAGGTCTATCACCGTGATCAGAGTTCATTTGCCTCACTTCCCCAAATCTCCTTGGACATGTCTTCCTTTGGGTAAACTTTCTAATACTCACCATGCAATATCTATGCCTGTGTGGATTTTGTAACATTTATTTTCCTCTCAGCAATCTAGTTTTCTGTGTCGTTTGAGTCCAGGTTCTTTGACAATTCTTTTTTCCATACATGCTTTTGGGTCAGTGGTACTATCAGAAGACAATTTAAATGTGTCCCCTGGAGATTCGTGCCTGGAAGCTCTTCCCAGTATGACTGCGTTAAGTGGTGGGAAGTTGGTGGGTCACTGGGGTACTGCCTGTGAAGGAGGTTAAGTAGTTCTTGGGGATCCCAGTGAGTTACAGAAAAGTGAATTGTTATAGAGATAGTGAGATAGCTCCTTTGCTCCTTTCCTAGTTATGTGAGACTCTCTCTCTCTCTCTCTCTCTCTCTCTCTCTCTCACACACACACACACACACACACACACACACACACACACACACACACACAATTATGCCACCATGCACTCAGCCTAGAAGTCTTTACCCAAGCCCAGACCAACATGGAACACTTCCAGTCTTCAAATCACTGGACTAAATAAACCTCTTTATGTATGTGTGTACACATGTATATATGCATGTATGTAAATGTATGTGTGCGTGCATGTATGTATATGTATTTACACACACACACACAGACACACACACAATGTACTGAACCTTGGATAGTTTTTTTTAATAGTAATGGAAGTGAATGAATACAGTCAGACACTTAGGTGCCCTGCGAGCCTCCTGGCCACCTTCCTCCCTCTTACATGGTTCCTGTGAGCCCGACTGACCTGACAGCAAAGCATGCCTTTGCCCTTTGGCCTTCTGTTGGGTTTGACCAAAGAGAGGCCTTGACAGGAAGAGGGAGGACAGTAAGACCAAGGAGTCTCCATCAGGCTGAGACCGCGCCAAGCCCACCGGCCTCGTCTCCGGGATGCTCTCTTTGTGGGTTCCTATGACCAGTCTTCCACCGACTTCACCCACTAACAGCTTTCAGCTGCGCTCTCCCCGTCCCGCTAATTTCCCCACACCTTCCCGTCTCTGTAAACACTCCCTTTGTCGAGCCTATCTCCAATTATCTTAATCTGAACATGCCATCTGTCTCCTGCTGTGACCCTTAAACAATATACTCTAGGACATTTATTATTACTTTTTTCTGTGTAGTTTGTTTTTTTTTCTTGATAAATGTATATACATATACCTCTTGTTGTACCTTGTAAATGTTTATTTCAGAATACAGGAAGACCATGACTTTTTGTATTTTGGTCTTGTATCTATCTAATTAGCCTTCTAACGTCTCTTTTTTCATCCTGAGAATTTAAAAATTGATCAGCCCCCAGCCCCCAGGCACGGCATCAGTTTCAAGCCATTCCAGTGCTGAGAGCGGTTAGAGGCCACGGTCTCTAGGGACTCAAAGGGAGGAGATGGGTGCTGTGCCTGTCAGAGAGGGAGCTGGGGGGACTTCGTAGGGAATCATCGTGGTGGCCCTTCTGCTCTTGTCACTGTCCCCATCTCCTGAAGCCTAAGGCCAGCCTCACACTTGCTGTGTAGCCAAAGCGTGAACATGAGCTCCCCACCCACCTGCTGACCACTAGGCCTGGCTTCACTTTTTTCTTTTCTTTTCTTTTTTCAATTTTATTGAAAAATAAATGGTAGTGCTGATGAAGGCAACTTTTTTAGTTGTCTATATTGTAATGGTGTAATTCAATATTTTTCTTCTCATTTAACATGCTATTTGTAGGTGTCAAGGAGATACCAAGTCTTCCACTTTTTGATTATTGATGGTTTCATTGATGGATAGGTATTAAAATTTTCTTGATGGGTTTTTTTTTTTTTTTTTTTGGAGTTTACTGGGATGTCTATAAGGGCTTAGCCATTTGTTCTTTGCATATATTTCTCTGTTGGATTCAGGGTGTCTGAGCTGCTGCTTCTGGATCATGGCATATCTGTCCTCATGTTAGATACCCATTGGATAGTGTGTAAAGTTCCCCAGGTATTTACCCTCGGAATGCTAGTGTGAACTGTCACTGTCTCAAGTATTCAGTGCCACTGATTAAATCTAACTGGAGGACAACCCCATCCCTAATCCTCTGCAAACACAAGTGGATTGGTTTGGCCTTCCTTGAGTCTTTTTAAGAGTTTCTGCCCACTTGTTTTGTGTTTTGGAGAGGTGTTTTGGTTTTGCATTGGAGGCTTGCCTTTTGCCCTTTGCTTGCTCACATAGAAATCCTGAGGTTTATCAAGGAATACTTACTTTATGCCTCAGAGGGAAGCATTCCTCTACCAGTCAGTTCTTGCCCTTGATTTTCTTCAGTCTCTTAGGTGAGTTCGGGATCTTTTGAATTGATCCTTCGGTGTCTCTCGCTAGTAGGAATAACAGGTAGTCGGACTGACCGATGCATTTCCGGCTCATCTCTTGAAGCTATTTTCCTTAACATTAGCTTTCTAAATCTTTAATTTAGTCCCTGACCAGGATTTTAATACTATCCAGATCTTCATTGAAACCTATATCTCAGAGTTCCGAGATTTTAACTTCTGAGTCTTTCCCTTGTTCACTTACTTACAGTTTCTTCTGTATGTCCAATTATAAGCAAGATTCCTCTTGGGAACCTGTAGGGGCATCTTATTGAGTTTTTAAAATTCTCCCTTGTCCTCCTGATTGCCCTGTTCCTCGCCGTAGCAAGCTGCGTGTTTCTCCCCTGTAGTTGTCACATTAGTGTCCTCACAAGGCTGTCTGTGTCATGAAAGAAAGATTAACTAGCCATCGCGGGTGGCCAGCATGGCTGTAGTTCTCTTCTTCCTCCCTGCCACTGCTGGCAGGGCTGCCCACCTGTCCTGTTGGGGGTTGGGCAACCATTCTTTGACTTCCTCTTGTATACTTGAATGTAGTAGCAGCAGGCAGGCAGGGACCCCAGTGTGGACCAAGGTGGTAAAGGTTTAGCCAAGCCATTTGTTTTTCTTTCAGTGTAACACCGCCTTACATTTGGCCTCTCTTCCACCCATGCTTCTTTAGAAAATGTTGATGTTCTTTCTATGTTAAGGGATTTGGGAAGAAAGTAAAGTAATAGCTGTTAATAGCTTTCTGAAGTCTCTGCTCTTGAAACTCTGCTTTTCTCTCAGTGGGTTTACAATAGAGTCTTGCAGGCCATATTTGTCAAAATTTTAATTTTCCTGTCATCAAGAACAGTCACATTCGCTTCGGATTATCCGCCTTCCTTCCCTGCTCTCCAGAGTCTGCACCAGAGAGGGGACGGGAGGCTAGGCTGCAGGAGCATGCAGCATGCATGAGCCCTGATTTCGCCATAGTGTGAGGAGACAAAAGGTGCCTGAAACCAGAGCAGTGCACCCAGGATTTCCCTCTCCACGTGAACACTCAGGAATCCCTTAAATTACCTCCCATTGCATAAACCTGTTACCATCACAAGAACAGAGGAAAGACTGCCCTGTTTGGGCTCTTTCTTCACAGTCCAGTCATGTGCTCTGGTGCAACTCTGAAATGGGACACTTCTACACTAGCAGGTGACCAGTAACAAACCCCGGACACCAGTGAGTCTGTCTACGGACTGGCACTGTGCCCAGTCACTCATGCTGGCTCACTGGTATTCCTGGTGCCCAGAAATGTTATGGGACTGCTCTGCTCTGCTGCCCCTGACCAGGCACCCAAGGCTTGCCAAAGGCATAGGGAACAAATCCACATAGCCATTGTCTTAGGGTTTTATTGCTGTGAAGAGACAACATGACAGTGTCAGCTCTTACAAAGGAAAACATTTCACTGGGGCTGGCTTACAGTTTCAGAGGTCTAGTCCATTGTCAGCATGGTGGGAAGCATGGAGGCAGGCGGGCAGACATGGTGCTGGAGGAGGAGCTGAGAGTTCTCTTCAGGATCTGCAGAACAGGATTCGAACTGGCTTGAGCTTTATGAGAACTCAAAGCCCACCCCCTAAGCACAAACCTCCTTCAACAAAAGCCACTCCCCTAGGGACCTGTGGGGGCCATTTTCTTCCAAACCACCACAGCCATCTTTCACAGACAGTCAGTCCCAGAACAAGCACATGCTTTCTGCTTTCAAAGAATTTGTAAGCCGTGTGTGATGGTGTGTATATACCTGTAATTCCAGCACCAGGAGGCTGGCCTTGGTTACATGGTGAGTCCGGGGTGAACCTAAGCTCCCCGGGAGACCCCGACTCAATAACTAAGGGCTACGGATGTAGCTCAGGGGTAGAGCACTTGCCAACCAGACTCACTATTGCACTTGAAGCAATTTTTAAATGTGTGTGTGTGTGTGTGTGTGTGTGTGTGTGTGTGTTTACTTGCTTGTTGTCCTTGTGGGTGCATATGTATGTACATGTGTGTGGAAGCCAAAGGACAGCCTAGGGTGTCACTTCTCAGGAACAGTCCACCTTGTTTTCTGAGAAAGGGTCTGCCCTTGGCCCGCTATTTTCCGAGAAGCTAGGCAGGCTGGCTAGAGAGCTCTAGGAGTCCTCCTGTGTCCGTCCGTCTCCTCAGCCCTGTGACTGAAGCCCAGGTCATCACTCCAGGCTTTTCCACATGGGACCTGGGGCAGTCAACCCAGGTTCTTACGCTTTCGTGACCAGAACCTTGCCAAGTACGCTGTTCTTAACCCCACCTTACGCGACTTTAGAATAGCTGCTTGTCTCAACCCCCAATGCATTCAATTTGCTTAAAACACCCTCTCTCCGCCTCTTCTCTAGGATATAGAGTACATACGATCTCATTATAACATTGAGGACTTCATCTACTTCAGCCACCACCAGCAGGAGGAACATGGGCGCTTGAACCATTTTGCCCTGAACCCCATTTTCCGGCACTACACCAAGTTTTTCCTAAAGGAGATCCTTCGCTTGGGCTACAAGTCATGTCTGTACTATCCAGTGTACTCACAGGCCCGGGAAGGCAAGGTAAGAGGCTGGCGCACGGGCGTTCCCGGTGGCAGCCTTGGTGCACCGCATCTTATTTGTTCTCGGGATGACTCACTGTAGTGCGCATCCAAGTCTCCACTGGCCACATTCGATTAGGCTATTTGCTTCACTGTGGTGAACGGCCAAGAGGCTTCCGGTTTCCGAAATGACCAGAAACAACATAATTAGACGAATTTTCTTGTTTTTTTTCCCATGTTGACAAAATGACAACAGAAAACTGAAGAAAAAAATCACTGTAAAACATACAAATAGCACATCGTTTCTCACCGTGTAGAGCCCAAATGATCCTATCGTGTTCTTTGATACAAAGAACCCCATAGAAACAAGTAGAGTAAATTGGTTCTATCCTAAAATTGGTGTGCTGTACACTGCATCCCAAAGAAAACCTATGATCATTTCCATAAAAAGAATGGATGAAAGGCAGAGGTGTACAGTTCTGATGGAACTCTGCCATAGTGAATACCTACATAATTCTACCTTATGCTTGGCACCTTCCATAGAGTAACAGTCATAGAGACCCAGTGTGCCCCAAGTACCAGCTCATCTCAGCTCCACACCCTCCCCCACCCGCTTTATTGCTCTTGAATGTGCACTCGCCACGCCGGCTGTGGGTTTGCCTTTTCTTCCCCAAGCTGTACGCTCAGGAGCCTCTGATGCATTCAGGGAGACACCTTCACCTGCTGCCTCCTGGCTGTTCCACAAGGAAGTCTATTCAAGCCAGACTCCCAAGGGGTTGTTTTCTGAAAACTGGTCCCACGGTCGACGACATTGGTCCTCTTGGTCTTTCCTCTCAAGGTGATTGGTTTCAACCACCAGGCTGAGTAGAAGCTGTCCCTTCAGTTTCTGGTCATGACCTCAAGCCTTCCCATGACCTGCCAAGAGCCCTTGACACTGTCAGGTTTTCTTGGTGTCCACAAGGGCCTAAGTGGAATTCTACAGGTGCTCTGACATAGCAAAATATTTCTTGGACAGGGTGGAAGCGAATTGGGGCACACACCTGTAATGGCTGTGCCCAGGTATTGTCCTGGAGGGGTGCCCGTAGGAAAGGAGGAAGGGCGATGTGGAAATTGTACGGGGAAACCATGGACCCAAACAATTCCCTTCACTTTACACTTGATTGCGTAGCAACTGTGTGACCTCCCGGGTGTGATATTAAATTCTTAGTTTCTATTTACCATGCTGCCTGTATATTGCCGGGTTGGAGCAAAGTCTATTTGCATCTGTAGTAAAGACATGTTGGACTTTGCACCTGTGTCTCCTTACCAAGCAGCACAGCGCTAGGGGCATGCTGCCTGTAGGATATGGGAAACACATTTGGAAACAGGGTTCCTTAGTCACACCGCATGAGTTGACTTACTCATGTTCATGTAAAAAAAGAGTAAGAAGTTGTTCCAAGTCATGGGAATCAGAATTCCCCAATTCTGCTCCAACTGAACTGCCCATGTCTCACTGCAGCGGTGGCGCGCTCCTAACCTCGTGCGAGGGCCTGCATCAGGACATAAACTGGAAGTTCTCAACCCAAGGCTCATGACCCCCTGGGGCTCACAACAGTAGCAAAATTACAGTTATAAAGTAGCAATGAGATAATTGTATGTTTGGGGGGTCCCCACAACATGAGGAACTATATTCAGTAGTCACTGCATTAGGAAGGTTGAGAAGCGTCTGCATAGACGATCCCAGATATAAAGACAGCGCCCTGGACAGGGTTTCCTGAGTTCTGCTTCTCACTGTTGTGTGAGGTCAGGGTGTGAGGCGCAGCGGTTAAAGATTCTAGAACACGGTTCTGGAAGCTTGTTAAAAAAAAATGTCCGTGGCAAAGCATTATGTTTATTAAAATACCGCTAATGATCTGCTATAATTTACTCTCAATAAATAGGTACATCATTGCCAGTTTGGCTTTTCATAGTTTTACCCTTGAGGATGAAATGATGTCTTAGCCCTGAGGGTTTTTATTATTTTTCTTTTTATTTCTAAGATTTCATCAATGTCAGTCACCATTCTCTATCAAGTTTTAAAAACTAGATCAAATTAATACTTAAAGCACTTTTATACAAAGCATTTATTATCTATTTCAACAAGTGTAAATCCAGTTCACAGTTCAGTCATACTACAAATCCAAAATCATTTGATCCTCCTCTCCCGTTCCCCCACATTCTAGTTCTTTCACAAGACCCTCATTTTATTTTTTTTAAAAAAGCCCAAGTAAAGTTGCTGGAGCACTTTCACCCCTGGGCTGGGTTCCCCCGGATGGCATCTTCATCTCTGTGTGTTAAAGCATCTTGTGCCAAACACACGAAGGTTAACAGGACCCAGATAACACCGCTTAATGGGGTCAAATCAAGCTGATTCATGATCACTATGGAGAGGAATATTCTCCTGGGGGAAATACTTGTACTGAAAAAAAAAATCCCATAAACCAAACCACTTGTTTATCTGTCATTCCCACAGAGATAGTAATGTAATTACCCTCATAATTATCTTCATTAGTGTGAGGCATTATCTGCAATTCATTCCTCTGCTCGAAGAGTATGTTTGTTTATTTGCTGAATTTTTTTCCCCCTCCCCTGTCTGACTTGGCCGAGTTAAGAGTTCGGTGTTTGTCAAGCAGCACGCAGACATCTGCGCGGCGCCTCTGACCTTCTCTCCCTTAAATAGAGACGGTTGTCTTTCAGCTCCAGAGCTCTTACTCCCACTCCCTGACATCTGCCCTCCATTACTTGGTTCCCGTGCGACCACGACGACAGATTGTCTATCCTCTGGAAAAGCTTGGCATAAACGCTCCATCAAAGGAGGTCTCCAAGGATCAGGTGGGTAGCAGGGCGGCAGGCAGGGAGGCACGGTGCCAGCTCCCGCGGGCTTGGCAGATGGGGTAGCAGCCCTGTCTTCACCAAGCAGGCTGCTTCTTAATTACAGGGAACCTGGCGCTCATACCCTTACAGGCGGCGCCCTGCAAGGGTTCCCTGCAGCCTTGCCCTCAAGGGCTTATTTCATGGTAAAGCCTAAATCAGTAGCCGCGTCCTCCTTCAGAGGATACAGCAGGGACACCCCGAGTGTTGTTGCTGGTCCCTGGACAAATGAGTGGCCTAGAGCCATCCGCACCCCAGCATATTTTTATCTTCCATCCCTGTCCTCAAAAGAAGAATCCTCCTTTCAATTGATCATTTGCTTTTAAGTCAGCCAGTGGTCTTTTTGCTGTTAGAACAAAGGTGACAGAGAATTGTGTGTTGGAGATGTTTGGGTCTTAAGCTGGTTTTTTTGTTTGTTTGTTTGTTTGTTTTAAACATGCACACATAAAAGCTCCTGTGGAAAGTCAAAATGAGCCTTGTTCATTTTACCTACCTCAAGGTAAAAAATAACCCTGGGATGCCATTGAGACCAGACAAGAAAAGGAGTTGGAACCTGTGTGTAAATGTTTGTGAATGTGAAAGACAAAGCCATGTTTTGGTTGTCGTAATTTAAATGGAAAACATAACCACGTGAACTTGACCAACACGTAGGCTTCCGATGTTCTGGGTACATTGACTTTAAGTGAGTTTAAAAACAAAATGTCTTAGTGGCTAAGACTTGCCCTTCCTGAAAGCTAAAGAGGAGGGTGGAAGTGCGGACATTTCAAACGGTGAGCCAGAGGACTTGCCCCTCAGAGATGAGGGAGCTCCTCCACCTCAGCACAGAGGGAAGGCACAGGCGCCATGCTCCCATCTCAACCTTACACGGGGCAGGCGCTGAGCAGACCCAGCCTGGGGGCCTCTTCAAGTCTCACCTGATCCTTATATTGGTAAAATAACAAAACTTATATTTATTTCCTAACAATTACAAATTTTGTTCCTTGAAAACGAATAGCAATTTTTTAACATTTATTATGAAAAGTGACAAGCAGATTCAATTATATATGTAGAAGATAGTTTGCTGCCCACCTCCCCAAACCCCCATGAGTGAGAGACCTTTCCCTTACAATTTTTTAAAATGTTTAATCTTTCCTAGTTTTAACATTAATTCCTGGGGGGGGGGGGATGAATGAGATTTTAAAAAGCATAGGCAGACAAAATCCAAGTTGTTATGCTACTGTTAGATTTTGCAGACATATAATCAGTCTGTCAAATTGCTACAGAAACTTCCATGCGCTTAGGTCTTCATAGACCAGGTTAGTTTTTACACATGGCTTCTTATTCCAAACCTCCGCTGAAGAGCACCAAAATCCCCTCAGCACCTGGCAGCGATGATGTATTCTTGGGCAATTTGGGTCATATTGATCAGAGGGGAGGAGCCTCAGGAGGCCGAAGGGTGTGATCTCACCACACGAGGCTTTGCAGCTTGTGTGTCAGATCCAGGAAAGGTGAGAGATGCTGACCCTTTTGCTGAAATGCCTTCACATAGGCAGGGCTGGGCCAAGGGAAGGCCTTTAGTGTAGAGGGGCTCCTGTGGCTTCAGCCAGCACTCTCAGGGAGTGAGTGGGAGCGTTGGAGGGACAGGGGAGGCATTCGGAGCTGTCGCTTGGAGCAGGAGCATGCTCTTTCAAGCATGCAAGACACCCCTGCCCGTCTGTCCCCTGCCTGTCTCCGGGAACCTCTGGAACTGGGCCACCCTGAGATGAGCTGGCGCTCCAGGTGGAGAGAAAGCCAGAGAAAACATTTCGTTTCATTAAAAAATGATCCTTGCATTACTTCCCAGGTTGGCATGATTTGAAACCATTGCTTACATGTAATAAATAACCTTTTCCTGCCCATGTCAGGATATGTGACTCCTTCTTAGTCTAGAGTCCTGGCCCATGGACAGGCACAATGGAGACAACAAAGTTTAAACCTGGGATCTAGGAAGAAAAGCCCTCGGGGCTGTTGAGAAAAACAGTGGTGTGGTTGTTTGCTTGCTACCTAATGCTGGGGCGGCCATGGTGCTGGGGAATTCCTACTGGTTAAGAAATGCTTCTACCATTACTAACCGCATCCAATCTTGACATGTGGCTTTAGTAAGATTAAGATTTAGTAAGGGATTGGGAAAGTAGGTCGGTGGCTTTTAGCCTGTACAATGCCCGCAGCTTTGCATTAAACAAAGAGGCGTGCGGGTTTTAGGACCAATGGATAATGTCTGGGCTGAGGACACAGCCCAGTGGCAGAGCACTTGTGTGGAAGGTTTCTGTGTGTTGCCTAGCACTGCCACAAACAAACCACACAGCAGCAACACCCCACTAGAGTAACAATGTTGAAAACGTAAAAGAAAGGGTCAGCAACATTGTAACCCCTCACAGAACGGACCTAGATATTCAAAACGAGGCCCTGATTTATATGGAAGGTTTATTTTTTTTTCTCTTTTAAAAAACATTTTAGATGTGTTTTAACACTTTAAACAATTGTCTGAGATAAGTTGAGCCTAATAGGATTGTTAGGGGAAGAGTTTCAGTGTGACCCTAGCACTCCTATGTTCAAGAAGAGCGATAGAACTGCCGCGGCTGAACCACGCAGGGCTGAATAGGCTCGGTTTCTCACACAGTTCCCCGGGCCACGTGCATCAGCCTCCGCGCCTGACTGGTGTTTTTTCTCTCCAGTCACTGGCTTTTCATGCCTTTTATCCTGCTTAGAGCATCTCTGAGTAGCTGTCTGTCCCTCGCTTTCACCTAGGAAGCCAATCTTCAAGGGGACAGATCACCCCAGGCATGAGTAATGGGATAGAATGCCTTTCATCTCCATGGGTTGCCAATTTGAACCTGGCACAAGGCAGCGGTGATGCGGATTCATCACTGCATGGGAAGGCAGTGTGCGCTCTCCCTCTCCTCCGAGTCCTCCCTTCCCCACCCCGAGGCCGTGAGCGTCTGCCTTGTTTGGGTATGCACTTTCCCAGTGGCCTCTATTAACAGACAGCTCACTCCTGAGCAGATCACGGGGAAGCACCTAAATGCCTTCATCTTCATCACACCTAGAAGCTGGCCTCTAAAAGTCACAGTACTCTCTCTACAGTTGACCAATGGGAATTCGTGGATAAGAGAGAAGGCTTTTGGGGGCCAAGGCCACAATCCACACAATAGGCTTGGAAGATTCTCACCCAGCTTCAATGGGCCGTCTTGGCCTGTGCGTTTATGTTCTGATCTTTGGTCACGAAACACTCATTTAGATGGGTCACCACGGCTCACCATCGTGAGTCCTGTGATCCTGAGAAATGCTCCAAATTAGCCTGAATTCTTTGGGCAGACAAACTAAAGATTGGGCAAGTTGCCTTTCTCGTCCTTTGGAGGTGTGTGGAGAAGGTATTTTTCTTTTCTTTCCTGCCTGTACCCCAGAGGGATTTCCAGTTGACTTTGCTCGTGTCACTGCTCTTGGGAAAGCGGCCAGTATACTTAGCAGCATATTAATTTTTAATTTAACTTATTTCTGTCATGCATTTGGGTATTTTACCTGCGGGTGTGTCTGTGTACCATATTCTTGCAGTACCTTCAGAGGCCAGAGGAGAGTGCTGGATCCCCTGGAGCTGGAGTTACAAACAGTTGGGAGGCATGATGTGGGTGCTGGGGAACTGGCCCCAGGTCCTCTGCGAAGCCATCTGCCCTGCCCCTTACTTACAGAATTAATGGAGGTAGACGTGGGAGGTGGGGGTGTGTGTGTGTGGTAAGAGCTGGGACTCACACTAGGATGGACCCAGTGTCTGCGGGAGGTCCTGGAGTGTCTGCGCTCAGACCGAGCTTCCTTTTGTGGTGGTGAACAATAATTTATAATGATAAACTCCAGAAATTTGCCTTGGAATCCACTATGTTTATTATTCACAAGAGCTCTTATGGTCTATTCTAATTATAGTCTTTGTCTCGGCTTATCGTGGTCGCAGAATGAAGGTATGCTCTCAGCCCCATCAGGAGAAATCACGCTTTCACATGTTCAGCTACGATGTTATTTTTTTTTTCTTCTTCTGGTAGTTAATGACAGTCTGCAGAAATCTGAACTAACTTCTTTAGATACCTCCATTTGGATTCTCTGTGTTTGTTTTCTCCACATCTCCTTTTGTCCTTGTACAAGGAAAAAAAAAACCCGCGGCAGTATATCTAAGCCCCACCCCTACCCCCCACCCCCATAGCTAAGTGTTGGCCCACCCTCTCCTGGTACGCGATCTCAGAAGATGTCACTGGCTGGCATTCAGTTACCCTGTGAATTGCCCCTTTTTATCTGGGCTGCTCTTCCCCAGTCCAGCTCTAATTACCATCTGATGGACGGTTACTGGATCCTGTTGCACTTGGGCATCTGCTGCCTTGGGAAATTGCATTATTCTCCCAGCACCTGCTAGGTTTTCCCCAGAGTAATTGTTTCCCAGTCCCTTCCTTAAACGTGGTAACTTTCACTGACAGTAGTCAGACTTCTCTTGGTCATAGCAGTGGATGAAGTAGGTAGTTTTTTTGTTTGTTTGTTTGTTTGTTTTTTAACAGTCAAAGAAACTAGCCAACCCACCCACCAAAATCCACGGGTTTTTAGTCTCTCCTAGGGAGATGATTCTAAAATTGCAAACCTGTGGTTTTCAGCATCATGTATGCATTGATCCTTGCTAATATCACCACAGTGAAGTTTTCCGGACATGAAACGAACCTGCTTTCAGTCACTACCGGGGTCTGGTTGGCTTTTTGAGCCCCGTTCTCAGCCTCTTCCCACATGTTCATGCAACTCCTGGGAAACATATTTCCTCAGAATGGTGGGGAACCCTTTCCTCTGTGACTTGTAGAGAAATTTGTATAGATTCCTTCATGGGCTCCCTTTTTCTCACATAATACACCCTCTGTGACATTTTCCCCACCTCTCTGACACTCCTGCCGTGTGTACGCAGATATCAGAATGGCCTGTTGGCCGGCAGCTTGTCCTCATGGCTCTCACAAGTCCTTTCCGTCGGACAGCGATGCAGGCATCCCTCCTGTGGTGACTGTCTGCTGAGCTCTGGCTGAAGGTTTCTGGTGAACCCACCTTCCGTAACCGTCACACCAGCACTTCCTGATGGAGGGCTGTGTGTGTGTGTGTGTGTGTGTGTGTGTGTGTGTGTGTGTCAGGTGGGGGTGACTTGTTCAAAGGCTGGTTCATTGGCAGTCCTTCCCACCAGGCAGCCTATTGCCCAAACTCACTCTTAGCCATGACTTGCAGAGTTTATCAACTAACATGTAAATCCGACGCCACAGCCATTCTAGGAAACCAGCAAACAGAGAAAGCAGACAGCGCGACACTAAGCTTTTCTACCCCCTCACATCTTCGACACCAGCCACTTCATCAAAACGGGACCCACAGACTTGCCAGCCAACGCCCCACCCCCTCCCCGAACTCTAGCCGGTTTCTGCTCTTAGTGTCAATCCTGAACCAGCCTGGCCCCGGCTGAGGGAGGCTGTGGAGAAGCAGACATCTGGGCTCAGGCTGGTGTGCTAGGCCGGTTTTGAGACATCAATAGACGGAGGGTGTCTATAATTCTCTCTGTGTTGTATCAGCATGCTGTTACAAGCCTTTCAGAATTGTGGTGGCAGCTGCTATGGAAAGAAGAAAAATATGATTCCATATGGTGGTTCTATTACAAACTCCTCAAGACTCAGCTCTGTACTGAGCGGCGCTCAGCAGTGTTCTTAGCCCATCGCAGGAGCGCCGGATGGTGTACTTGAGGACCTAGCGGCACAACTCGCAAACGCTGGGTGGTATTTAGGAGTTGGGCCATGGCAAAGTGATGAGAAGTTGTGAGATTGCCTTTCAGTGTCTCAGTGCCAACCAGCACTAAATCTTACCATTTTACAGAATAAATGGTTCAGAACAGTCACGCTTCAACAAAACTTTACTGTGATATCAGTAATAGGTAAGTTCAAGAAATAGAATGTAGATCTGCACACACACACACACACACACACACACACACACGTGTCTTGGTTATTTTTCCAGCTGCTATGATAAAATCCTGTGACCAAGGCAGCTTAGGAAGGCACTTGTGTCTGGTCACACTTCTGCCATGGAGGGGAAGCCATAGCCAGAGGAGCTGCAGGCAGCTCGCTGCAGTGCATATTCACCCAAGCAGCAATTGTAATGAATGCCTGTGTTCATCTCACTTCTTTTTCATTTAGTCCAGAATCCCAGCCAAGGGAATGGCACCACCCAGAGTGGGGTGGACTCCCGACCTCAGTTACCCTAAGCCAGAAAGTCCCCACAGGCATGTCCAGACGCCCATCTCCCAGGTGATAACTGAGATCAGCCACTGCAGTACCTTACAGGTCACAGTTTAGTGGCTTAGTATGTTCTCGGAGTTATGAAGCCATCACCACTGCCTACATTTTTAGTATTTTCTCTCTTACCCTTGCTTCCTACTTGGAGTCTCTGTTAACCACAGATCTACTTCCCTTGAACTTACCCTTTTGCGATTCTTTAACTCTCAGAGTGCACCCATGTGGTAGTGTGTATCTGTACTGTATTCCTCTTTATTGCTAAATATTATATTGTATGGATAATGACATATTCTGGTTATTTTCCCCAGTTGTTGAAAATTTGAATTGTGTCCTCTTTTGGTGAATAACTCTGCTATGAAAATTCACATACTTTGTGTGTGTGTGTGTGTGTGTGTGTGTGTGTGTGTTCATCTCACTGTATATCTTGGAAGTGGAATTGCTGGGTCTTCCCAGAGACTGCTCCATTTTGCAATCTCTCAGTTCTTAGATTAGATCTAGTATTCTGGCCACTAAATAGTAAAATGCTGTTCACCTTAGGGCCGGTGACACAGAGCGCACCTGACATTCTTCTGATACTCTGAAACAGAATGGCACTTCGTCACACAACGGAGACAATGCTGCTCATGACGTTTCAGTTACTTTTTTTTTTTTTTAAGCAAACACATTGTTAAAATAGGGTTTCTCCTGCTCTTACCTGATCTGTTCACCCAGGCATGAGCTTCCTTTGATCCTGAAGCAGAATTTAGGGGAGACTGAGCTGCAGATATCCATCTGAACCCAAGAGGGAGGCAGAGAGGGCATCTATAGTATGCTCTCAGGCCAGAGACTTTCTTAGTGGTCCAGTGGCTTCTTTAGAGTTTGCTCTTAGAGAGGTAAAGTTTGTCGGGGGTCAACCGCTGGCTTGGCTTTGGGTATTTTAAAATACAGGGTGCAGTAAAATGGCGAAGGGGATGATTAGAGCTACAGATGCTGACTAGAGAAGGTATAGCTTCCTTCTTTATTAAAAGTAAAATGTCATGACAAAAGTCAGTAGAGTTTATGGAATGAAGAAATAGACAAAACCAGCCCCAGATCCCCACACTAATTGGCCACCTATGTGAGTACTGTGGTATGTAGGGGCCGAGGAAATGGTGGTCAGGAAAGTGCATGCACACAAGCATGAGGCTCTAAGTTCAATCTGAAGAGAACTCATATAAAAGCCAGCTGTGGTGGCGTGCGCTTGTAATCTGAGTTTTAGGGAGATAACTCTCTGGGCGCTCTCTGGCCAGGGAGTCTAGCCTAACCCTTGAGTTCCAGGTTCCAGTTGGGAAAAGTCCCTGTTTCAATAATAATAATAATAATAATAATAATAATAATAATAATAATAATAATAAACAAGGCGAGTGTGCTAGAGGAATGACTCCTGAGGTTGACACCTGGCTTTTATGTGCATGTGTGCTCATGCTCCCCCACTACACGCCTTCTCAAACACACACAAAGCCACCCACCACCATCAATGAGTGAGCATCACATGAGCAAGTGTGCATGTGTGCCCGCGTGCCCGCGTGCCTGAGTTGGCTGTGGTTTCATAGTGCTTTGAGACATGCTTTTTCCTCAATTCGTTGTGGCTCTCTTCCTATGTCACCTAGTTGTTTGACACAGCCAAGCAGTCCTCCCTTAGTGGGAGCTCATCCTGCCCCCGTTGAAGGAGCACAGCCTTCTCCATTGGACACCCCCTCCCCCCATCATGCTTTTATCAGATTATCTGACCCTCACACAAGTTTGAGGAGGAAACCTGAGGTGAGGGCTTTGGGGAATGAAGAGAGCACGGGGCCCTCAGGACTTACAGGAACTGTCACCGAGCTGCTCCATCTTGTTTCCTGTTGTCTGTGAGCATGCTCGCTGTGTTTGGGTTCTCTTCTGTACCCGGACACAAAGCGGGCAAGTCCATGACTTTTCTGGTCAATTTTAGCTTATTAAAGCTCCGTGGGCCACTTCAACTCCTAGCCTGTGATTGTAGTTCTGTAAGGCGTCTAATTCTGTCTTATGTAATGTCAGAAACTTGATTTCCATGTAAAGGTCAGCCAGCCTCCCTGCCCTGCTGCTGGAGCCTGAGACCAGGCAGCTCCTCTCCTTTGCCAGGCCTCTCCCCACCCCCGCTTCAACATTTAACTGGCAGTTTTATTATTATCATTATTTTAAGCCGTTCAGTTTCTTTCTCTTCAGGAATTTAGAACTATTTCTGACTCTTCTGAAAATGGGGCCGGGAGAGGAAGGAACTCAAGACCTCCAAGTCTGCCCCAGGACAGCCCTACTGCGTGGGTAGAATTTGTCTCCCTGTGGCATGTTAGTGGGTTTCTTCAGAAACCCCACCCCCATGCCAGTGCTGAGGCCAGCATACATGTATTCCCAGGCACTCAGTCTACTGGCACCCAAGCTGTCTCTGCACCTTGAGGTAGTCCTACAAGGAAGGACCTAATCGAGGCTCACCCTCTGGGGACTCACACTTCACCAAGACAGGATAAAGGCTGGCCTGTTATATCCCACCAATGGAGGTTTTCACTACAGGGTCCTGAGGTGAATCTCTGGAAGGCTTTCTGTAATTTGAGGCTAAAGGCAGGGCCATTCCATCTCTTCTCTGCAAGATGGAGTCTGGGGTCTCCAGACATAGAAGGAGCCAGTAGTATAAGGAACTCTCCAGAATCCAGGAAGATCTTTTTAAATATTTCTCCTCTGATATTTTGTTTGAAAAGGAGTTTAAAAATCTATGTGTAAGTATGTCGCATGTGTGCACATGCCTACAGAGGCTAGAGGAGGACATTGGCATCTCTGAAACCGGATTTACAGGCAGATGAGTGACATCTGATGTAGGTGCTGGTGTCCCAAGCCTCTGGGAGAACAGCGAGTGATCTTAACTGCTTAGGTCCGTCTCTAGCCCCAGTCCTCTGACAGTCTTGGGTCGAGTGAGAGCTTTAAATGCATTTGGCCCACAGCTTAGATCCCTCTTCTTCTTCTTCTTCTTTTTTTTTTTTTTTTTTTTTTTTTTTTGTTGTTGTTGTTTTGATTTGCTTGTTTTAAAAATGGGGGCAGTATATCACACTATAGCTAAAGCTGACCTGGATCTCACTGTATAACCCAGACTGGGCTTGAACTCATGGAAATCCTCCTGCCTCAGCTTTCTTTCCTCCTCCCAAGTATTGCAACCACTGCATTCTCTGTCACTCAAGGTGAGTGATGGGACCCAGAGCCTCACACATTAGCCTCACATGCTATCACTGAGCTACCCTGCCAGCCCTGACTGCGATAGGAGATAAAGGGTCGGTTTCGGGGCGTGAGCTATTGTCCTCAAGCTTCAGTGGTCTCATTTGACATCTCTGCGATGCTATACTGACACAGGACCTGTGGCTTATCTACCCAGTCCCTTACACTGGAAACTTAAGCTTCCATATATATACTTGTGTGTGTGTGTGTGTGTGTGTGTGTGTGTGTGTGTATACACCAGGCCAAACAGTTCCCATGAGGTTTATTGAGAGGGAAAAGGGCAAAGGTGGCAGTGGAAAGAGAAGAGGGGAAGAGAGAAGAGATGGGGGCGTTCCTCTTATATATATGAATGGTGACATGGTCACAGGTAAATGTGAGCCCAGTGGATTCTGGGAATATGGTGGCTGTTGCCTTGGCAACAGGTGTGCAGACTGCACTGTCACCTATGTGATTTCACAGGTTTCAGAGGTCCTAGTACCAACATATATATACATATATATATATGGAGATTGAGAGAGAGAGAATCAACAATGTTCAAGCACATTTGAGAGGATTTCTTTTGAATAAATTGTGAGAAATGATATTAATAGATTAACGATGAAGCTACTGTCTCTTAAATGAAAAAAATCATTTTGTGATTAAAAATGAAAACTTGTAATTCCTGACTTTGAGGGCTAATTTCTCTTATTGGTATGATGCTGCTGTGTCTAAGTAAACCATCAGTGCACAGAGAGCATGCTCACTCACTGTCAAACAGAGTTTGCAGAGCAGGTGTGCATCCTGGGAAGTCCTCTGCTTTTCCTATTTCCTCTAACTCAGTGGTTCTCAGCCTTCCTAACACTGTGACCCTTTAATACAGTTCCTCATGTTGTGGTGACCCCACCAACCACAAAATTATTTTTGTTGCTATTTCATAACTATATTTTTGCTATTGTTATGAATTATAATGCAAATATTTTTGAAGGCACAGGTTTACCAAAGGAGTCTCAACCCACAGGTTGAAAACTGCTGAACAGCCCACAAGGGCTAACCCACTTAGAATCAAGTGAATTTATGTCCACAGACACATCTATCATTATAAAGTATACTCCATCTCTGTAGTGAGAATTTTGGTTTCCTTAAAAAACACAGAAATATTATAGGAACATGTTTTCATTTTAACCGCAGGTGTGGGATACGGGGCTGCTTCAGACTGTTCACGGCAGCTGGCTATAATTTGCCTCCTGCAGGGACATAATCTTGTCAGCAGCTGATAGTTTCTGCAGTTGTGTGACGTTTGGAATTGTGGGGAACCTTTCCGAGGGTATATAGATGCTAGGGCCCTAAGAGATGGGGCAGGCTGTTAGCTGCTGGTTATTGTTGGTCATGGTTGGTTAACTAGTCAAGCTCAAAGAAGAAACAAGAAGAAAAAATTAGGTAGACTGATGGCGAAGATCAAACGTGCCTGGAGGAACTCAGAGCCCCTCATCGGCAGAAAGGAGTCTATTGATGACATCATCCCTTTCCCTTCTATCCCTTTTCTCTCCTATGTAGTGTTGGGGGGTTGAAAGGATGGGAAAGTGGTGGCGAAGGGTGGAAGGTGAGTTACACACCTCACTTTTAGGGTCTTATGGAAATTTTGCATGTTATAACTTGTTAATAAATTCTACTTGGAAGAATGGATATGATTTCTTGGAAAGTATAAAGAGGCAGGCAAAACAGCTCAAAAGTCTTCCACAGCTTAGTGGTTTCCATAAAAGCAGTTGAGTTCACACATTAACACTATTGACTTGCTCACCGTATCTTGAGGGAAAATGGAACTTGAGTTCATCAAAGGCAAAGGTTAAATGGACGCCCCAGAGTGTCTAATTTATCCTGAGACATGGTCCCCAACACAGGGCTGCCTGAGGACCTGGCGAGGGAGCGTGGGCCACCTTCTACCAGGTGTCCTCACTAGAGAGACACAGCGTGGAATTCTCAGTGCACGTGTCTGAGACCAGGCTGCCACCAGGCTCCAGAATGGAAGCTCCCAGCACGCCCCTCATCATGCCTCAGACCAGAGCTTCCTGAAGATCATGGATGCCATGATTGCTACAGTAACCACCCTAAGGAAGAAGAAAGCGAGGGTGATCATGTGAAGCAGGTGTGGGGGAACAGAATAAACAGTAAGGAAAGAGCGTGGGAGCCACAAAGGATTTTTATTGCTGCCGTTGGGCTATGACTTAGCCACAGCACAGGCAGACATGAGCCAGCCAGCCCAGAAACTTGGGGTAATAAACTTGAAGCACACCCTGTGCCACTGCTCCCATTTCCTGGGCTGCTCCATCCCAGCTCCCCTTTGATGAATTTAGCGCATTAACATTATCAGCATTATCCCCGAGCATGCAGCTTGCAGCATCCTCTCTCTGGTCACATTAGCCAGGTTCCACTTACCAACCCCACCCTCGTTTCTCTCACCATTTACCGATCCCCAGGCTGGTGCTTTCATGGAGCTGCACACACGCACACATACCTCTGCCAATTCATCACTTAAAAAGAGACTGCATCCTCGGTGCCGAGCTAGGGGTGAGCGCTCAAAAGAACAGATGCAGTTCTTCCTGCTGACCCCTCACAGGTACATGGTGCATGTGTACGTGCTTGTGCCTGTGGAAGTCAGAGAGATCCACACTGAGTGTCTTCCTCAAATGCTCTCCATCTTTTTTATTCATGTATGTGGGCATTTTGTTTTTCTGTATGTATGGCTGGGTACCATGTGCGTGCATGACATTACATCACCATGAGCATTCCTGATGTCCACAGAGGCCAGAAGAGAGTATCTGATCCCCTGGGACTGGAACTGTATGCAGTCGTGAGCTTTCCTGTGGGTGCTGAGAATTAAGCCTTGAGCCTCTGGAAGAATAGCCAGTACTCTTAGCCTCTGAGCCATCTCTCCGGCCCCTCCACCTTATTATTTGAGACAGAACTTCTTACTGACCCTGGAGCTTGCCAATTCAGCCATATTGACTGGTAGCAAGCTGCTCAGATCTCCCTGTCTTTGCCTCCCAGCCCTGGGATTACAGGTACCTTCTGCCACCTCTGACTTTTTGTAGGTTTTAGTGAGATAAACTTGGGTCCTCGTGTTTGTATAGCATGTACGTTACCCACGGAGCTATCTCCAGGGCCCTCTACTACATTCTTAAAGCAACCCTCCCATTCTTTTCAGCACAGCTTGCTCAAAGTCACACACAGACACACACACACACACACACACACACACACACACACACGCATAACACCCTTTGAAAGTACAACTTTTAAATAGTAGGCAGGGGTATATCAAGCCAGTGGTCTTAAATAAGAATTTAAAATTTCAGGTGTCCAGATACTTGGAAAAGCATAAATATCTTATCTCCATGGCAATTGGCTACCCAGGAATTCCTAGGGAGGATATTGTATCTGTTGAAGAAAAGAAAATTGTCAAAGTAACTGCCATTTCCAAGGCTCTACTTGACAGATGTGCAGAGTATAGAAATCTATGTATTATTGAATAATTCTTTTTAATATGCCTAAGAATAAGCTATTTGTAAGCCTGTTTACATTCTCACCATCTGGGTGCATTCTGTCGCCCATCTGTTTCGTGTAATTATGTAATTATCAATATAAGGAAAGAATAGGTGATATAATTAACAAGAAAAACTGGTCCACACTGAAGAGGAAAAAATGGCATGCATCTGCTGAATGGCTTTTTGTTTCTTGATCTTCATTGTTAACTGTTGTTCCCCACTTCCTCCACCCCACCCCCACCCCCACCCTTCAGGAGCCAGGAGAACTGTGCTTGCCATTCTCTCTCTCTCTCTCTCTCTCTCTCTCTCTCTCTCTCTCTCTCACACACACACACACACACACACACACACACACACTTATGCAGAAAGCAGATTTTAAAAGTATTCCTGGAGCCAGCACCGCTGTGAAGACATCTCCTTGGTGTTGCTCTTGATTTTTTCCCTCCTGGGCTAGACCAGATAGTCATTTCCAGAAAATATAGCATGAGCAGCTAGAGGTCTAGGAAAGTTGTAAATTAATTAGTGACAGATGGGAGGACTGGGTGAGTGTGTGGCCTCTCATGGAACATTTGTTAGAAAACTGCTTTGGAAAAAAAATTCCCATACTTTTTTTTTGTTTTAATGGTAAGGCTCAAGCAGTATATGTCATTTTAAAATAGGACAAAGAGTCCCAGTGGATTGAGTTAACTTCTACATAATGCCTCTAAAGTTCACCCTTGAAGAAGTCTCTTTGTGTCATGGAGACTTGTGGGTGGATGCATGGAACTCAGACCACTCCATAACACTCCCTTAAGACTCCCTCCCTTAGTACTGAGGACAGCTCTGGAGGGATAGAAGCTTCCCAACTCTATATACCCTCTCCATGGCTTGGGCTAGTAGGTTGATAGGCAGGCATATTCATAGGATTACATACTGATCTCCTGTGACTCCCACCCTGTTACCAACTTCAACTACAGTCTGCCCAACAGTTCAGGGAGCCAGTACCTATTCTGCAGATACCTATTATCCCCCAGATCTTGGATTTCAACCCCAAGAAAAGGAAAGAAAGAGGGGCTGGGCCCCCTTAATAGTTCCTGTTCAAGGTAGAAGCAGGAAGTCTCAAAGCTTCTTCCACTAATTTAAAATTCATTCAGGATCAGGACCCAAATCTCATTTTCCTGCTGGGTTTTCAAGAACATCTTTCTCTGACATTCCCTAGTGGGTGGAGGGTGGGGTCTGCCTTTCAGAGCGTTCCTGATAGGTTATAGGAGAGAGGAGAGAGGAATCCAGGAGTTGCACTCCAATCAAATTACACAGGCTTTTAGAGTAACAGCACTCACCAAAATATCAAACCCTTACAAGGCAGGATATAAGTCTCCTAGTCAGTCAGTTCTTAACTTGAACTCAGAAATGTCTGTCTGTCACCTATTTTTTTCCTCCCCCGGGCAATGCTTCCTGCTCACAGTAGGACTTACCCCATGTCCTCTTTCTAGGTGACAGTTTTACACATTGAGATTGTGTTGAGATTTTATTCTCGAGCCCCATCTTCAGTGTGCCCCTGGATGGTGTGGTCTGCAGCTCAGCTCTGCCAGCTAAAGGAAGACACCCCACCCCCACCCCACCACCCCACCCCGGGGTAGCATTGGCTTCTCCACCTTCTAAGCTCCATGTCAAGCAAGCCAGGAAAGTTCCCACCAACGTTTCTCTTTGTTCCATTCAATCAAACACTATTATTCTTTACGAAATCCTCCAAAGAGACAGTAACCACCCTCCTTCTATCTGTATTTTTTTCATCATTAACTCAAAGCAATGGATACTCATAAGACAAACATATAGAAGAAAATTACTGACATGCTTGGGGACATATTTCTAAAGGAATAGGATTGGGGACAAATGCAGCTCAGTTACTCAAGAGATTTTGTTGCTTTGACTTTATATTCATTTCCTTAATCCAAAATTAAAGTCGTTTAATTGCGACCATAACTGATGAATTCATTAAGGTTTTTAAAGGGAAGCGTACCATTTAATCCCCAAAGAACCTTTCTTCTGCCATTTATGGTACTGAGAAAAGGTTTAAACAATTATTTTCTTTTCACAGAACCTTTTAGCTACAATGTTTATGATTTAACAAAAGAACATAAAGTCATTGTTCAAGACAAAATTATTTTTAAAGAGCTATTTACATATACATAGTCATGTTCCACCTAAAGAATAGAAATTTTGGGGAATCCTTATACTCTATACTGAAACAAAAACTGCGAACGCTTAGACTGATTGGCTCCCACCCAACCCTCAAAGGTGGCATTAATTTTTCAAGTGGTAACTGTTGCTCAAGATGCTATTGTGCCTGCGTGATAAATGTTTAATGATTTAGTAGTACATGCATGGCTTAAAATCCATTATTTATTGCACTTTCCTTTGCTTGCCTGGCAAAGGTGACAATTTTAAAGCCCCGGCAGTCACGCAAACACATTTATATGAAACCAGAGGCTGATAATAAATTTCCTTACTGTAAATGTCAGTGGCTTTCATGTGTTGCTGACATTACATCTTGTTTGGAAGCTGAAGGCTACACAGTTAGGGGACTCGCCAGATGGTGTCATTAACAGGAATGCTGGGACTGTTTACCACTGACATGCGTGTGAGAAATTAAAAGTACGTGACCTCTCTTTACACCAACCCAAGTGAGATGTTAACGGTGATCGGGTGTTAATTGTGGTGCACTACTGCCCCTGCCCCCTGCCAGCCACGCCAAAGGATTTTAGAGGATTGGGGGGCGGGGGGGGGAGTTTGTGTTTGGGCAAAAGTAGGAATCTTCCTGAGGATTCCTGTTTGATTTTTTGTGTTTCTGATGTGAGACTTCCCGGAAGTCACACCTTCCACAGCATAAGCACTAACCCTCCAGAGCGGCAATCCAGCTCCCATCAGGACAGCTAGGCACAGGGAAGCCTTTGTGCTAATTAATTATAGAATATTGTTTTCAAAACTCGGAGTATATGAAACACTTAACTTTGGGGGAGGGGAGTTTCTACCGGGAACATGCAATTGGCGGGCTGTAAATAATGTCAAAATCGTCAGGAAATTAATTCAAAGAGGAAACAGGTGGGAATTTTTAACCGCAGTTGCTTCCGTGCTGGGGGCTTCCCATTTTGTAAGACTTAGCGGTGGGCCTGAGCTCCTTCTCACATCCCTGATGCGATGTGATGTATCTGGCCGGCTGGGGCGGCCTGGCCCCTTCTGTTAAGAGCATCTCTCACTTTTGTTCACAAGAGCCACTCCCACTTATGGGATCCCGCCTTCCTTCCTTCGAGGTTTCTGCTTAGCTGCCTGCTAAGAGAGGCCTCTTTTCATTTCAATTTTAAAAGAAGGTGGATTTGTTTTATTCCTCCATCCAAGTCCTCCACTTGGACCAAGAGGCAATTCCATTGATTCTGACCAAATTCCTTTGAACTTCATTTGTAGCCTTCACATACTCCATAGGAATGTTCAGAAAAGCCCATTCTTTCAAAAACACCCATTGTACATCGCTTATACAATAGCCCGAGTGAGCCTTTTGGTATGCAGAATTTTAAAGTCGTGTGAAAGAGAATCCAAACCATTGTCCGCATTGGGATGAAAGGAGGAACCCTAATTTCTTGAGACAGAGTCGGAGATACAGTTGGATTTCAACAGAAATACAGAGGCTGATTGAAAACTGAGGGCTGTGCACAGAGGCACACACTAGACCTTAGAAGCAGTCACGTGTGATAGCCAGTTCACTGGACGTGTGTGTTTGTTGGAACATACCCAGGAGCAAAACTAAAGAAATGGTGAAAGAAAGCGAGACTCAAAGCAAAGCAAAACTATACCTAGAAGCAGCACTCACTCGCACAGAAAGTCTCAGAATAAAGGCATTGTTTTCCAGGGCTACCCTTTTTTTTTTTTTTTTTTTTTTTTTTTTTTTTTTTTGGTAGCAGATGCCCAGGGGCTGAACCCAGCAGTGCAGGGCCACTTGCCCAGTGTGCGCCAAACAGCTTATTCTCTGCAGGAATAGAGTTTTCATTTCACTCTGGGTCCAGAGATGTGCCAAATAATACTGGCTAGTGGGAGGTGGTGAAGCGCATACACTTAGCCCTCAGCCCCCCTTCCCGCTTCTTCCTGAACCCCTGTTCCTTTTTCTTGCGTCTCCTCCTGTGGTTGCTTCCTATATTTCCAAGCATGCCTGTTTTGCCATCTAAAGACCTAGTCTGTGAGTCTACACATAGAGACGGACTGACCCCGTGTTCTGTTCAGCCTCACTCTGGCTTGTCTCCACCCCCACCCCACCCCCACCCCCACCCCCAGTTAGTTCTCTCCTTTGTCTGCCTGGAGATACTCTGTTGATTTTTGCAAATCCAGCTCAGCTGCCACTTTCTCTGGGAATCCTTCCCTGACTTTTCTGGCTATCTTGAGCCAGCTGATTCCAGGGCTCCCCAGCTGAGTCCAGAACCGTCTGCGTCCCAGAGCACAGTCCTGCCTACTCTACTGACCCACAGTCCCAGGAGCTAAGTGAGCATGTGTTCCTTTAATCCTGTGCCTTTGGAGTGCGTTCACCACACAACAGTAACCCGGTACACTGCCACCCTCACGTATACTGCATCGTACTCGTCTGCCTGTGTCCTCACCTCTGAGGGCTGTGACGATGCCCCGATCAGGTGTAGGTGCCAGCTCTTAGGCCAGCGTTCACTGTATGCAGCTGTTGAAGTTAGCTGGCGGGTGAGGCTTTGACCTAACAGATAAGATCTGTGAAGAGGCTCTCCACATGGCCACACCAGCAGCCAGCATTCGTATGTACTTGTCATTTCCACCAACAAAATTAGAGTGGCTTTGTGACTAGTGATGGTGAGACCAGTCCCCAAATGGAGTTACTTATGCTAAAGGTCCGAATTATCAAACTAAGCCCGAGGTTGCTTGTTTAAAAGTTCCAACCTCTTAAGAAACTAGCTGAGAGATGGTAGCTAACTCCCATTAAGATGAGAAGATTTTGCCTCTACCCGTATAAGGTTAGTAACTTTGAAGAGTGTAATTTCAGACCCATTCCCAACCACCTTGGAAACAAGGAGGACTGGAGAGTGATGGCAGCCCCCAACAGCCAGTGGCACAGTCAGCCATGCCTACTCGATGAAGCAGCTATAGAAACCCAACGCCAAGGCTTTTAGAGACACTCCATGTGGAGATGCTGGGGTTGGAGCTCATCTGGAGGGCACGGGGAGCCCTCATGACCTACGACACGCTCAACGAGACTGGCCAGGTCTGAGCTTTGCCCTTTTATGATCAAGTCATGACCTGGTAAGTAAACTGTTTCTCTCGAGTTCTCTGAGCCACTGTGGAAGGGTCATAGGAATCTCCAACTTCCAGACAGTTGGCCAAAAGCACAGGCAACAAACTAGACTTGCTTTTAGCAACAAAATTGTACCTGGGAGCACGCTTGGGGAGTTGAATCCAAGAACTGAACTGAACTGGAGGTCACTCAACTGCTACTGGGAAGTTTCTGGATATGGGGGAACGGCATGTGTTTGGAGTCAAGTTTTCTGTGTGAGGGCAAGGGAACAGGGGTGGGGCTGGGTGTGGGTATGGGTGTGGGCGTGGGTGGGTGGGGTTTGCAGAAGCCGACTGGGTGGAGTTGTCCTTGTAGTTGTTTCCCCCAACAACCTCTCCCCGACCCCCGGCTTTTAATGAGCTTTATATGGAGGGAAAATTTCAACTCCAAGATACCCAAACACAAGTGTCATCCTTTTGGAAGAACGTAGTTTAATAGGAAGAATGCCTGCGATCACTTCTGAAGATGTTTCTAAGTTCCGAGGCTGTATTCTTCTTTGAGGTGCTAATGTGAGTAGCTGTTCCGTAGGTATATGGATTTGAGAATGAACACATAGCCGCATGCTAAGTCAGCAAGTTTTTGTTTTTTGGGGGGAGGGGGGAGATGCACCTAGAAGCAGGTGATGTGGTTCAACAGGTAAGGGCTCTCGTGGATGAGCCTGAGAGCCGGAGTTCAGTCAATCCCCAGAGCCCTTGTGGTGGCTCTGACTGTCACCTGTCCTCTGACCTCTGCATATGTGCTGTGACAGGTGTGCACTTACACACACACACACACACACACACACACACACACACACAGAGGCAGGAGGCAGTTAAAAGTGGTTTTATTATAGAGCCGTATGAAAAAACATATTAAACTGAGATACATTTGCACTGTAGCACCCACAGGCTGCACTTTTAGAGTGATGCAAATTGAACACTTGCTCGTGTAGGACATTTCCCGGCCATGGATTTACCTCACTGCTGCCTTCCCCAGTGTGCCTACTCCAGAGAAACCACTTCTCCAGTTTGTCGTAGTAAGATCAGAGATCCTGCTATCAAATTCTCCCCAGACAGGATTCTGTGGCAGTGCTGTGCAGGCTCAAAGGACTTTGCTACGCCTTTGACCCCTGACCCTGTTTGTGGCAGGAGGGTCAGAACCTAGAGCTCCTCAGGATTATCTTGATGTGGATACTAATGTGCTGTACACTGGGGGCTAATGGCCTGGAACAGTGCCGGGAAGCTAACAGTGACTCCCCTTTGCCAGCGTCTGTGTATTGTATAAAATCTGTCATCCTTTTCACAGCTATATGACTTACTTGCTCAGGATGCTATTCGGTTAACTAGCGAAGTAACCCCCTAATCATAGCAAGTCTAAGACATCATCATTTGCAAGATACAACTTTATTTCTATATACCATTCAGGAAAAAAAATGTGTCTAATTAAATCATACACAGTGTCTGAGTGAAAGTACAGAACTGCGCGTGTATCAGTCATGCAAGCCATTGCTTTGAAATTCCTCTCTTCTCTTCCTAGAAAGGAGGCTATTTATGTTCTCTTCAAGAGCATTTATTTTTTTCGTGAAATCATAGGGAGAATATTTCATATGAGTTTCGGTTACAAAGTATAACATGGCTTCATGTAGTTTTGAGTATCGTCTTTTATTTTGCTCCTAAAAACACACTCAATAGTTACACGGCAAGAAAATATGGTGTATGGGCACCATTCCTCCACTAAGCGATACTTGCTTCCTTGATGGCAAATTTGTATCCTGCTGCTCGGTCTCCAGCCTTTATGGAGACACAACAATTGTTTATTTCAATGCCAGATTATGTTACAATCCCTTGGAAGACATTACCAGAGGCAGCTAAGCTCAAAATACTGTCCGCGTGGCACACAGCTCTTGTGAAGTGGCAGCGACATCGAGCTCATCTTGGACAGGACCTGGCTGCCCCTCTGTGACTGTCAAAGTGAGGATGGCAGCAGGGCTGAGCTCAGGCATGCCAACCTGGAAAAAATATGTAAACTAGACGTGAGGAGCCCACCACCGTTCCACCCTTCAACCTCCAAAACGTGGCTTTCTGCTATAAAACGAACACAAATCATCCAATCAGTAAATCAGCAAATGAATGGAGCAATCAGTTCTCAACCGCAGAAACAGAAACGGCCGATAGAAATGTAAGGGGAAAAAAAAGTGTTCAACAGCCTTAGCCATGGGGGGGGGGGGGAAGCTGCAAATCAAGCTTCTTTGAAACCTCCTCATTCCAGCCAGAATGGCTGTCATCAAGAAAAGGAATGACAACAAATGCCAGTGCGGGTTCAGAGGAAGGAGGACCCCTGAGTCACTGCTGGTGAGCCTGGGAACCGAGTCGGTCACTGTGGGAATCAATACGGGAGGTTCCTCAAAGATCTGAAACCAGAACGACCATATGATCCAGCTATGCAGTCCTGGGCATCTATCCAAAGAAATCCATGTCGGCATACCACGGGGACACTTACACATCCATGTTTACTATACACTATTCACAACAGTCAAAACACGGAGCCAGCCTAGATGCTCATCCGCAGATGGAGAGGATAAAGAGAACGTAGTATAGCAACGCGCAGAGCTTCTCTCGGGGGCCAAGAAGAATTACATTTTATGTCATCTGTAGGAAAATAAAAAAGAGTGGAACCGGAGATCTTCATGTTAAACAAAGCAAAACAGACCCAACTATCACATGTTTTCCGTGTGGAGTCTAGCTGCGTATGTGACGTATACATAAATAGGATACGAACATAGAGGAGAGACAGTGGGAGTGGGACGGGGCGGGGTCTAATGGGAAGGCAGAGCAAGAGAGGATAATGAGGGGGTGAAAGGGAAGATAAACATCACATGTTCTCATATAAGGAGCCTAGGGGTGTGTGTGTGTGTGTGTGTCTGTGTGTCTGTGTACACATATATACATATATACACATATATATGACATGAAGTGGAGGGCGATTGTGGGTGAGAAGAATGAGATCAGCAAGAAGGGGGTTGGGAGACTGAATATGAGCAATGGCGTACATCTATTGAAATGTCACCAAGCCCTTATTTTTTACACCGAGAAAAATATCTAAAATAATAAGGAAGCCTAAGAGAAGTGTAGGAAGCATGGGTGCAAGAAGGGGCGGGGCAGATGGAGGGGCGGGGCAGATGGAGGCGCAGAGGAAACGTGCAAGTGACTCATTAGATAAAAAAGGCTCCAGTTGCCAGGCCACACCCTATCCTCTGCGCCCACCCCTTCTGCTACAGTTAGCGATGCTATGGCAGTCATATACAAAGTAACAGTGAGTTGAATTATGGGACCATTTTCTTATATTTGGGCCACTGAGAAGTTTTTGGAATGGAAACTCTGGGACATCTGCTTAAAGAGAGTGATACTCTCTCTCTCTCTCTCTCTCTCTCTCTCTCTCTCTCTCTCTTTCTCTTTCTCCTGCTGCCTGGGGTGAGAACATGATGTCTGCCCCCCCCCAGCAGCCACCTGGACCATACTTATAGATGGAAATCATGCAATAAGAGAGCAAGTTGTGCAGATCCGAACCCATGCCTCTGACCAGTTTACAGCTCTGCCTCCATAGAGCCCTGGGCTTCCTCCTTTCAGATTTCCACTCTACATAAGCAATACATTATCTTCCATCCTCTCTAGGCTGTTTGCAGTTAGGTTTGTGCATTATGTTATTCCTAGCATAACTGCAACAGGTATGGAAGCCTTCTTTCTTCAGCTAAGATGCATACAGTTCATGAGAATACCACATGAATCTTATGAGTGGCCACTTCTTGCTGGAATAATTTGAAGATAGTAAAGGAATTGGAGGTATGATGGTTCCTTAGATGAGAAATCGTCATGGGTAATATTTTACTGATATTTTGCAGAGGCAAAGGGAATGCTAGGTTCACTTCGTGAATATTTAGTGAGTGTTGTGCATCGGATGTGGAATGTTCTCGTACAGTCTCATGAGTGTGAGCACTTGGGCCCAGCTGGGAGAGTGGTCTTGGGAAGTCGTGGGGCCATCGTAGGAAGTGGGACCTAGCTGCAGCATGCAGGATGCGCTTCATGGATTCTAGCTTGGCTAGATTCCAGCTGGAGCCTTCTCACAGTATAACCAGGTGCCTCAAGCTCCGGCTGCCACAACAGTGAGCTGTTCCCAATGCACAGCTTCCCTGCCATGACAGACCATATACTCTGAACCCTGAGTCAAGATGAGTCCTTCCTCCCTGATGTAGCTTTAGTCGGGCATTTAGTGAGCACTTTGAGTGTGTCTGATATGGGGGAGCGGAGGTGGCGGCGAGCAAACCCTGCAATGACTTGGCCCACACACTCCAGTTTCATGTATGTTCTTTCAGTGTCAATCAGGAAGCCTGAGAGTGTCCCTGGGTCACTCACCCTCAAAGGATATTAATAGAGCAGTTTGCTTTTCTTTTTTTTTCTTTCTGAAATCTCCACACTGCAGAATTGTTTGGAGCCCCACCACCCCCACCCAAGAGAAAAATTAAGAGGGTACATCATCAAATAGGACTCAAAACCACAACAGTGTCTACACAGACTTACTATGCTCTACCAGACAAAGGTGTTGGCATTCATGTCTGCCTGTGAGTTTTAAAAATTAAGTTTAACATGGATGACTTTGTGAAGATGTGTGTTGTGTTTGTGGAAGGCACTTCAGGTGATCGCTTCTGAGTGGCCACACCATTCTACCTTTTGTTTGTTTGGTGAAGACCGTAATACTTTGCCCTGAAGAGCTCCCACTCGTGAACTTTGACCTTTGGAGCTCACCCTGACATTTGCAGGGCCGTGAATCCGTCATCATTTGTTTCATTTACTTTGTGAAAGAAAACAGAGGATTTCTCAAAGAGAAACCAGAGAATTGGGAAGCACAGGGGGGAAAATTGCACGTATAAAGCAAAAGCAGGCTTATTAAGGGTTTCAAACATTTTACTCCTAATGGGTTAGAAGCCCCGCGTCCTCCTTTTCGTGTGTAGACCGAGGGCCCTTTGAAGTCTTTGGAAGCTTTCTGTAACAGAAAGCTGCATGCACATGGGTGTGAGCTGAAAAACTGAGCTTATTGTTTTGCCCTTTAAAAATGTGTTTTTGGAGATTTGCCTTTCTTTTCATATGGCTGTGGCGAGACGTTACCTCGCATAATGTCTTTGCCTGGAAAGCACCAAGTGCCTATAGACTTTCTTTATCCGTAGTCCGCATGTCTGCCTGCTGAGGAGGCAGCTGTAATTTATTTCCATTTTACACTCGAACAAAGTAAGGGAAAAGAGGCTCAGGACCTCAACCAGGACCAGAACTTTGCTACACTGATGGTGCCCAGTGCCAAAGGCAGATCCTAAGTACAAAAGAAATGTCCTTGGAAAGAAAGACATTGTCACTTGGTATTTGTTACGTGCCACTATTTATAGTTGTTTTAGCTGCTTTCTAGTTTACTGACTTGTTTATAAAGTTAGTTACTTCGGATTCTGGATCTAGCTTTTAAAAATAGTTTTGCTTGTTATTAATGTGGGTGCGTGCACACCACAGCTCTGTGCGGTCGGTTCACTCCTCCACCTTTATGTGGGTCCTGGGACTCAAACTCCGGTAGTCAGGCTTGTTCTACATCAAGGTCAACACCAGGCCATCACATGTGGCCTGGATCTATTTTTAAAATAGAGTTTCAGTAATGTTTTGTCATTGTTATAAGTCAATTTAAATACAATAAAAAAAACTAACTTAAATAGAACAACAGGATTCGGGTTTATGTTATCAGGAAAATTGTATTTGATCATTTTCTATAGATAGAAAAGGTAATAAATATGGAAAACTCAAAACTCTGTATTCATGTCTCCTGGTAACCGTCTGTGAGTCACCACACAAACTTCACTGAGAATATACACCAATATCATTCTATCAGAAAAAATTAATCCTAAATATTTCTAAACATGTCAAAGGTTATTTATTTAGTCATTTTGGTAACTAGAAAGAACCAACCCAGACAGTTTTGAACAATGATGTCAACGCTCCTTGAAAGGGTTCCTGGGGGCTGCGGAGATGACTTAGTTGACCAGGTGCTTGTCTTGTAAGCATCAGCCCCTAAGTGCAACCCAGGACCGCCTAGAGATGCTGCAGCAGTTTAGAGACTGTTATTCTTGCAAAGGACCAACTTAGATTCCTAGCTCGAACACAGAGGTCCATGGCAAACGGTCACATCTGTTCTGTGGGGATATGATGCCCCTTTGGCCTCTATGTGCACCAGGCATGCACATGGTACATCTACATAAGTGGGAGCCAAAACTCAATTTATATAAAGAAAGGAACAAAACAAACAAACACACACAATAACAGCCAAGCCTGGTTATGTGGTTATGATCCCAGTGCTGGGGAGGCAAGAGACTGGTGGATCTCTGAGGTTCACGGCCAGCCAGTCTAGACTCCTTGGTGAGCTTCAAGATTGTGAGAGAGCTCATCTCAAACAAAGCAAAGCAAAGCAAAACTATCACAAGGTAGACAGAACCAAACCTGAAGTTGTTATCTTTATCTTACCCTTGCCCCTAACATCACACACATACACACATGCACACACACCACACACACACACACACACACACACACACACACACACACACACAGAGCACAGCACAAACTGTTAGCATTTCCTCTAGGCTCCACCCAACAGTTACCAAGCAACAGCCAGGTACAAGCCTAGCTTGCTATAAAAGGACTGTTTGCTCTCTCTCTGTGTCTCTCTCTCTGTCTCTCTCTCTCTCTCTCTCTCTCTCTCTCTCTCTCTCTCTCTCTCTCTCTCCCCTCTCCCACCCCTACCTCTCCCCCCTCCATGTGTTCCTGGCTGGCCTCTCTCCCCTTCTTTCTCTCTCCTTTCTGTTTTCCACCTTTGCCCCTGTTCTTTCTCTGCCTCCACTCTCTTCTCATGCCCCAAATAAACTTCATTTTATGCCAGAACCGTCATATGACTGGTACCCAGGGAGGAGGGATGGATGCCTCAGTGTGGGCCCACTAAGGATACCCCTCCTGCCATATCATGCTGCCGCAGCACAAAACACCACAGACACACTCACATAGCGCGCACACACACACACACACACACACACACACACTTCCCCCTCAGCACCTCATCACACACACAAGCACCACATACAAGGAGGGAAGCTCATGAAATGGAAGGTTAAGAGAATCTGTGCTTGCACTAGTTCCTGAGTGAACCAAGATGTTGGGACCGGAAGGAGGAGTTCAGATAATGCAGGAGACAAAAGAAGAAACCCCAACCTCACAGAGCAAAGACGTCTAGGTTGGATCACGGGAGGAAAGAAAGAAAACCAATGAGACCTGTGAACCCTATACTTGCCAGCAAGCCTGATGATCCACGTTCAGTGTCCTGGATTTATGTAGGAGAAGATTAGAACAGACTTCTGCAAGTTGTTTTCTGACTTCCACGCATGTGCCGTGACCTATCACACACACACACACACACACACACACTACATACACACACACACACACACACACACACACACACACACTACATACACACCACTACCACCACTAACAACAAATTTATTTAAAAATCAACCAAAATGTCTTCCTGGTGACTTAACACGCTCACAGCCAGTCCGCTATGCTCAGGCACTCACGGGAAGTGATAACTGTCCCCCTAGTTTCTTATCTCAGCTCTTCACAGCTCCCACCTTGCTGGACTGTTCCGACCTCACCTGGACTCTGCGCTTCCCACACCTCCCAGTTGAGCCCAGGAATATCTTAACTGCTCCAATATTATTACTTCTGTTTCTATTTCCGGGTTGGGATTTAAAGTATATGTTTTAAAGTCACTGCCAAAGTCAATGTTGATTTTAAAGACCATTTACTGTATACATCGTGACCTGTGCTTAGTCCTTCCTGCTGGAGTACATGGTCATGCCGGTGGTGCGAACCATCCCTTTGTCTAAGATTCTAACTCAGGAGCATCAGAAAAATAGAATCAGAAATATTTTGAGATGATGCAGAGAGAAGAATGTGACTTCCTATCCAGACCTTCACTGTGATACCTAACATACATACCAAGCTCCCGGTCCCTCTGTTTATTATTGAAATATTTCAGCCTTGTCTACAGGGTGAGTTCCAGGACAGCCGTGGCACGACAGAGGGAAACCCTATCTTGAAAACCAAAGAAAGAAAAAAAAAACCAAACCAAACCAAACAAGATTATAAGGCACGCATATAATTTCTGTGTTTGAACCAGAAGACACAGGGTTGGGATGTAACTGAATGGGCAGGGGCTCGCCCAGCATGCTCATAGACTTGATCTATCTCCAGTACTACATGAAAATGTCTGTGCCAGCACACACCCGTGATCCCAGCACTTGGGAGCCGAAGGCAGGAAGACCAAAACTTCAAAAGCACCCTTGACTGTCTACATAGTGAATTTGAAGCCAGGCTGGGCTACATGAGACTAGATCTTAAAAAATAAAATAACAAGTAAACCCATCATCAGTAGATAAGACATTTATTGTGAAGGTAGTCGGCCCCACAAGGGATCTCCTACTCCTGAGGCATTCAGGCTGCCACTGCTCAGGTCACATCCTTAACCGTTTCGTTTGATTCTCTTGAGAAAGAGGCTAGCCCTGTATGTAGCCCAGGCCAGCCTGGAACGCACAGTCCTCCCTCCTTAGGCTCCTGTGTACTGGCTGACAGATGGGCAGCACCTCACCTGACCACACCTGTCTATTCCCCATGCAGACAGAACAGCTGGAAGAAACATAAAGGAAAGCTTCTAAGCAACACCCTGCTTCTTGCTTACAGGGAAAACAGGTTCTTCAAAGGCAGAAGCAGCACAGTTCACCAGCTTGTCACTTGTCGCCGAAGGAGGCTTGCATGTTGGGCAGAGAAAAACCTCGAGGCCTTTATAACTGCATGTACAGATTCTTAAAAGATGGCTTCGCCACCCCACCCCGTCCACCCCCTTACTTTAGGAGCCTTAATTCTAGCTGACAACAACTGTGTTTTTAATCAAAACCTGGAGACATAATTGCGTTTACAGGAGCAACATTGTGATACATGCTCAGTCTCCCGAGACACCGCCCCTACCTGGTACTGATCAGTAACTTCTGACACCCCAAAGCCACTCTGCATATTTAACAGTTCGGAAAGGTGATTTCTGAGGCCTGGCAGCTGTTGGTGTTAACGCTATTGTGTGGGGAAACAAAAGCCATTCTGGTCCTGCCTTTGTCTGCCTTTGTATCTGGGATACTGGAGCCCGTTCCTGAATGACGTCTAATTCTTTACCAGGGAATTTCATTACTGCCTATGGTTCAGTGCTAGTTTACACTTCCCACGGAGGCAAGTGGAATATCTGAGCCTACCTGCTAATGGAAGGGAAGCGTGGCTTTTGACCTCTGTTAAGATGTTTGCATTTTAAATCTGCTAATTAGACCTGTAAGGAGAGATGCCTTCCTAACATCCTGGCACTTCCCACCGCCACTCCCCTAAGCACCCAACCCAAGACTGGCTAAATGATCCTGTTTGTCTCAGAAATAAAGCTGAGTACAGCAGAGCAGCGAGTGAGGAAGCCTAGAACACCCACCCGCACCAGGGTGAACCTGATGTCTTACACAACCGATGCTTATTTCAAGAATTGCACTTTTTAATAGGAAATGTATCAACCTAGGAAGTTTTCAGTTCCGTGTGCAACTGAGTGATGGAGGACACGCAGTGAGCTTGGTCATTCGCCTGCCACCTCTCCCTAGGCTGTGCCCAGCTTTATCACCCATGTCCTCCTTCGGAGATGCGGACCTTTACCCCACCGAGTACGATGATTTGTTTGCCCTGGGAACAGGAAGCATCGCTGCTGTTCACCTGCCCCTCTCACACTTACACCACTGCTGCTCTGGGAATAAGGCCCAGCTGTCTCTTATCAGAAGTGCTGTCGGGGAAGAAGTGGTGTGGAGCCATTTTGGGTTCATATCTCCACCTTGTGGAGTCACACAGCTCTGAGCCTCACTCTGATTAGACCAACTAGGTTACGTGTTTAATGTACTAGGCTAATCACCGAGTAAGGAGGAGTTAGGATTATGTAACTTATCAGTGACAGGAGATTATCTATCCACCTACCCATCCATCCATCCATCCATCCATCCATCCATCCATCTATCTATCTATCTATCTATCTATCATCTATGGTGTGTGTGTGTGTGTGTGTGTGTGTGTGTGCAGGCAGGCACACAGCCAGATAAAGCTGACCAGGAATCTGCATGACAGAGACAGTAGCAGCTGAATCAGACTAAGATCAGCACACTTGAGTGTCATGAGCGAGAACTAGAGACAGTTTTAAGCTAGTGTGTTTTGGAATGGTTTGTTACGAAGCACCATGGTGGTAATGTGTGACTGATACTCATTGTGTATGCCTTTGAGACGTTCAAAGGTAATGTGGGCTTCAGGAAGCAGTTGAAAATCCTTTCTGTCCTGCTTCTCTATGGTCCTCCTGGAGTTCCAGCCTAGGATGGTATTCTGTACGATGACTTTGCCATTCCCGGCCTCCCATCTGCATCTCTGGCTGTGTAGGAAGCAGGAAAGCTTCCGGTCTCCTAAGTCAAACACAGGCCTGGGCTTCACTCTGCTTGGGCCGACTCAGGTCACATGTTTATGCTGGGCCAATTGTAGAGTGTGGGTTAAGATTATGTGATTTGTCCATCAGACCCTTTCTTAAGATGGATGTGGGCCCTGTCTCTTCCAAAATCCATAGTGTCAATTTAAAGGTGGAGGTGGGGAACCAAACATGCTGGGAGGCACTAGTGATATTAACTATGGCAAGCATGGGTGCTTCTAACTTTATTTAAAAATTTTAAAATGTGTGTGTGTTGTGTGTATGTGTTTATAATTTTTTTCCTGCTTCCATATTGCTAGGCTGACTAAAGAGACACAGTGGGATCCCCATCTTGGATGTTAGTGAATGGAAGAGCCTAGGGTCAGATACCCAAGGCACTGAATAGGATGACACGGTTTAAAGTGCCAGATTCCCAACTCCTGGGAGCTCAGGAGTTTGATATGAAAAGTGGATTTTGCCAGCTGGGCTGTGAGCTTCTGACTCAAAGGATGGATGTAATAATCCTCATTTAATTGTTGATGTAGCCATTCCATTGACTCTGGTCTCCATAGTTTCTTAGGAGAAGTCAATGGTGATTATAATCCTCTAGACATTGTCATTCATCAGATGTTGTCATTCAACAAACACTATCAAGGATCTACTGACTACAGAGTACTGACTCTGCTGGATGACGTGAAGGCTACAGAAGGGAATAAGTCCTTAGCTTCAAGTAATGTCATTTAATTTCACTTAAAATTCTGGACATAAAGAAAGGCAGAGGACTACAATTCCCAGCAAATAGCCGCCTTGTAGGATTATTTACATCACCATCTCTATCACTAAGGACTGTGGGTCTTAATAAACTATCAATAAGACAAAAACATTCAAATCAGTCTTTTTTTTTTTTATGGTGACAGAGCCTAGGCAAATTACTATATTGTTACATTTCTTAAATACTTATTTATTTCTAATGTATGTGTGTGCCTGTGTGAGTTTATGTGCACCACATGTAAGCAGGTTCCCGTGGAAGCCAGAAGAGAATTGAATCCCAGGAACTGGAGCGGCTTTGAGGTGTGGATGAGCAGCAAGTCCTATTTCCCACTGAGCCCTCCCCCCAGCACCACGTTCATTTCCAAAAACACTTGAATCCACTTTTCCATGACCTTTGCCTGGCCATTCTTGGGGTTTGATTTCCTGCAGACAGTTGGCTTAATAGCCTTGTAACCGTTCATATGGGGCGCTGACTCAGCTACATGTCGATCAAGTTTTTCTTTCTCTTTGTTTCTGTGCAGATGAGTTACGCCTTGAACCACACCAACAGAAAACTAACATTAGAACCAAAAATCACTGTCAATGCCAGAATTGTTGTGGTTGGTGCGTCCAGTGTTGGAATTTCATTCCTAGAGACATTGGTGTTTTGGTGAGTTCTTTCGTTCCGTTTAGTCATTTTCGTGTGTTTATTTTTGAGAAATAAAATTCTTTGTGTGTACGTTTTACTTATTCAATGTTAATTGCACAACCATTATTGGGTTTGATTGCCTGCAAAGGGTTGGTTTAGTAATGCTTTGTAATTGTAAGAACATGGGGGTCTCTCTCCCCACTTACGAAAACAGACTTTGAGCTTGTTCGCCAGCCCATTGCAGAGTTGTGTGGATGAATGTCTGTAGTACTCATTGGATCACAGCTATCGTCACCCTTTTGTGTTGCTTGTGACTATCGTGTGCCTCCGTTGCACATTTGAGTACCTCAGCAAAGATTGTATGGCACAGAATCAGTCCCATCAGACCCTTCCTGAAAGCCTCTGTTCATCCTGTTCTACATGAGTTCACGTCCTCAAGGCGACCCTAAGAATAACATTAAGTATTCGGTAAGGATTTAGATCCCTAAAACCCACACCAGGCAGACAGTCAGGACCTCCGAAGTGGGTAGAGGGTGTGAACCTGAGATGCTGCAGTGTAGCTGGTCCACCATATACCCACAGCTTATCTAGCCTTGGCTAAGATGATGGCCTCAAACTCACATAGATCTGCCCACCTCTTCCTCCCAAGTGCTAATATTAAGGGTGTGTGCCACCATGCCTAGCAGATTTTTATAACATTTATTTACTGTATGTGTATGTGGGAGCTCAAAAGCCAGAGGGAGACAGGAAAATCCAGCTCAAGTGAGTCCTCTTGAAGCCAACAGTTGGCAGTCCCAGAGGATGAGTGGGGTTTCTGGGAAGTTAGCTGGGTCCCCACCCCCAACAAATCCGTATGCCCAACTAAACAGTAAGATGAACCAACCTCACTGGGCATCTGCAGTTGCTCATCTGAGGGGGCACAGTAACCAGAAAAGGGAAAGAACCGGTTATTGTTTAGCTTTCTAGCCAACTTGTTCAACTCTGCAGAAGAAAACCTAAGCTAATCAGAAACGCATTGTGTGTTGTCACTGACGTCCACAGCGGAGCTCACGTGCTTCAGCCCTGTAGTGACTTAGTGACATTGCACGGAGAAGTGAGGAACACTGTGACCACACACTTCCTGTGGGCGCTGCGCTGTAGCTGGGGTGTCTAACTCTCCTGCGGGGTCCCTGCTCCCGAGATCCCGAGCAGCCAGCCTATGGCAGCCCATAGCCGAGTGATGAATTAGTGGGGTGAGGTTTCGAAATCTGGGTTAGTCAAGAAATGACTATCAACAGGTCTTAAATCTTAATTTGGCTGTAATGCTTATGATGTTCTGCTTAAAATGATTGCATTAAGATATATACATGTAATTTTCCTTTTATGGAATTGACTTAGATTCAATAAAAACAAATATAAGTTCTGGTATAAGTGCTGGGCTGATTAAATTCCCCAATCAGAGAGACCTTTTTAAAGCACTCGAAATTTTCTGTCTTCATTATAGAGATTATGTTCTCGAGAAGGAGACTGGTATCAGCTTACAGATCTCTAATCCTTGAGAGAGGAAATAGTTTTCTCATTATTTTCTCTAATTACTTTAAATTAGCAATCACCATAGTAACTTACTGCATAGTTCACTTTACTGGTTTATTTACCACTTGAACTAAATTTATACACAATTGGGCCTGCGATGAAATTGAAGGCATTTTACTAAATGCTACCTACCCATGAGGATTAAACCCGAATTTTTGAAGCAAGATTTAGGGTGGGGAAGTTGTCTTGCCTGGGCTCTTGAGTCGCCTTGTTAGACTTAACTGGCTTTTCTGGGGAGAGTCAGAAGCGCAGTGCAGCCTTCCCCTTCAGTCCTGTGGCATGACGGACACCCTCTGCTCTCACATCCTCGCCATGTAAGAAATGACAAAGTACACACCTCTTCCTTCCACAGCGGCTGGAAGGCTTTGTTCTCACTCTCGCTCTCGCTCTCG
Organism: Apodemus agrarius; assembly: GCA_964023405.1. Lineage (NCBI taxonomy): Eukaryota > Metazoa > Chordata > Mammalia > Rodentia > Muridae > Apodemus > Apodemus agrarius. Next base: position 34,322,875 of record OZ030008.1, on the reverse strand, counting down.
CTCTAGCTCTCGCTCTCGCTCTAGCTCTCGCTCTCGCCCTCGCTCTTCCTGTCATAGCCGGCCTTGCCAATGCTCGGGTGCTGTGAGGTAGCTAAAGTCAGCACCCAGTATGTTATAGGCCACGGGAGAGTGCAGGGGATTAGGGGGCTAGATTTGAAAAAAAAGAAATGTAATGGGTGTACTCTATGCTTCCCAGCATGCTCTCAAATTTAGGATTCTCTTTCACCCATCTTCTAATTTGCTGGGATTATTGGCATATACTGCCAACACCTGTGTGGGAATAATGACGATGATGACATTCTAGCTGAACCTTAGCTTTCATGTATATGTGGGAACATATCCTTGTGGTTTTGGTTGTTTGGCCTTGAGGCAGCCCCGCCTCGTTCCTATGGCATGGCCTCTGGAGATGCTAATATCAGATGGCAGGGCAGGTGCTTCCCTGGACGCACACACCAGCATCCTGGCTTGTTGCCTCCCTCCTGGGCCTAGCCTAGTGGCTCCACCAGCATTGGGTGGAGGAGCTGGAAGCCTTGCTCTCAGCTCTCTTCACAGCTGCCAGGAGTCTCACGAGGGAGGGCGTGCAGGGTGAAGACCAGTGCAGGAGGACTGCCAAGAGTTCCAGGCTAACAAGGGCTACACTACATAGTGAGTTCAGGCCTGGAACACACAGCAAGACTCTAACTCCAGTTGGGGGAGACACCGATTTTATCTGTTGTTTATTTTCTGAGGTTTTAGTTAGGGTATTAATAAGAGCTTCCACTATGACCTGTTCATACATTTGCATCGGTCTGCCTTCTTCATATCTGCCCAACACTACCTGCCCCCATCCTCCTCCTTCTCATTGGCTCCCTTTTCTCTCTCTAGTCCCCCTTCTGCTTTCATTTCACATGTATGTGCACATATACGTATAGTTAAATCTAGATTTCACATTAGAGAAAAGTGATAGTTTATTTTTTTTCTCTTCTGTTACCCATGTTCCCCCTACTCCTCCCCTTAAGCCCCTTTCTCCCAGCTCATAGCTCTCCCATCTTCATTTCATGAATGTGTGCATGTGTGTGTGTGTTTATATAAACTTGTGTGTATAGTCTACATGTGAGAGAAAACATGGCATTCGTCTGAGTTTGGTTTATATTTTGCTTAACTTAAATATCTCAGTTCCATCTTTTTACTCTGCAAATGATATGCTTTCACTGCTCTTTAAGACTGTGTGGAACTCCACTGTGTCTATCCGCTACACTTCCTTCATCCCTTCTTCTGTAGGCATTCTCTGGCATTTTCAGCAAAGCAGTAGTTGATTCTCGGGAGCTCATGCTGATTCCCTTCAAGCTGTTACTTTGAACTGTCATCCTGACTTAATCTATAGTACAACAATGGACCATTTTTTCAGTTGAGTTGAAATAGGAGCTGGATTGAATATGACAACCATCTCAAGTTATCTCCAAAGCCCTCTTGAAGCCAAATGTGCAGTAAATGATGGTGCTGGGCACTATGTGGTATCTACTGCCCTTCTTATTGACTGTAGCCTTCTGACTCCATTGACCGATCCATCCAAGAAGTGTACCCAGCAACTTAGTGAGATGCACTGAACGCCGTACCCCCTCAGCCCCAGTTGGGCAGCAGACTGGACTTGAGTTTTCTCCATAATTACCCAGTCTCATGAGGCACAACCAATACTTCAGAAGGAAATGAATTGGGCTGCAAAGTCTTGCCTTGCCCACATTACTCACCTTCCAACAACCATCACTTACTCAAGCATCTTGACAGCTTTCTGCAGGGAAGAGGTTTTCATAGCCAGCAGGTTGCAGAAAATGCTCGAGGTCCTCAAATCCTGAATCATGGATTTGTATACAACAAGAATTGCAAACAAGCAAAAACAAAACTAAAAGCACCTTCTTCCTCACTGGCAAAAAGGTATGGATTACAATGGTTCCTATTTTAGTTAATGAAGATGTGTTTGAGCCTCGTTATCAGGACTGAATATTCATGGTCTGAAACCGCAACTCCTTTTGCCCAGGCCTATTATTCAGTGGCCCTCATTACCTCTTTTGAATAACTGTGATTGGAAGTCTACTCTATGAATCATCAGAACGGTCACATTTGCATTTTTATTTGCTTGGTAAATAGACTTTTTATTGCTCATCCTGTACACCACTGGTAGCCCAGATGCAATACTTTGAATGTGTTGGGTTTTGTAAAATCGTTTTTTTTTTTTACAAAGAAATATGGAAATGCTATGCCAGCAAAGGGTGCCGAGGCTGGGACTGGGACCTGTCTTGTCTTTCTATTCTTAGTCACTGCCTGGTCTGTGGCCAGGGACATGAGTGTCACCTGTTACCTCAGGCTCTAGCCCACAGTATCCCAATTCAATGTGTTTTCTCCCACAATTATTCACAAGAATGGCCTTTTTTGCTCTCTTTTGAGCGTCAGCCCACAGAGTTGAAGTAGTTACTACTTTACCCTGTCCTGGTATGGCTGTCTTTATGCTTCTGCATCCCATGATATTTCTCATGTGCCTGTTTCTCTATCAATGTCAAAGCCTTCCTAAGTCAATTCCAAGGCAAATAAATCTCTTGAAGAGCCAGAGATGGCACTAGAAAAAAATGTAGAAATGACCCATGGAATATACTGAATGGAAACATCCCTAGGAGGTGTCCCCGTGACTCTTTATATGATGAGACAAATACGCACTGTAATTCCTGAGAGGTGCTGTAGCCATAGCCTGTCCTGTTGCTCCAATTACCAATACTGAGAAAACTTTGCTCAAAAATAACCAAGTCAATCATGCTCATATATACCTTTAATCCCTGCACTCAGGAAGCAGAAGTAGGCAGATTGTTTGATTTCCAGGCCAGTCAGGATTACAAAATGAGATGCTTTCTCAAAACAACATCAACCATACCCAAACGATCCATCAATGAATAAAGCTTCAGGCTCCCTAGCCTAGACATTGATCCTTCATCTGGTTGGACAAACTGAGGTAAAGAATAGTCAGAACCAGGGAGTTTTCGAAGCTCCGACTCTTAAGTGACCATAACCCTATTATGAGGTGGCACAGTTCCACTCAGTATCTGGCCCAGCTGTGGGCACTGGCAGCAGGCAGCCTAAGGCCGGCAGCCTAATTCCATTCTTTATGTTTATCTGAGGACATCTGAAACCTTCAGTGTGGCCTGTCACTAATTAGGTGACTAATAATAGTGCTTGCTTGCTGATCTCAGAGCCAAACCCCCATGGGCAAGTTGGTCCTGAGTGTCCTGTTCTGTGGGTCTCTGGTCACAGGAACAGAAGGACGGGTGACCTCCTGGTTTGCTTACTTCACACCAGGATGAAAGCAGGACGAAGGCATGCTCATACCAACCTCCCTAGAGCCCAGAGAGCAGGCAGACACTTGAAACAGAAACGTCAGGGCAGGTTGCATCTTGCCCTCCTGTGGTGTTGGAACTACAAAGAGATCACCAGGGACCCATACTGAGGTCAGTCCTGTAGCTGGGGATGGGAGGAGCTGTGATCTGGAGAGCATGCTGGGCACAGAGGCTCGGTCTTCCATGGCGCCCACAGCCCCACAGCAAGACCAAACACTGAGCCTTCGGAAAAGAATGATCTGCGACACCTCCAGGGAACAGATGATAACCAGGCTTCCTAAACCAAGTCTGATATTTAAATGTAATCAAATAAAAGGCTCTTCATTTGCTAAAGTTATCCTTCCTGCTATCATACCTTTCAGGAAAGGTATTTCCCATCTCTGAATACCAAGTCACACAGTCTTAGGATCTCCCCCGAAAGTGCAATCCTTTTATAGTCACCACTGTGCCTTTTTCTGAGGGAGGGGTTAGCCTATCACTATTTTCATAGGTTCTTGATGCTTCTTTGTAGTTAAGGGCGGGAGGCATAAGATGACCCCACGAAAGTGCAGACCAGGCACCCAGTGCCCGGGTCCTGGGCTCAGCCCACGTCATCCTCATCGTTCATTACTGGTCAGTTTTGAGACAATAACATCACCTGTGACTGTGTTTCTTCCAAATGAGCTGAAAACAAAGGCATAGGGGGTGGAATGGGACTAGTCTTGGGGGACTATCTGGCAACATAGTGCTTGTTAGACAAGGGAGGGAGGAAAGCTTCCTCCACTAAACGTAGTTGTCAGTCAGCTACCGAGTAGCTGGGTAGCTGAGACCCCCATCCTGCTGGGGCTCTTGGAGGGAGACAGCTGGAAATGGTCCCTCTCTGGGGTGAGGATACTCTAGCCTTATCCACCCACGCCGTCCTGGTCGTTGATTGGTACTCTGACTCCCAGCATCTTCCTTCAGCTCCCACATTTAGAAGATGCCCTTTGGCAGACCTCCGGAGGTAGGGGAGTGCTGGTAACTGGAGAACCATTTATTGGTGATCAGCTGGGCTTAGAGGATGTGGGCAGAGTACAAGTCATCAACCAGAGTACCCCTCATGCTCTTTGTTTCTTAGCAGATTATTTATTTCTTACCAATATACTTATTGTTGCCCTTTCCAAAGCACATGAGCATAGGCAGAGGTGGTGGAAAAAGCGAGGGTTTGACAGAGAGGACTTTCGTGCCACTCTTGTGGCTGCAAGAGACTCCGACCTGTCCACCTCTTCAACGTCACAAGAAACGTTTACTAGGATTTAAAAAGATGCATTGACAGATACAGTTCATTATTTGTTCTTTGTGTCAGAAGTCAAAGCTGCTGTCTTCTGTCCAGAACCTTAACTATTTCCTGGAGCCTGTGTAGACCCTCCTGTCTGTCAGGATCGAGTCAGAAACCTGGGGAGGAATGTAAAGGTCCCTCAGTTCTGAGAAAAGCTTACTTGGGTTGTCTGTGGAAGAGCCAGGACTCTATGGCTGAGGCAGCACAGAAGGACTCTCCAGTATCTGCCGGATTCTTTATCCGGTTACAACTAGAACTACACACAGGTGCTCTAAGGGAAATAAGGGACTGTCAGACTGCGCCCCCCTCCCCCATCACCTGAGGTTGCATAGAACTTTGTAGGAGAGGCACAGAAAATTGTGGGTCTGAAAATTCAGGCTTGGGAACCCCTCAGTAGATGTGACAGGTGGAGCATTCTCTGCAGGCCAGTGCTGTGGCACACAATGCTTGAGGAAAATCTCCTGAAAAAGACGAAAGGTTTATTTGGGCTTACAGGTGCAGAGGTTTGAGTGCATGGACTTCTGGCTTTATCGCTCTGAGCCTTGGTGAAAGGTAGCATCATGGCAGGGGCCTACAGGTGTCACCTCATGGTGTCCCTGGAGCCAAGAAAAGGGGAAAAGGGCTATGACCAACCTCCAAAAGTGTGTTCCTTAGGATCTGGCCAGTCTGCCTCCTTCCACATCTTCCTTGCTCCCCTCCCTTCCCTTTTCTTCCCTCCCCTTTATTTCCTCCCCTCCCTTTCTCTCCCCTTCCCTCCCCTCCCTTCCCTTCTTTCCTTTTTCCCTTCCTTCCTTTCCCCCTTCCTTCTTTTCTTCCTCTCCCTTCCTTCCTTCTTTCTTCGCATCCTCCCCTCCCTCCCTTTATCCCCACCTCCCCACCTCCTTCACGCTCCTCCACCTCCTGATAGGACCTCAGGTTGGAGAGCAAGCCTTCAACACGTGGCCCCTGGGGAAGATGTAAGATGTAAACTGTAGCAGGTAGCCATCTTCTCTGGGTGGTGGAGCTTCTGTGAGCCACTGTGTGAAAGCCAGACCAGACTAGACTATCGACTAAGGAAAATGGCTCTGAAGAGCATGCTTATCTCTATCTATAGTACTTGGGAGATAATTGTCTTCAAGGAAATGATCCAAAACTACAAGTATAGTAAGGCATTTGGGCTTTAGAAAAATAGGAAACTTTGAATTTCCTTATTTTATTTTAAGAATATATGTTGCGAATCACTTCCTAGTCCTAGGATTAATGTGGTGTGATCTTTCTATAAGCTACTGATGGTAGAAGCTCCAGACTGATACTTCTACATAGGTGAGCCACTGGAGTGGGGGTGAGAGAGCTATAGAAATACAGTTTCTGGGCCCCCAATTCCTGGTGTTACAATTCAGTGGGGATGGTGTAGATTCCAGGGATATGTTTATTTGACAGGCTGCAAATAATTCTGCAGTGCAGCTGGCTTTAGGGACCGTTTATGTAGACATTTCCTAAAGTTGACAGACATATGTTAAAGGGAACAACTTCCCCCCTCTAATTGTTCATTGTAGGTAAACTAGTTTATGGGTTTGTTTTCCAAACCACATTTTCTAATTCTCAGGAAATCATATAACTTCTAACTTACATCATTACTTTAGTGCCTACCAAGCCTAATTATCATGCCACCATGGACATTATGGAGCTGAGGTCATTATTCTGGTCCCAGTATTTACATATAAATTGGACCTAGCAGAAAGAATTTCCACAAAGCCACACACTGAACCTATCACCAGTTAAGAATGGAGCCCAAGAAGTAACTGCCAATCGAGGAAGCCAGCCCATATGGTGCTAATAAAGCCTTGCTAATGGCCACTACTTGCCCAAAATATGAACCCTTCTTCATCATCAGAAGTGATGTCACTGGCTCTTCTAGTCCCGTCACTGGACCTGATTGATTTTTGCCTGTGTTTTGCATTTCTTGTGTACAGAGCTTGTCTGGATTGTCTGTCTTATGCATGACCTCTTGGCATTTTTAGTGGTTTTGCTAGATCCCTAAACTTTATCCTTATCATTTTCCAAATGTGATCTTTTTTTTTTTTAGTAAGGATTTATGAGTTTCTTTTGAGCAGTGGTGTGGAGGCATTTCATCTATTATCCTTAATCTCCAGATGTTCCCCACAGACCATGACTTTGGCCATCATGCCCATCCCTTGCCAGGTCCGTGGGGACATCACAGGACACCCAGGTCACTCCCAGAAGACGGCTGGGTTCAGAGGAGGCTTGTGAGGGTCGCTGTCTCTCCAGATTCCATCCCAGTTGCTCCAGGGACTAACGAGAACAGGAGAATTCTGGTTCACCACCCAAGGTGGAATCAGGCAAGGTTGTCCCCAAACAAGAGAGTAGGGTCAGGGGAAAGCATTGGCCTCTGCCTTCCCCCACAAGCCTTCACACCCTCTCCTGCAAGTGCTCAGAGTCCTCCCCTCAGTCCTCCTGTTTGGCTCTCTCTCTCTCTCTCTCTCTTTGGTGTCCCTGACAGCCAGAATTTGCCATCCCTGACAACTCTGTGGTCATGGATGCAGCCACTGGTATTTTTACTAGCTGAACAGAAATGAAACAAATACTTTGAGATGTATCAAAGTCTCTCATATTTGAAACATACAATGAACACACACACACACACACACACACACACACACACAGGAACACACACCCTGCATGCAGATGAGCACATCATGAGTAGGTACACACCATTAAAGAAAGTTAATTGCTTTCCAGAGAAAAACAGGTAGACTCTCTTACTGTCTTCTGTGCTTATAATAAATCTTTGTCCTCACATGGTTTTCAATACTTTTGTCTTCCAGTTGTGGCAATTCACAACCCCTAACCTTGACCTCCCCTGGATAGCATTTCATCATTAATTGTATCTTTAAGACCGAGCTAAATCTGAGCTGTCCTTTGACTTGTAAAATAGCCAGTCTCGTCACCTATCTATCTTGAGATAGGATTTATTGTCATCTGGAAGATATTTTTTTTTCACTGTCTTGAACAAATCTGAAAGCAGAGGTTTTAGTAAATTAAATTGAAACATTTAGATGGATGTGAGGTAATTATTTTTTTTCCTCTACATTATCTATTTGTTCAAAGAGAAGCATTAATAAAGCCAGTTAATTAAATCACTCATTTTGGCTGGCTGCCTTCGTCATGCCACACACACACACACACACACACACACACACACAAGCAAAAAATATAAAAATTAATGAGTAAGCGCCTAGCAGATTGACAAGCAACATGAAAAGTTTTGAATCCTTTCTCGCTCACAATAAATTGGCAGTGTGCTCTTCGTTTGCAGGAGGAGGAGGATGTTTAGACCTAATTTCGAAGCTGTCCTCCTCCTGAAACTCGGAATGAAACACAAACCCTTTTACTTATTTCCCTGGATACTCTAATCCCTCCCTGCTTTACAAGTATTTTTGAGCTGTTGTCTCCCTTTGTATCCACAGCAACGTGAAATCCCCACTGGAATTATTTGCTGCGAAAATGCAGGTGCGCTTGTTTAATGTTTCATTGGCCTGAGCACTTAACTTGAACCCTCCCTCCCACCTCCGCCCACTGTGGTGACCTTTGATTTTGGAGCAGAGGCCTCACAACGCTGCTAGATAATGTTGATATACATTAAGCCAAGGCCATTAAATCTGAGATGGAGGTTTTACCTGGGCCTCCACTCTGGGTTGCCTTCTCCCGTGCTGCTTGCTCAAAGCCAAGCGTTACCCAGTGACCCGCTGTTCTGTCTGCAGGAACTTTCTGAATATTCATACGTCAGCAAATGTGCACTCTGAAACATTTCACCTCCGTATTCCCATCCCCAGCGCTCTCAACTTTACAACTGACCTAAAGCAAATGAAGTATTCAGATGTGGCTGCATCTGATTGCACAGAAAACCACCATAACAAAGATATGAAGTTGGAGGGAAACAAAGGAAAATGCTGGTGTGTTTCCTTCTGAGGCGTGGGAGGCGGGGAACCTTCGGTGAGCCGGGAGAAGGCTGACACTACAGACCATGGGAAGGTTCAATTAGCCTGTGACCATGAAGACTTAGATATCAAGCTAGTGAATCTGGACTATATTTTGGCAATGAAATGGTTAATATTCTCCGAAACCATTCTCTGCAGCAGACAGATTGTGAACGTTGTTAGGTATCATTTCCTTTCGTCTACACAGCTCCCCTAAGACCCGTTAGTGTTCTACCCCTCCCATTCTACAAGGTGAGAAGGTTAAATGACTTCCCTGTGGTCAAGAAGACAGCACCATGGGTCCAGCAAAGACAGCCGGACTCTCAAGGCCATGCGTGCTCTAACTTTTCAGCTCGGTTGCTACCAAATACCATGCCAAGGTTGGACTTACCCAGAAAGCACCGACATGTGAATTAATGTAAAAAGACATCTCTGTAGCTGTGTGGAGGAGGGGCAGGAGCGAGATGTGTATCAGGGACACAACCTTAAACCCATATTTTTTTCTGGTGAGAAGACGGTCAGCTACCATAGTGTGCTGTGGGACTGGCACTACTACAACTACTACTAGAATGTCGATCAGGGGGTCTGGAGAGATGGCTCAGTGGTTAAGAGCACTGACTGCTCTTCCGAAGGTCCTAAATTCAAATCCTAGCAACCACAAGATGGCTCACAACCATCTCTAACGAGATCCCTCTTCTGGAGTGTCTGAAGACAGCACAGTGTTCTTACATATAATAAATAAATAAATCTTTAAAAAAAAACAAAAGAAGAATACAGCACAATGACTGACACAGGAAGCGGGTGAGAGGACAGGAACCCAAGGTGAACGTCCACGTTCCTAGCTCGAGAGGTGATGGGGCTGGCTGTGACTTTGACGGAGAACAGAGTGGGGTGGAGAACTGGCTGTAGATGGGAGTGACCTGGAGCATCCGAGCTTGGACGCACTGAATTTGGGATGACTCTGGAGCATTTAGAAATTAGGTCTAGAGTTCGGAGGAAACATGAAAGCATAGTCAAGTGCATTATGGGAAATAGATAAGAGAGCAATAGATTAATCACCCTGGGAAGTGGGCGCGAAGCCTGGGAAGCTTGGTGGGGAATAAATGCACAAATGAGGGAGAGCTGGCTAATGAAAAGTCATTAGAAACAACCGTACGGCAGCAGAGCGTGTGGCCATAGTTCCTAAGTGACAAGCCCCTGTTTATCCCACCTCTCCCATGTGCCCTCTCCCGAGACCCTCTGGCACCCTCCCTTGCTAGTCCCTGGATGTCACACTATTCTTTTCGGTTCCCATCATCCTGTGTAAGCATCTCTTTTGTAGACTTTGTCATGTATTTTTTTCCCCTCCGAATCCTGCTTTGTGAGCCTTTTCTTTCATCCTCACTCACACACCCCCCCCCCAGCTTCCTTCATGAGCTGATGTGCTACTTATCTCCCAAGATTCCTTTGTACTTTGTGTTTAGTGACGGAACTCAGAGTCAATAATAATAATAATAATAATAATAATAATAATAATCACACCATGTTTCATAAAAACCCATGGTTTCTGACTTCCTTTGCAAAGACCCGTGGCAGCGGCAATGAGTTCTGGTAATATAAGCAGAAATGTCATACAGGGCTGCCTGATAAGGTCTTTAGTACATTGTCCTTCCTGCTGTTAGATGACGTTGGTAGGAAGCCATTGATTTGGAACAGGCTCCTGAGGTAGGCCAACCTAAACCAATGTGAATTCAGTCGTGGTAAAGGCCGGAGCCAACTGACGTAGCACGCGACTAAGCTGCATTCCACTAAGATGTTTTCCGTGTGTCTCTCCTGTGTTTTCTTCAAATGCTATCAGTTACCACTGTTCTCAGGAACTGCTCTAGTTTCTGGATGCCACCCCGGTGGCACATCATTTTTTTTTTCTTGGCTTACATGAACTCTAATTTGCTATAATGGGCTTGAGGAATTCTGCTACATTTCCTTCCTTCTGCCCATAATATTAACATGACAGGTGGAGGGAGCCCAAGAGCTACCGTGGACCCAGGTTGACTTTGAGAATTGATGCCCCATGTGAAGAAGCAGAGAAACAGTTCCCATGGACTCCAAGGCGCCATCTCAGCTGGCGCTGGATTGGCGTACTGAGTCATCATAAGAGAAATGAGCATGGGGTAAAGAGACCAAGTTCATTGGCAGACACCGGTCCTCGGGATGGTAGATAGATGGTCGTGTAGATACAAGAAGGGAAAGGTTGTGCACCAAGGAGTTCTGGGTGCTTCCTTTATGATGCAGGAGATGTGATAAATAGGGAATGAGGACAGAAAGAGCAAGGGTGGGCACAGCAAGACTTGAAGACAGAACAGCCACAGGACAGCCACGGGACAGCCACGGGACAGCCACAGGGAAGAACGCAAGAGGAATTTCACTATGACTGCTGAAAAGGAAGAATTGACAAACACAAAGAATTAGACAAACACAACTCAAGAAATCTCACCCAATTCCAAAAGAATTGTACTATGTCATTATAGATGTTAGAAAGAAAGGAAGAAAGGAAGAAAGAGAGAGACAGAGAGAGAGAGAGAGAGAGAGAGAGAAGAAGAAGAAGAAGAAGAAGAAGAAGAAGAAGAAGAAGAAGAAGAAGAAAGAAGGAAAGAACAGAAAAGGAAAAAAGAAAACAACAGAATCATCCTCTATCTTGTGGGAAAATTCTTTAATGTTTTGGGAAAAAAATTAATTGTAGCATAATTCAGGATAACATAATTTGGTAATTTGACAATTTAAAAGTTATTTGATTTATGCTGTTAGATAATTTAAATTATTCATACCAAAGGGATGGATTTTGTAGTAAAAGATAAAGCTACAAGCATAATCATTAAGCCTTCTGTCTGCATGGAGATGCAAAAGACACCTGTAATTCGCTCTCGCTAGTACAATCTAAAGTACATTTTGATCCAGAACCAGAGTACACTTTAACTGTTGGTGGATGTAAACATACTCTTATCATTTGTGGTTTCCACGGGACAGTTATAAATCTGAGGCCTGTCATTGGTGTGTGCTTGCAGACTGACAGCCTGAGTAGGCGGGATTAACGGTGGCCTTTCTGCTGTTTGAAGAGAGCCAAAATTTTTGTTCTTAATTGTTAGAGGATAAGACAAGGCTTGGTTTTCTCCATATGGAATGGAAATGCTCATTCTTAAATGATGGCCGTCTCTAGAGACTCCAGACCTTCCCTGGCCTTCAGCTGCTGTCAAATGTCAGGTTCAGCTGAGTGTATTGCCTGCCACCCGTGCCATCACCCAAAGCCCAGTTAGTGCTACGTAACAGGCGGCCAGGAAGTTGGTAGCATTTCCAGTTGGAAAATCTCCAGCCTCCTCTTGAGAAAGGAAGGCAGGTGTTCTCCTCTGGCCCAGTGAAGGGCCCTACTTTTTGGCACGTGACTGATGGAAAGGGGCCACATAAGCCAAGCAGAGATTTTTAGGGGACAAATGCCTTTCACAGCAGAGAGCATCCCGGGAAAAGATCTCACCCATGACATCTTTTCTGACTCTAAGCTAAGTTGCAACAGGTGTATCTGAAATACTGAGAGGCCACTAGAGAAGAGTGGGTCCTAAGCAGGTGAGTTCCTTGAACCTTTACCTGGAGCTTGGCAGTCTCCTGAAGCCTGCCCACAGCGCTGCTTAAGAGTGAGGCTAAGAAGAGAGTGCCAAGCCCTACCCCCCCACCCCGACCCGCACACCCCCCAACCCCCCTCCACCCCTGGGTCAGACAACAGAAATCACTTCACTATCTCCTGCTGCTTTGGAGCAAAGCGCTTTGCCAGCCTTCCCAGGAAATAAACATAACCTGCAATTATCTCCAAAGCCACAGTGTAGATTGTTTTGAAGATTAATCTCTGTGACAATGCCTGAGATGGTCCCAGGCTCTGGAAAGCGTGGTACAAATCTAAACCGCTTTGTCTCTTTGGTTTGATTTGATTTATTAAGTCTCAACCGTGTAGCCAAAACTAGCCTGGAATTGATGATCCTCCTGTCTCAGCCTCCCAAGTTCTGGGACTGTAGTTGTATGCTGTCCTGCCTAGTGACAGCCTTGCTCTCAGAAAGGATCCTCGAGAATATTCTGCTAGGTGACAGTCTTGGTACCCTGACATGGGTAACTATGTACGTCTGAAAGTGGAAAGGCCGGTGTTGAACGTTGGGAATTAGGTGATGTGTAAAAGCATCTGAACGACTTTAGGTCTCTAGGACAGTGCATCCTGCCTGCATCTCTTTCCTTGGGGTTTTCATCCATATATTCAACCAGCATCAGCAGAAAATCCTTGGGAGAAAAATTTGACTGCACTGAGCACATGCAGACTTTATTCAAACACAACACAGTAGACCAGCTACTTACTTTTTATTCTGTGTAGGTTGTTATAAGTAATTATGTGATGATATTAAGTATTCAAGTAGTGGTATATACCTTATGTGTGCATGACATGGTATCTTGAATCAGGGACTTGGGCACCTTCAGATTTTGGTGTTCAGTGGGGAGTCCTATCGCACACCCGCCCCACCTCCAACTCCAGGGGGCCACTCTACAGGCAGAGGTGGGGTTCGTTCTGGTTTACTTGCGGTCCGCTGTGCATAGCCTCTAAAATTCTCTGCAATAGGCCACTTCTACACCACTGTCTTTTTTGCTGTGAAGGCTCCATTTAAAGATCTGTGTGAAAAGAAAAGGCCAAGAGTCAGATGACAGGTGAATTGAATCACAGTAAATTTTTGTTCAGTCATCTTTTAACTTTTTTTTTTTTTTTTTTTTTTTACTTTTTATTTCCCTTCAGCTCACACCTGAAATTTAATAATCTCACCCTGATTTCAACTCATGGACTCCCAGGAAAAAAACTTTTGAGCAATGAACAGAGGAAGTTTCTGGCAAGCGAGTAAGATTCATTTTCCTTCCTAATTGACTTCCTAGTTTGCATGCAGTGTTTTGTTTTTAATGTCGAATAATAGATCTTTGAAGTGGAAAGGGGGAAGCGGGGGGGGGGGCTTTCCCCTAGTGTCCAGGTGTTACCTGGGAAATACAAGTTCAAACCCATGAGCGAGCATCTTCAGGTTTCTACTGCTGTGATGAAACATGCCAGCAAAGCCTCACACTGCCCCACCACTGTTCATCACCGCAGGAAGTCAGGACAGGAGCTCACACAGGGCGGGAAGCTGCAGAAGCTGATACAGGAGTGTTGCTTACTGTATCAGCCTGCTTTCTTAGAGAACCCAGGACCACCATCCCAGGGACAGCACTGCCCATCATGGGCCAGACTCTTCTCTATCAATCACTAATATATATAAAAAAGATGCCTTGCAGCTAGATCTTATGGACAGGAGGCATTTTCTCAGCTGAGGTTCTCTCCTTCCGGATGACGGGGGGGGGGGGTTTGTGTCACGTTGACATAAGACTAGCTATGGCAGTGAGTGAGTGAGCGTGGTTGTATTTATAGGGGGAGCTTCCTGTTATACGGTTGAATGGAGCTCACGGCCCAGCTGCCTCTACATTGGGGTGTGAGAAACAGGACAGAGAAATCATGGCCATGAGCGTACCCTTCGAGCACCACCTCAGGGTGTGAGTCTCTCTCTCTCCCCTCCCTCACCATAGGTACCGGAAACTGGCCTACTTAAGCCTGTGCTAACTGAGCCATGAGAGCTTTGCTCTTCTTTCCCAGTAGAAGCACCGTTTGGCCACATCTGTTCTTAGAAATGTTTCCTTCTCATATACTGTCGACCAGTTTCAGTTTCTGGAAGCAAAACACAAGCTCCCTGCTGGAGAAACAGTCTTCCATTTTAAAATGGAGAGAAAGAAAGGGAAATTGTCCCCTCTCCAGACTGGGGACTTGGGGGTGGCATAGCAGACTCTTTGATGAAGGGGCTCATTGTCTTGTTTTGTTTTGTTTTGTTTTGTTTTGTTTTGTTTTGTTTTGTTTTGTTTTGTTTTTCTAGACAGGGTTTCTCTGTGTAGTCCTGGCTGTCCTGGAACTCACTCTGTAGACCAGGCTGACCTCGAACTTAGAAATCCGCCTGCCTCTGCCTCCCAAGTGCTGGGACTACAGGCGTGTGCCACCATGCCCGGCTCCTCACTGTCGTTTTGAAGAAAGGCTTGTTTTACCTTCACTGGGTGATCCAGATCTAGATCCACTTCTACCACTAGAGTCTAGACAAGGAATTACATTTACCTTGAATTTGGGTTTTCTTGATTGTGAAAAAGACATGCTTAGTAAAGTATGCTGAATTTTTGGTTAAAATAAGCATACAACCAAGTCCTGGCCAGGAAGAGAGAATAGGCCCGTGGACAGCCCTTTCTCGTGCTTCCTTGGTTTCTTTTTTAATCTTTTTAAAGATTTATTTTATTTTATGTGTATGGATGTTTTACCTGTACGTATGTCTGTGTGCCATGCATGTGCCCAGTGCCTGCTGAGGTCAAAAGAGGGCACCAGATCCCCTGGAACTGGAGTTTCCAGTGGTTGTGAGCTACCATGTGGGTACTGGGAACTAAACCCAGGCCCTTTGCAAGAGCACCAGGTGCCCTTAGCTGCTGACTCAACTCTCCAGCCCTGTTCTCATTTCCTAAATTATATTATTCTAAAGAAATGCGCATTGAAGTCAGTCGGCTTGGTGGAAGCTTCTTCCCATTCCAAGGTTGGGCATGTCATAGTAAGGATGATGTGTTTGATTTTCTACATGGAGTAATCTGGTATCCTTACCTCTACCCTGTCTCTTTGCCTCTCAACTCAGTCCCCTGAACATCACACACACACACACACACACACTACTAAGCTATCATCAGCTCCTTGCCTCCCAGAACTCTACTGTCCAGAACAGTCGCGACAAGCCTCCAGGGGCTGTTTCCGTTTAAATTAATTAAAATTAAATGAGTTGGAAATTTCAGCTCCCCGCTCTCATGTGCCTCCCCTGCTCGAACAGCTAGCATGCTACCATAATAGCATATCTACCTTCAGAATTCTGTCATCCTCCTCATCATCACAGAATGTTCTAGAATACATAAACTTTATAAAGACCTACCTGTTTGCACGGACAATATCATTTATTCCCTCTGCTCAATTCTCTCCATTCTCTCCAGACCAGCAATGTTCAGATGTGCCCCAAACATAGCAGGCACAAACTTTTCTTTTCCTCGAATGTCCTTTCCCACAGTCTAAAGTGACTATCCCATTCATTTGCAGCAACCGGCGCACTCAGCTAAATCTTACTCTGATCTATTTCTTTTTCCTGGCTCATGAAATCCTCCCAGATATTACATCATTGTCCTTTTAAGACGGCATCTGTTATCTCCACCCCAAATCCTAAGGGACAATATGCACTCCAGTACAGCAGGGATTTCATAAGGTGACATAGATGAAGATCACCTCAGAATAACCAGCAAATGTCCTCTTCATCAAAAACAAGACCTAAGAGCCAGGCCTGCTTGGTGGGAAACTTCACAGAATCTTGATGGTCAGGGGCCAGAGGCTGAGCCCAAAACTGCCTTTCAAACGGTCCTTATAAAGGATCATGGCGTTCAATAATAATAACGTGCATAAATCTGATAATTTTCAACCATGGCCCGTGAACTTGTCCTTAGTTCTTCATTACTGTTGTGGTTATTGTTGTTGTTGTTTTAATAAATAGCCACTTTCGTCTTCTCACCCCGCTCCCCCCGCCCCCCCCACCCTCCCCCTCTTGTCTGGCCTCTGGTCGAGGTGCTAATGATGTACCTGGGAGGCAGCTGGAAGAAGGTGTGGGAGGGAAGAGAAACAGGAAGCAGGAGAAAGCCACTAATTGGGCAATCAACCCTGAATAATTGAAAGTTAATTACAGCAGTCCTTCCCAGTGTGTCACAGCTAATCCCCCTACAAACCTCAAAGTTTCCTTCCACTTCTGAAGAATCCTGGTCCTTTGAGGTGTGAGTCTGCTCAGACCTTTGTTTCTACGGAGCAGCTTCAGATTGTGCACCTGAGGGCTCGGGCTGTTCCTCCCTACCAGGTGTCGGGCGTGCATGACATCGACCAGAAGGCCACACCTCTGGTGCGCCTTTACCCTTATCTACGCCTTCTTCCAGAACTTTCCTGACGTGTTGTTATTTGTTTGTTGAGACAGGGCCTCTCTATGGAGTCCCGGGCCCATCCCCGGTCCCGAGTACCGGGATGGAGGCCTGTGCCACCTCCCCCAGCTGTTTCCCCGTCAAGAAATCTTTTCTATGAAGATGACTTTTCGTTTTTCTCTTTCTTCTTGTACACGCCTGGCAATCAGTCACTCTAGCACCAAGCTACATCCCCGGTCCCCTCTCCCATGACTTTCGAGTCAGTGCCAAGCTTGTTGGTGGAAGACGAACCCCCATCGTCCTCCTTTTGGCTCTTTCTCCAGAGGACCTGGGCGAGGGTGTGAGACTGGGAAGCGGTCTCTGCTCTGCTAAAGTCTTTAGGCTTGTAATGTTGCTTAGCACGTGCGCGCGCGCGCGCACACACACACACACACACACACACACACACGCTACATAGTTTGACTCATCTGGTGGAGGCACTGCAGACAGTTCAGGGGGATAATGATATCCAACAGGAGGAGATGAGCTTACACAATGGCGTTTGAGGTGAGAAGGCTGACAGACTGTGTGGCCGTCAGCCGCGGTCTTCGGAGCTTCTTTTTGTGTCCCGGCAAAGCTCCTTTAAAAGCCAGTGTTCCTAAGCATCCGCTCTCACTGGACAGTTTCAGGTTCCAGCTCTGAAATACGCATTCTGACGTTGCCAACTCTACTGTCCCACTGCCATTAGGAACAGCATTGTCTTAGCAGCCCGCAAGTTTCCCCCTGAGAGCTTTTACCGTTGGGCAAATCCCCCCAAGACTAATCCCTGGACACTAACTATATCTATTTATTTTTATTTATTTTTTCCATCTTGGATGGCTTATAGTAGAGACCACATACTAAATCCGAACGATCCTTTGTGTCTCCCACACTGTGTGGAAACAGCGAAATTTCATATATTCCTGTAAAGCTATCAATGGCCTTTTTTTTTTTTTTTTAAGAGAATTTCATCTCACTACCCATTATTTTCTTGTGACAGGCCAGCTCCTTATTTTCCTTTTTATTAAGAAGAAATTTTCTTGTTTTTAAGTGTTGTTTCATGGAGAAGCACAAAGCCCAGTGCTTCCATCTCTTTTCACAGGCCCCGTAACGGGGTCTAATGTGCATCCATTATGAGAATGCTCTTTGTGTAGTAAGACCAGACTCATGCGTGGATCAAAAAGAAAAAATGTCCTCCCATTACCACTTCAGAATCCTGTTTGCCTCCAAAGAGAGTAAACAGGATTATGTATCATTAATAGTATTTAGAATAAGAGCCTCCACATATGCATCCTGCTCCACAAAACAGTGTCTCCTACATTCTCACAGAACGCATGGGATGGGTTCATTATCCTACACTGGGAGGGGAGGGGATGGATAAAGCGTCCCTGGGGTCCGGGCTTATTGGCAAAAGAAGAAAGGTACAGACCTTGGCACAGAAAAGATGAGACAGCCCACATTTAAATGGATTACCTGTTGTCCTGTCAATACAGATTCTCAACCCTCAAGCCAGGATCTTGAAAATGTCACTTATAGAAGGTGAAACCTTTGAGAAATGTCTATAGAACCCCTAAAAAAAGCAAACCCCACCTCTCTAAATAAACTCAAACCACAAGGATCCCGCTTCGGCTGTCACTACAATAGAGTGTTCAATCAAAACAATACCAGAAAAGAAGAAGAAAGCCCATTCAGCTGCCAGCATCCCATAAGCCCAGAGCTCTCAGCCACTCCAGGATGATGGGAAAGTACTGGCTCCCCATAGATCACCTCTGTCCCACATACTGGGCTCCCAAATCTCCAGGCATTGCACATGCCATGCGTGAACTTACCTCCCTATGTGACAGTTTCTGAAAATGGGTTTTGTTACTTGGGCACAAGAAATGAGTCCTTTACATAACGTTGGAGCAGCAAGTAGGAGGCGACTCCCACATTTTAGGACTCTGACACCTGTCTTTGGGAGGCGGGGTTCCCCATGGTGTTAGATTCCTTCATATACATTCCTTTGGAGTCTGTGGGTGCTGGGAATTGAACCTGGATCCTCTGGAAGGTTAGCCAGTACTCTCAACCACTGAGCCATCTATGGCCAGTAGGACAGTTTAACAGTTCAAGTAGATTTCCGTCATCATGAAATAGGGACAGAAGGAAATGTAAGTGATCCCGTGTACACAGTCACACACCCTCCCCTTGTGGACCAGCCTAAGCCAGGTGGAACAATATAGCTTTAATAGGAGGATGTCAATTTGTGACTGTTTCATAAGGGGGAAAAAAAAATCTTAGTCTTGTTCCTAGTAAACTCACAGCAAGAGCACAGACCCATCTCACTAGGGGACTTGAACCAGCTCGCCAACTGTCTAATTAATGCCCGATGTCAGCTGCTCAAATGTCACTGATGGAGCTTCTCTCTCTCTGCAGCCACTGTTTTAATGATAAAGATTATGCACTGATGTCACTGTGCTCCTGGGTTAACGTTGTGGTTGGTCGAATGACGGCCATAGACCGAGCAGCCAAGCAGGTTGTGGTGTCCAAGGATGAGATCGTGTTCTACGACCACCTCATTCTCTGTACCGGGCAGCAGTACCAGGTAAGGCTGCGCGCGCACCAGGGGCGCTGCTGGCACATGCGGAGAGCTCCACAGCAGCGTGCCTGCTGGGGTGCAGGCTGTCTGAGTAAAAAGCATCTAGTCTTCCTGCACAGCTTCCACTCTCTTCATGAAAGTGCTCTTCAACGCCTGTACACATGACCAGAATCGTGTCTGCAAACCCTCCCGAGAAAGCCATTCCAAGAAAAACAGTCTGTTGAAGACAAAAAAAAAAGAAAAAAAAAAAAGAAAAAAGAAAAAAGAAATCACAGCTAGTTGGAGAAATGTCATTACTGAAGCTGTTGTCCCAAAGTCTAACACTTATGGATCATCATAGCAGACTCCAGACCCAACCAGGCATGCATTTGTGCTAAATTAATTTATGCCGCAAGAGGCTAGCATTTGGCTGGGGCAACGTGCTCGCGCAAAAGTATTTCAAACATGTGCACCTTCTGTCGGCCCTTATTTTATTTTGTCTCTCAGTTATAAAACTAGGAAATCAGATTGACTAGTTTCCCAGTGACCACGCTTTCTGCTCGAGTTGCCGGATAGAACGGAAGCTGCTCCCAGCCTGAGGATGGCCGATCTTGGGGCTCCCCCACCACCCTGTGCAGTGTCCTTTTGTGGGCTGCACAAAAACCAGGCATCTTTCCCGTAAATCAGTTTACTTTAAAACTCAAGGATGGGGTCTGAAACTGTCTCACCAGTACCGTGGATTTCACAACAGAGTGCGTGCAGTTCCTTTGTGTCCCAAAGGAGGCAGGCAGCATGGAGCCCCACAAGTCCTCAGTCTACCCATGGTCTGCATGAACCCAGTAGCCCCGGGCATCACTGTATGGATAATCTCATCGTTGGCTGCACTTTGAGACCTCCTGGGGTGCTTCCAAAATGTATCTATCTCTGTGTCCCCAGGAGTTGCTCTAATTACCCTAGGTGAGGCTGGCCACCAGTATCCTCACTATGTGCCCCAGGGGAGTCAAAGCTGAGGTGAAGATCCACTTCAACTTTCTTGACATTAAACCCCTTATATGCTCCTTGCAATGACAGACACTGCATGCATTGTTTGTTTACACACTACCTCTAAGCATCCCTTTAAGACTAAATCTCTGAGCAGGGAGCTTCCGGGGTAGGGTACCCTGAGATAAGAGTGTCTAGCAAGCTCCCTGGGGAGGCCAGGGCTTCTGTGAATGGACTGCTATTTCAGTGGCTTGGATCGATCTCTTTTTTAAAAAAAAATAGCTTTTATGTTTTAAAAAAGAAGCCTTATTCTCAGAGGGTAAGAAAAAATGTCTTTCTGGTTAAAAAAATAAAAGAGAACTGGAGAGACACCTCTTCCTATTTAAGTATTCCTTCTGCTTTTCACTAACTGGGAAAGAAGTGCAGTGTGGCTGTTCGCCTGTCCCCCCTCACCTGCCCACTGGTTGCAGCCGCTGCCCGCAGCCTCACACTTTGGAAATGGAGCCCAGGACTCAGCCAGCTGTCCAGAGACTCGGGCATCTGCCCATGTGTGCCCAGCTGCCCCTGCAGCTTTAGTCTGCAGCACATTAAGCTCTTGCCCTTTTTACAACAGGAAAAATGAAATGAAGAAGTGATAAAGGGGAGTTCCAATTTAATTTTTCCAGAAGGACATAAAAATCAAAGGTACATAGAGTGATGGAGAAAGGGCAGCTGGATTCACTGGGGACCTTCTCGTTCTTATGTCTTTTCCTGTGTCCTTGACTCCAGTTCTCCCATGGTTTTGTCCCACATTTGTAAGCCACATTAAAATGATGACAGTTTAAACCCACAGCAAGAAGATGACATTTCATAAAATATAATCATAACCCTTAGCGCCTAATCAGCAGGCCTCATTCTAAAACATTCTACAGTGTTTTCAATATCCAAATACACACCATTTAAGGTTTTTTGTTTTTGTTTTTGTTTTTTTTTTTTGTTCAGAGAACCTGGCCACAAAGTAAAAGCTTTAAGCCGTGTTGCAGAACAGAGAGTGAGGAAGGCTAGTTTCTCACACAGCCTACGCTTATCTCCAAAACCCCCTCTCCGAGGTACCCAGTTTCCGAGGAAACATTTCTACTCTGTCCGCAGTGACCCTCCGAGTTCCACAGGTGCATTTAGGAAACTTTTGACCTTGCCCTACTTGTGATTTCTCCTCTTTGGAAGTGAGCTCACTTTTAACAGCCTCTAACTCCGTCTTCTACCCCGTCCATCTATATGCAAATATTTTTATTTTTATGTATGTGTATATCTCTGTGTGTGTGTGTATGTGTGTGTGCATGTCCCGCCTCTATGCAAGTGTCTTCTGAGGTCAGAAGAGGGCATGAGATCCCCAGGTGCTGAAGCAGCAGGCATCTTGTGAGCCACACAATGTGAGTTCAGAACGGTGAGTGCTGGGAACCAGCTCGGGTCCTCTAGGGGACGAGCAAGTGCTCTAGGCAGCTAAGCCATCTCTGCAGCCCACTGTGGTCATATTTACTGGTGAGCACATGCCAGCTTTGCACACTACTCCCAGCTCCCAGCTTACTTCCCAGTGCAATCACAGACGGGGACTGTTAGGGAAACGTGGGAAGATGCCTTCCCAGGCCAAGATTTTGGCAACCTCTCTGACAGAGGAAGGATTAAAACTTGTCAAGTCCAAGTCAAATGAGTTTAGCACTGGCCAGGAAGAAAACCACAACCAACCAACCAAACAGCCTGGAGGCACAGGCTGCTGAAGGGATGGTGACCACCAGTAGGTGGATCCGGTACCAACAGCCACGTGAGAGGCAAAGCCACAGAGAGAGCCTGGGTGTGGTCCGGAAACTCAGTGTCTACATAAAAAGGTACACGCCTTCCAGACCAGGTAAGCAAAAATGTGTGGCTGAAAGCTACGAGTTGGCTACAGACAGATTGGGAAGGAGGAATACATACACTGCTGTCCCTCCCAGGCACAGACCTGAGAAAGGCACTTCTGTGTCAGACATGGAGTCCAGTGAGGACAGCGGAAGGGAAAGAGGTCTCCTGTTGTCTAAGAGCTGGCGTCTGTGCCTCGTCTCTGGGCAGGCTCGTGGCAAGAATCTACTCCGTAGCCAAGAGGAATCGTCCACTCGATTGATTCCAAAAAAAAAAAAAAATCAAAGTTGTTTTTTTTTTTTTTTCTTTCTTCTCAGTTACAATTCTGGCAAATGTCAAAGAGTAAGACATTTCTCATTGTTTCAGGAATACTGGGGGTGGGGGTGGGGGTGGGCAGTGAACATTTTTTCAGAAGAAAAATAACAGATTGTCAAATGCTCCCCATAAAAATAAAAAAAAAATACCAGAGGCGTAAACAATCTCCTGTCTGGCACTCAATGAGCAAAGAAAGCAGGACCAACTCATGACACGGAATCCTAAAGATGCGAGACTGAGAGCTACGTGTCCACCTCAGTCTCAGAAGGCGGACAGCAGCCATTCTCTATACAGGACACCCCAGGAAAATGATCTCCCGTGCTTTATTTTTTTTTCCTGCTGTAATTTGTACTTGAAATAATGAACAGGGAATTCAGAATTTTACAGTCATTAGAGGACGCAGATGGCAGCTCCGTGAATGATTTCAAACAGCAATATAAACATAATTTTCATAAAATTTACGCATACCTACTAAACAGAAAGCTAATAGTCCTCAATTTAAACTAATGTAATAAAGATCAGGAAATTGATGGCACCGGAAAGAGGGGTGGTTGAGGAGGAGGAGGTGTCTACAACCAACGAGGCCCAAAGGGAGCATCTCGGCGGTAGAGGCTTTCTGTTGGGAGGAACTGGGCCACAAAGAAGTTCGCCCGCCAAACCCCGGGCAAGGTAAAAGGTGAGGAAAAGCAAAGCAAAGCATGCAGTCGTTAGAAGCGAAAGTACAAACCAGAATAGACACGGGGGAAATTCAAATTATAGGAGAGACTGTCCTGCTGTGAGACCAAAGCCATGCTTACACCAAACTATGGAAATAGGAGGAAAGCATCCCATCAGGATGATTCCCTGCCCCCCCCCCTTTTTAAAAATAAAACGGCAGTTAAAGGGCTGGGGAGATGGCCCAGTGGTTAAGTGCACACGCTGCTCTTACAGAGGACCTGGGTTCAATTCCCAGCACTTACATCAGGTAGCTCACTGCTACATGTAACTCCAGCTCTCGGAGAGCCAGTGCTGTCTTCTGGCCTTCAGTGGTATCAACACGCGTGTGGCATATACTCACACAGATAAACATGCTCACACATAGATAAAATGAAAATAAATCATTTTTAAAAGAGAGTTAAAAGCACCCAGTGAGGAGCCAGTGGGATGGCTCAGTGGATACAATATCGGTTCCTGCAGCCAAGACTGCAGTCTGAGTCTGGGCCCTGGGATCCATGCGATCTAAGTGAAGCTCTGACTCCTGTGAGTTGTTCTCTGATCTCCACATGTGCATCATGGCAGGTATGCCCCCTCCCTGGAAAATAGATAAATGTAAGGAAATATCAAGAGCTTGAGAGATGGCTCAGTGGTTAAACGCATGGACGTCCTGTTCGTCCAGGGAGCCTGAGATGGATTCCCAGCACCCGTGTTAAGTGGCTCACAAGTGCCTGTAACTCTAACTCCAGGGAATCAAGGTCTCTGGACTCCACAGGCACCAGAACTCACTGGCACACACCCCCTACAAACACACACACACACACACACACACACACACACACACGTGCGCGCGCACGCAAGCACACGCACGCAACGCACACACACGCACACACACGCACACACGTACATGCACATGCTAACAAATATAAAAAAAGAAAAAATAAAATATTAAAATATTTTGAAGGAAAAATACACAGCAACAGACTATTGGAGCAAACCCACAAAGCAGCACTAGAAATGCCCAATACAGGAAAACTAGAGAATGAAAGGTATTAACAGGAACAAAGGGTGAAATTCCTGATGCCCGTGTAGACAGCAGCTTCAATCTCCTTCCCTGCTGAACACGCTTTTTCTCAAAAGACACATCACAGAAACAGAAAGTCCTGGTGATTCTATTCATTTCCTAGAATCACACTTAGAAGGAGAAAGAACAAACAGCCCCTGCAGAGGCTTGGAGTCACTGTGACGCTTATCTGTAGGGATGAAGACCCAGGATTGACAAGATGGCCAGACAGTCCTCGGACCCTTTTAGGGTTGTGCTGGAGAGAAGGTTCATACATCATGGCCCAGAATTAGGACATCTGCCCAGAAAGATAGATAACATAGCAGTTTCTCATAGTCTGAAAGTCTGCTCCCAGAAGGAGTGCTCATGCCCTGGGCATCTGCGTGAGGGTGATAACAATCCCTTCAGGCTATTGAGTATTCTTCCTGAGACAATCAAAGTAGCTGGTTCAGTCTTCACGGTCACCATAAAGTTGGTGGCATGCCGTCATCCCATTTTATAAGATGGCTATAGTCAAGACTGAGGGGGAGATAAGTGCATGACTCTTCTGAAGCCTTGTACTGCAGAGCAGACCTCTGTGCCCATGTCACTGTAGAACTCTTCCTGACTCTCAGTCTGCACCTACCTATCTTCCACCAAAGGCTCAACTGGCCTTTCCCAGTTCCCTGGGCTGCTTCTTTGTCCACACAGTTTCCACCCGGCAGCCAGAGTGAAGGGCAAGAGACATGGCCTACTGGGCAACCTCAAGCAACCGTGCCATTTTATTTGGCATTAACAACAGTGTTTGTTTGGCTTTAATTTGAATCAAAACTAAAAAGTCAAGAGCCTACATGCAAACCCAAGGCTTTGACATTTCTTGAGAAATCAGATCTGGCCATCCTGAGCCTGCGTTCTTCCCTGGCGTCGGCCCCATGGGGCTGAGGCATGGCCGAACCTTTTGGCTAAGGCACAAGACTTCTGGTTGCCAAAGTGTCCTCAACGGGAAGAACCAGCGTTGGTCATCACCATTTATTGTGATCTTGTTGTCAGTTTCTTATTGCAGAAGAAAATTGCTGGTCCCATTCATGCTGTGTCTACAGCAAGAGAGCGTAAGTTGTATAGAGGAAAGCTCTGTATGAGAAAGGGGGCACAGAGGGAAAGGGAGAGGGAGGAGAGGGAGAGGGAGAGGGAGAGGGACATGAAGCAGACAGTTTCTCTCCTGATAAAGTGAACCGTAGCTTTACGTCTTTCATAGGTAAATGCCAGCCTTCCATTTTCTGTCTGGTCCATCTGTACACTTGGACTCCATCAGCTGAAGAAGATAGCTTTAAATGTACTTATCTGCTGTCTCCAAAGCACTCAAATCTCATAGGCATTTGATCCCCCAATCTTGGGCAGGCTACTATAGCTACCCCCTCTCCCCATGAAGAACAGAATCTTGTGTGAGGACACTTCTGGAGTCCCAGGACTAAGCTAGAGAAAGGTGTGAAGCTCCCTTTTCAGGACCTTTTCCCTGGAGACCCAGCTCCTACAGTGTGAGATGCCCGAGTCATAAGTCGGTATTCTAGACGACGGGAAGCAGTGGCCTTTGGACAGTTGATGGCAACACGTTAGCTTGAGATACTTGGTATATTCTTTGGAGGAAAGGGAGAGAACTGGTGTTTATGCCCAGATGATTCCACCACAGAGCCTCAAGTCACCATTAGCCTTTGAGTCTCCTCAGCCAAGGCCAATGTAGCACAGAAGAGAAGCTGCCCCTTGACTTGGCCTGTCTGAATCACTGATCTACAAAAACAGTATGGATCAAAATGTAGTAAGTGGCTGGTTTCTGCCACTGCATTTTGGAATAATTGATTACATAGCATTAGGTAGCTCAAGCAATTCAGTCTGAGAGTTGCCTAAAAGTGATCATTCTGTCTATTTATTTGTGTATTAAATTTTCTTTATTAAAACCTAATTATTTATATCTGGGGACAGAAAAGGCCACAGTATGGAATGTCACCGTGAATACTTTCTTTTCTTCCAGCCCTATCACCACCGATTCATATCTCTGTATCCCGCCTCAGGTCCCGTGCCCCACAGGGGCTGGTATTGAACAACACCTGACAAACAGAGAGGTTATGGAGCTCAGCAGGCAGCGGTACACTGGGACTGTCCCTTCCAACCTTTTCATTCTCAACGACGAGGAAGACTGCGTGAGGACGCTCTTTTGGCTGAGAAGCAACTCCACCCTCACAGAAGGTAAAGTTACTGTAACGGCAGCCTTTCAGAGCAGCGTTTTATTTTTATAATGAGACTCATTCTTCATCTAGTTCCAGTATATAATTAGTGCCTAATTAATTCCAACCAAATCATTCATCTGTCATGCTTTGTTTTCCAGATTAATTTACAACTTGTTGTCATTTTTGGATACCCAGAATGTTTTCTGGGGGAAAGAAAAAGGCTTGAGATAGTTTAATTATCTATAATTATTTTATTACACAAAATGAATATCCGAAGAGCAAAGCATGGCTAAAATCATTAACTAATTAAAGAATAATTTAATAAGCAAACATGTTTAGCAATTATATGGAAAATATGTCTCCCTTTGTGAAGCTGAAAAGACCCAGGAGGAGGAAGAAAGGCGGGCGTCGGAAGGACCCTTTTCTTCTTTTCGGTTCCATTGTTCTTTCTTACCACTGCCTGCCCGGTCCTCCCCACAAACAGACACGTTTGAGCTGCAGACCACTTTTCAAATCCAACTGTGAAAGGAAAACATTTGCACAAATGCCTGCGCCTCTCAAAAGCACTGGCCCAGCATCTTCTTCACCCTTGTTTGGATTTCATTGAAATTTTTGACTCGTGAAATGACCAGCACTGAGCCTTGCTTCCCGTGAGTCTTTGGTTGAAACCTGGAATCCAGGAGATGGAGGTGATCTTGCGTGCAGCCTTCCCCAAGGCCAGGTTGAGTCCCACGGGGAGAGCTGAGGTTCTCATTCTCACCTTCAGGCAAAGGGCTGAAAGACCCCCTCAGTGCCTGGAAAGGAAGCATCAAATTGCCAAATTTAATATCTTCGCATGTTAAGCATTACTCCACTCATTAATACAACTTATTTTTATAGAATTAAAAGCAGATTCTTTTGATTTTAGGTCTTCTAAAACTTCCAAAGTTAGTGTATTTGTGACAAGAAAGTTAGTGGGTTTCAAATGGCATTTACATCATTGCTGTTTGCTACTATGATGTGAACTGTTTGTCTCTAAATTTATGAATGAGGGTGGCCTGTAATTTACTTTGATAGGCTTTCCTTGTCAGGTTTTTAGACTCAGAAGAATACTAGTATCACAAATATAGCTCTTGCCATATTTTCAGGGAGCTTGGAATAAAGGTCACCTAAAGGTCGGACTCGAGTCATCGTAAACCCAAGTGGGTCTGGACCCCTTGGCCAAAGTGGGATGTACATTTCTGTCCAGCACGCAGATGCAAAACTTGTCATAAAGTGTTTCCAGATTTCTATCTTCTTAAGCCCACTTCACCATCTTATTCATTTTTAAAATAATCACCACACATCTAATAATCTCTATATTGACTCGTGTAGGCTTGGAGATTTACAAGGGATTGTCTAACCCAGGAGAGTTAGCACGGGGTCATCGTAAAGCACTAGGAAGTCAATACTTTAGGCTGTGAAGGACATGCAGTCTTTACTGAAGATATTCATCCCTGAGGCTGCAATAAGGGAGCAGCCACCAAAATGCCTGGGCATGGCTGAGTGCCAGAAAGCCTTTACAACACCAGGTAACGAGCCATGGTCACCGAACCCTCTTTAATCCATATAACTCGAGGCAAATTATACCAAATTATCAGACTCAAAGAAGAACGTAAACTCACTGAAAGCAGTAAAGCCAAAGGGCACGGTGTCCCCTAGGATGTTACAGTCCTGAGGGGGGCAGTGGTTTAACCTTGAATGTTGAGTATTTGGGGTGCTGCTGAGTATTTGGGGTGCCAGGACAATGGAACATCTTGACGAAGAAACGAGCCTTTGAGAGCAGCAATGCAAGCTCCTTGCGTTGAACTCAATAGCAGGCAAGCAGGAAGCACTTCAGTCTCCCACCAGGGTCTTCTTATTGTCTCGGTTCTCAAATGTGGGCGAGGACCTGTGCTTCTGAGAACGTGACTGGCTGTCAGATGGGTGGGTCTCTGCGATGCCCCTAACGAGGAGCGCTATTGGGTTGTTTGGGCTTTGCTTGTTTGCTTCGTTTGTTTTTTGTTTTTTTGTTTTTTTGTTTTTTGAGATGTGGGATTGCCTGCTACTATTGTGAAGCCACTCTGAAGGCCCGCTCTTGTCCACTCGAGGGCCAGTGGAGAAGAAATGTGTGCAAACTCGTTCTGTGTCTTAAATACAGGCTGTTTTCCTCCGCTCCCCCAGGTAGGCGTTCTTAGCATAGAGGCCAGGCTTGGAGAGTGTCTGCGGAACCCAGTCCAGCCCAGTTGAATTAGCTTTGCCTCGTGTCCTTTTCAAATGACTTCTCATGTAAGAAGGAAAGCATTACCTCCCGCCTTAAGGAAACTCTGTGTAGCTTTTCCATAATTTAAGTCATATTCAGGCATGATTTCAATTAGTCCCACTCAGACCGTGGTCTTGAACTTATTTTTCTGTCCCTTCCTCCAGTACCCCACACTCCACCAGACCCCTCCCTGCTCCCACTGGACAATGCAGAATCACTGGAGCACAGTCTGACTCCCAGACAGGTGTGCCTGGGCGAGCCACCCAGTTGGTGACAGAATGCATATCTACATGTGGGAGCTAAGAGCCAACCACAGACTGAGCTCGCTCTGCAGCATAGAGCAAGGCAGCTGGAAAAAGGGCTCCACCGAGAGCCCCCTAACAAATCCTAGTCTTCCGCAGCAACTGACGGTGTGTTCGGCATCGAGGGGAGACCCTCAGGAAAAGCACCTACACTCACCCTGCAGTCTCCTGGATCACCTCCTATCTCCTCACTGAGCTCTTGTGAGTCTCATCCCTGGACTTTATTTTTTCTTTTCTTTATTAAAAATAATTGTTTCAATTAATATGTTCTGATCTCAGTTTCCCCTCCCTCATCTCCCTCCAGATCCTCCCCACCTTCTTACCCATCCAACCCCATACCTTCCTTCTCCCTCTGCCTGGAAAACTAATAGGCAAACAAACAAACTGGAATAAAACAAAATCAACAAACAGGATAAAAAAACCACTATAAGCACATACTCACAAACTATAAAAACACAACATCAGAAACCATACATATAAGAAAAAAATAGGTTAAAAAAAGAAAGCCCAAATAAAGCATTATGAAATGAAAAATGTCCAAAAGACCATTCAGTTCGCTTCGTGTTGGCCATCCACTAGTGGGCATGGAACCTGCCCTTGAGTGCGGTTTGTATTCCCAGAGAGATTCTGTTGGAGAGAACTGTGTGTGTTTCTCTCCCTCCCCCCCCTCTCTCTCTCTCTGTGTGTGTGTGTGTGTGTGTGTGTGTGTGTGTGTGTCTGTGTCTGTGTCTGTGTCTGTGTCTATCTGACATAGCTTCTAGGTTTGGGATGGGGCCTTGTATTCACTTCCCCTCTCCATTATGGGACCCTATCTTCACCAGTGGACTTTCAAGTCCCCTCTGATACTGTCAAATGCCCTTGTGGTCTTGCTAGACCTGCACTTTGGAAGGAAACTAGTTGTTATAGCAACAGTATCATAGAGACATCTAAAAGCCATAATTTGCTGAAACTCCAAGTCACATCTTTGACACACACATATATGTGTATGTGTATGTGTATGTGTGTGTTTTATTTCAATATCACTTGTACTCAAATCAAGTCTTGTGTGCAGTGAGTGTTCAATAAGGTTTTGTGACTACAAATCCACAAATGAAGATAGCTCAAAATGTTTTTATTGGGGATTTGAAACAGGGTCTTGCTGTGTATCACAGGCTAGCATTGAACTGTTGATCCTACTGCCTCAGCTTCCTGGGTTCTGGGATTGTAGGTATGTATCATCATGACCAGCAGAGTCATAACAAACCTTCTTACTCTCAGCCTTTCCTGGAAATTGGTGGCCAGTTGTGATGAAGACAGGCAAACCCTTGGCTGAAATTGATGGCACTCAAAAAAAAAAAAAATCTTTGCTTTTCTTGCAAGGATGTACATTGGCTGAGCAGGCTGAGGGAAATTAGTCACACCGAATAACATTTTTGTCAGGCCAACTCACCCCAAGTTTAGGGCTTCATGGTTCAATCTGCGGGCCCACCACCTTCCTGAGTGAGTCATTGAACCCCTTTGTATATTAGACTCTGGATAATAGTTTCCTCACATGAGTTGTTGGGAGGATTTGAGGAGCCGAATGAGTTGTTCCTTAGTACAGTGTCTCAGCCACAAAGAGAGTTCAGTGGACACCCCTGATCTAAGTGTTAATTAAGGCAGCCCTCCCTATCTGAGTCCCCTTTCCAAGGTTCCAGTTACCACTAGCCAACTGAAAATATTACCCGGAAACCTTTAAAGGGTATGAAAATACTAAGTGGAATTTCTTCAGTTTTAAATTGGACACTGTTCTCAGGAGCATAATGAAATCTTAAGTAGTTCCACCCAGGACAGGAGTCATTCTTTTGTCTAGTATATCCAAAACCTATATACTACATGCCCATTAGTCACTTAGTTACCTTCCTGGTTATCAGAGCTACTGTTACAATACAGCATTTAATGGCCACAAAATACAAGAATAATGATGTTGACAGTTCAGTTTTGCGCAAAGAAAAGCCATAGGATGCTTCCTTTAAGTGAGTATGCAAACGTTTGTAGCAGGACTGTATTTTTGGAGAGATATAGTATATGGCACTGTGTATGGTTTCTGCCATCCAGTACTGGTCTCAGAATAGACATGTTGGTGGAGATACTGTGATCTGAAAAAGTCCCTGGCATATGGATTTCAGCTCGTGCTGAGTATACCGGTAACAGAAACCTCAGCGGTATCAGTCTTCCCAGGAAAGATGGAAATAGTAAAAGAAAGCTATTACACTTATGTGCGAGTATGCTTCTGTAGAGGCATTGTGGCCTTCATGAGAGCCTGGGATATCATTAAGGAGTTGAGCTCCTCTTTAAGGGCAGAATAAACAAGCTTTGTATTTGTTTATTCTGGATTGGGGAGGAGGGGAGATTTACTTGTCTCCAAGGACAGTGGACCAGGCACTGCCTATGAGTTGCCAGCACAATGACTGTTCTAAGGGCATCAGCAGGGCATCCAGTGCCTAGGGCCGAGTGATGTACAGAACCCTAGCGCTCACACAGGTCCTACCCCTGAACATGCTGCCCAAACACAAGATCAACGTGATCACCCTGACGGTGAGCAACCAGAAGGTATCTAAAATGAAGGACGGTTCATTTCCTGGATTAACTCTTCTCAAAAGACTAGATGCTGCTGGAGGCCATGTTGGTGCCCGTGATTCATGTTGCCAACAGAGGGCGTGTTGATGCCCACGATCTGTGCTGTGGGCGGAGACCAGGGTGATGTCCGTGACGGTGATATCCGTGACATATGCTGCTGCTGGCTGCTGTGGGCAAGGAAACTTCTACTGCCGTTCTCACAACTGAGAGTGAGCGACACTGAAGGCTTCTGTGTCAACCTCGTGCCCCAGCCCCTCCCCCAAAGAAACCCTCCAGACAGGAAGCTATTGAAGAGGGTCTTTTAAAAATGTGATAAAAATGCTAAAGTGTAGCTCTTCACAACTGATGGCGTCTGATAGGGATTGGAGGTGATGAAGGACTCATTTTTCTTTAAGGGGCTGGCCCCTGGGAGTTTGACCATGTTCCAGTGAGTGTATAGACAACACAAACTGGACTTGGTGGGGTTTTCTGGGAGAGGGGTGCATAAGGGTCAGAGGATGGACCTGGGAGGAATAGAAAGTGAGTGTGATCGGGGTGCATTGTATGAAATTCCCAAATAATTAATAAAAATATTATGTTGGGGATGGGAAAGACAGTGAACTAATACTTGGTCTGGGCAGTCAGCTTGTTAAGGACAGAAGAAAAAAGCTAAGAAGAAGGACATTGTAGACACCGGCGTCTACCCAAGGTCAAGTTTAACTGGTTACTTCCTGGGAAACTAGAACCCAGTGAAGGATAGCATATGCTGTGGCTGGCTGCCGTGGGCAAGGGGCAGGAATGGAGGTGATCTTGTGATCTGTATTTGCCTGTCAGCAAAGAGAAATTAACCTGGAAAATCAGGCTACCCAGGATGGTAACAGTCAAAGGAAGTCATACAGTCATAGGTGCAAGAGATAGCCAAAAATAGTCATCTTTACATTTGGTGGTACAGTGAGCACAA
This sequence comes from Apodemus agrarius, assembly GCA_964023405.1. Lineage (NCBI taxonomy): Eukaryota > Metazoa > Chordata > Mammalia > Rodentia > Muridae > Apodemus > Apodemus agrarius. Next base: position 34,290,396 of record OZ030008.1, on the reverse strand, counting down.
CTACTTCCAGTTCATTTTCAAGTTTGTTGTGGGATCAGTGGAGTTTGAGGCCAGAGTCAGGAAGAAAGATGTCCTGTTGCTGAGCTGGACAGTTGGTCTGTTTCCTCTTCATATGGAGGAATGTGGGTACTCTTTGTAATAGCTTTCTTTTACTATCTCAACTAATTCCCATTGTATTCCGGTGGCTGGTGATAGGGGCAGGGGAAAGCAACCAAAGTTAGGGTCTCCAAAGAATCTGAGAAACAGAAGGTGAGGCAGGAGGATCGCCAAGAGTTCCAGACCAGCCTGAGCTTTTAAAGAGCAGGACTTTGTTTATGGCTTAGGAAGAGAGCCCAGCAGATTAAAACTCTTGCCGTGCAAGACTGAAAGCCTAAGTTTAGTTTCCAGAACCCCCAGTGGAAAAATTAAAGCAAATTCTGAAAGTGTCCACTGGCATCCACACATGCACTGTGGCATGCGCATGCCACACACACACACACACACACACACACACACACACCCACCCCACCATATTGCATCACTCCTTATAGCTACTTGGCTGTGGTAGGGAGGCTTTTCCATCTCTCTTGGGTCCACTTCCTAAGTCCTAGGAAAAGCCAGGCTTGGCTTTCCTGTATCACAGAGCGATTGTTCTGGAAGGGTGGTGGATAATGGATGGCAGGAACAATGACTGTCCCAGGGAGGAGTAGACTGCCCATTGTACACACGCAGATGTCACTTCAGAGTACGGCACTCGCCCAGCTGCTGTTTGACACCACAGTCCCCTGCTCCCAAAGGAGAGCCCAATGGCTGTGATGGAAGCAGCTGAGACTCCATTTTCTCTCCTCTAGAGTTACAGATGTCAATTACCCCAGCTCTGCGCACTGCTCGGGGTTGTGGAGAATAGTGAGTGACGTCATGGCTCAAATGGTGCTCTCAAGTACAGACAAAACCAGGAGCGTTCAGCCGGGGTTGTCCTAATAGAACCCAGGAACTGATACATCAGCACCATTTATGGCATTAATTGAAACTAATTGAAATTCATCTGCCCTTACCTCTGTGCTTTCCATGGAAATGAAAGGGAGGGTGAAAGTAAAAAACAAAAACAACAAACCCACCCTAATGGCTTGGAATGGATCAATTATTTTCATCTGTAGCTAAATACAGTTTACTGCCTTATTAAAAGCATGTTTGTCGGAGGAACAAACATTAAAATTCCAGTGCACGAGTCACCGACGACAGAACCTTTGTTACAGCGAATACATTCTTCCCTTTATGTTTGGCAGGGAAAAATGAGGCAGGTCAGGCTGGGGTCAGAGAAACCTTATGCTCTGATTTATACAAAGCAGAAAGAGTATTGTCTATTTGTAGGCAAGATAGGCTTTGTCAACAAGTGTTTTTTCAAAGTATCCTATGTTTTTTTTTTTTAAATTCTTTCATTAACTAGCAAGTTCTTGATTTCATCCAGATAAAATTCCAATTAGAGTATTTTTAAATCCTGGATCATGTATTGGTTTATGAGCGTGGCACAGGCTCTGGCTGCTGGGTGGGAAGCATTCTCACTGCGTCTGCGTGTTCTGGGCCCACCCACTGGCTGCGATGTGACTTTGACCTCTCCACTCTGCTTTCTGTGGGGTGGGGTGGGGTGTAGATAACAATAAAACCTATCTTCCAGGCCTGTCTGGGGATGAAGAGGTCACATAGAATGACCATATGTCTCTTTTGAAGTGGACGGAGGAAACAGAAGTCTTTGTTAAACTAGGACAGAATAGGGCTAGAGAGATGGCTCAGAGGGTGACAGGCTCTGGGAGCCAACTGGTGACATGAGCTTGAGCCGGGAGCCTAAGGGTGGAAGGAGAGAACGAACTCCACAGTGCTGCCCTCTGACCTCCACATGCATGCCATGACACCCACGTACCCTCGAGTTTCAGAAAATAATAATAATACATATTACATATTAATAATAATATACATACAATACACATAATACACATACAATAATAATACACATTACTACTACTACTACTACTACTACTACTACTACTATGATTAAACTGAACAGAAATCAGGTGTGGTGGTGCACACTTGTGATCCCAGCATTCAGGAGAACCTTGTCTCAAAAAATAAAGAACAAACAAACAAAAAAGTCACTTTGTGGTACGCATTGGCCATTCCAGGATTTGGGAGGGAGTGGCCAGAGCTCGAGAAGTTCTTGGTTTTCCTCGACTCCATAGCCTAGAAGAAGATGATCCTTGCCCAACTCACATTGGATTTTCATTTTTTCTTGAGCTGCCTGCCAGTTTGCAGTTAGACTCCAGGTCAGGGGATCCTTCCTTTCTTCCTTAGCCAGAGCCTCTCCTAGAAGTCTCCTTCACCTCTTGGGATGACAAGTGGAGGGTCAGTGAGCTCCTGAGCTGGAACAGAGCAGTTTCTCCCAGCCTCTGAGCCGGAAGGACAGAGATCTCCTGGCCTCTCCTCTAAAATGGGTTGGTCCATTACTTTTGTGATAAATGTCTGACTGGGGAGGAAAAGGGCACTGCATTTTGTTCCTTGAGCTTAATAGCTTTCCCTTCTTACAAAGAGTCTTACCCTTACATATGAGGGGATTTTCAGACCCTTGACAGGTTACTGTAATCAGGAGCCAGGAAGACAAAACTGACTCCCTCCATTAACATAAATCCCTGCTCCTCCTGCCCCAAAGAGAGTTACTAGTGGCAAGGCACCTTTCCCAGAAACTCACCTCAGTCTGAAGTGAGGTGTAGTCTGGGTGGTCAGTACTAAAGCCCCCACCCATCTCCCCATCTCCCCATTTCCTTGGAAGCTACTTGCACAGCTCATTAGAGAGACAGCGGCCACCAAGCAGGAGAGTGTCTTCCTTCTTGCCCCCAAGGTCACCTTTGGGGCTGCCCTCTGGGACCCTGCCTTCCTTCCCGGGTCTGTAATCTAGTGAAGCGATATCACCCTGTGTAAACTTCTACAGTGGTATTTCGTGGTCTTTCTTACAAATACCCCCAGAATTCCAATCAGCCACTTGAAGATGGGGCAGTTCACCCTTCCTCTGCCACCCGTCTGGTCAAGTGTGAAAAGCACGCCACGGCCAGGCTCCCGTAGCATGAAACTGCCCAGCCGAGAGTGCCCGCACACACACACACACTTCCAAGCGTACCCAATGTTTTTATTACATTTGGATGCCGTGATGACATTCACCTTTAACGGAAGCCACTGTCTTGTCGAGAGTGATGGTCACATAGACCTTCTATAGCCCGAGTCTTCCTCGCCCCCACCATGCAGGGCCAATATGTTCTGTGCCTGGGGGACCCCTTCCATGTCCTTTGTCCGTCTCCTGGCAAAGGTAGGCAGCTGTCACCAGAGCCTAGAATGTTCTGCCCCGTCCTGTTCCTCAGCTGAAACACACCTGGAACCACCACTTTCCTTCCCTGGCTTGGGTTCTTCCTTTCCGTGTAACCTGAGGATTAAGGACGGTCTGTACCTCGGGCTCTCACTGTCCCTCTCTCTGTCCCTCTGTGTTCTCTTCCACTCTGACTCCGTTAACCCCCAGACAGATCTGACCCTTGCAGTGTGGTAATTGTGCATTGGATAAGCTTCATCTAAAGTGTGAAAAGCTCTATAATCTGAAAGCTTTTAAGACAGGATAGGAAAGGGTCGACTCTGAGGGGAGACTGGTTTTTGTTTCTTTTTTTAAATTTGAAATCATCTTGGTTTTTTTTTTTTTTAAAGACAAATATGAAAATGAGCAAATCACATCAAGCAACTAACTCCAAGATTAGGATGCAAGAGAAAACCCCTCTCTAGATCCAACCACTGGCCTCGGGCCCTCTTGAAATTTACCTACCGACTCGCTCACGAGTTACACCCCAGCACGGAGTCCAGCCCACGCTCCCTTCAGGTCCTCCTTCACTGACACAGGAGCAAGCCACACCACACACTGCTGTGAATGCTCTCATTCCCCACCCCCACCCCACCCTAACCACGGAAGCTGAAGCAGACTGAGCCCTCCATTTGATTGGTTCCTTTTGAGCAGTGTATTGTGGCAGCAAGAAGACTGACTGGGGAGCAGAGGAAGCCTTTGTAAAGAGAGGATGGGGTCCTGAGTGAATACATGGTATAGCATGGGCGTCGCTATGTCACCGACACCGATCCCTCAGACCCTTGGGAACTGGCCAAGCCTTCCTCCTGGTGAAGTTCAGAGGAAATTGGCAAAGCCCTCTTCTAGTCCAATGGCCGGAGTTTATCAATGATTGACCATTGTGCACATAAACTAGCAACTGCATTTCCTTCTCCAGGATGTCTGCAACCTGACACTACTCCCTTACGCTGACTCCTGAGACAGCCTTACTCCTTCTCTGCTGTGCATAAGCAATACTCTGTCCGGGTGAGGTTCAGGGGTGCTGTACAGTTGGTGCTGCTGTATCAGGCTGAGCACAGCCCACTTTATCTGTACGTCTGTCTCTCTGTGTCCTTTCTTCATCTCCTCACTGCCCGGTCAGGTCCAAGACTCATGCCTTGAGGAGCCAGCAGTAAAGTCTGTAAAAGTGCCGACGTTGAACCTGGTTCATTGGAGTCACAAGATAAATACAAAACTCCTTTACAAAGTAAAAGTGAGCAACGGTGGGGGATTAACTCCCAGTTCCAGAAAAACAACGGGAAGAAAAATCTCTCACTCTCCCAGAGTAGATGTTTCAAAGGCCACAGATCAGACTGGCAAGGCCTAACAGACTGGCTTTGCTACGTCAGGCCGTCAGCATGTCTCCTCTTCGTGGAAGGCTGTGCCTCCATCTGTTCTATAGGCTGATTTACTTTCAAACAAATTATAATGAGATTCTAATATATTTTTTTTGAGCAATGAGAAAAATATAATCAGATGAAAAGTATTTAAATAAACACTTAGATGAAACTATGTCAGCAGCCATTTAATGTGACCCGGCTGGCGCCAGCCCCTCCCTGTGTCATCAGAATGCACTTCCCTGCCCTTCTGGCTTTAGGGGTGGCTGTGGACCATGGGATGCTGTGGACGGAGTGTGGGTGGAGGCCTGAGGTGTACTTAAGCGCTTGTGCTCTTGCCTTTGGTCATTAGTAGAATCGAGTTGCCCATTCAGAGAAGACAAAACCCATGTTGGACGAATTCACACCCAACCCCAATGCAGAGTGAGATCAGTGAATGACAGACAGCTCGCCAAGCTGATGGGCCCTGACTTTGGGGTGTCTTGTTAGGCAGCATCGTTGCAATAGCTGTCTGTTAGGAAACCAAAGTCTCCTTTCTCTACTAGGGAATGCTGGTTCAAAATGAAGAAAGCTGTTACAATGTGGGTCATATATCCCCAGATAGCCCATATGCTAAAGGCTTGACCACAAGCCTATGGCTCCGTTGGGAGGTAGTATGACCCTTTAGAGTGGTGATTCTCAACCTTCCTAATGTTGTGACCCTCTAATACAGTTCCTCATGTTGTAGTGACCCAACCATAAGATTATTTTGTTGCTACTTGATAACTGTAATTTTGTTACTATTGTGAATCAATATATAAGTATCTAATAAGTGTTTCCCCACCCCCAACAGGGTCACAAACAACAGGTTGAGAGCCACTGCCTTAGAAGTAGCCTCTGTTGGAAGGAAGTTAGCTCATTAGAGTAAAGCCGTCTAAGGGGAACCTGGAATGCCTCCTTTTCTTGTCTCTCCTGCTTCCCATCCATCATAAAGTGAACAGACTCTCTCTGTCAAACACTCACCCTACCATGGTGTTCTGCCCCAGCACAGTACAAAAGACAACAGAACCGAATGGCTACGATTAAAGCCTCGGACTGGGTAGCAAAATAAATCTTTCCACCTTATAAGTTGATATTTCTCAAAGATTTTGTCACATAATAGCCAAAACAGTTCATGGCTTAGACTCTCACTATACTTATCTAAAAAAAAAAATATAGGCCTTGTAGAATATATTGCTTCTGAGTTGGAAAACACCATTGAAGCTGTCGGCAGTCCACGGGGGAGTGCTTGTTCGACAGTTCAGCTTGCCACAGACGCACACAGCTGAGCTGCCCTTTTTCCCTGGGCTTCTAGCTAAAAGGTCACAATGAAATTGCTCTCAGCTAGCATGGCAGAGAGGAGAAAACACCACACTGTGATGTCTGTGGGGCACACGCACGTAAATTTCTTCAGCTAAAAATGACCATGCTTAGGATGTCTATTTAGAAAGTAGGAAGACACAACGCGTGGCAGTTTTTGTTCAGGCCGTGGCTCTCCTGGCAGGCCCACTCTTGGTTTTGCTGGGCTGGACAGCCAAGATGGCTGCTTCGGAGCAGGTGGGAGCTTCCATACTGGGCTCTGTCAGCCAAGGAACCCATTGGTCTGAAGAACCTGCTCCCCAGAGCCCAGTAGGAAGCCCCTGGCCAAGGTTGGTGAGGATGACCCACCCTCGCTGCTGGCTTGGCATTCTGAGGAAGATGAGAGTCACACAGTAGTATTTTCTAGACGTGGCTCCCCCAGAGAGACCACCTGGAAATTTTTAGATTTTATATAATTCCTAAATTGATAACGGCCTTTATAAACTTTGGATTGAAAGAGAGTTTTGATAGTGTCCTTTGCTGTATAGAAGCTTTTCAATTTCATGAGGTTTCCTTTTTAATGTTTTAGTGTCTGTGCTATTAGTGTTCTGTTCAGAAAGTCTTCTCTTATACCAGTATCAGATTCAGTGTATCTGGTCTTAGGTTGAGGTCCTTAGTCATCAGGGAAATGCTAATCAAAGTTACTTTGAGATTCCATCTTACACCAGCCAGAATGGCCAAGATCAATAAAACAGATGAAGGCTCATGCTATAGAGGATACGGAATAGGGGAACACTCATCCATTGCTGGTCGGAGTGCAGATCAGTGTGGCAGTGCCCTGAGAAGATGGAAGTCAATCTATCTCGAGATCATGCTATATCACTCTTGGGCATACACCCAAAGACACTTCATCCTCCTACAGAGACACTTGCTCAGCCATGTTTATTGCCCTTTTATTCGTAACATCCAGAAATTGAAAACAATACATCAATGGGTGGATGGATAAAGAAACATTTTATCCATTTACACAGCAGGATATTACTTAAAAAATAAAATCTTGAAATTTACAGGTAAATGGGTGGGGCTAGAAAAAAAATCTTCCTAAGTGAAGTAACCCAGTCCCAGAAAGACATTAAGAGTTTGTATTTGTTATTATGTGGATAATAGCTGTTAAGTCATTGGTAAGCAAGCACCAACAATCCATATAACCACAGAGGGCTAAGTAGAGAGTAAGAAACTATCAGGGATCTACCTAGGAAGGGGAGATGGAATAGATAGTTACAGATGGGCATGGGCAGGGTAGGAGACTGGAAAGTGGGGATCAGATGGAGAGGAGGAAGGAGATGGGGGTCAAAGGCAGGCGCGCACTGAAGGACATCTAAAACTAAGGAGGGGCTGTATGGAAGCCCAACACAGTAGAATCCTCCTAAAATAGACACAGATTTGAATGCAATCTAAATTAAATTGCCAACTAATGAGGGAGACAGAGCCTCAATTGGACATCTTTCATCACCAAATAAAGTTCCTAGTACTGGGAAAAGGCTACATCTAATTGAGTTGTTAGCCAAGGGGACCCCATGGGAACCCCCCAACAACCCAGGCTATTGCCAAGACTATTAATTCCTCTTTAGAAACTGACAGTAAGGCCTTATTACTGAAGGCAACACCTACGCAACTCATTGAAGTCAAACTGGTGCCTGCCTAGAGTCTTCGACCCTACGTACTAGTGTTCACGGTGATGAAGGTACTCCGCCTTCTACCAAAGGAGAAAGCTAAGCACCAACCCAGCTACAACCCTTCTGATCTACAATGGTGACCTGCCTGGAAGACACGCTGGTCTAGTAGTAGCACATAGCTTATGGGAGTAACCAGCCAATATCTGATTTCATGAGATGGAACCTATACCTGACACGGCTTGGGAGGTCAAGATCCTGAGACCAGATAGGCCAAACACATAGGAGGAAATCAAATACTGTTGCTATGCTAAAGGACCATAGCAGTAAAATGACTCCGAATGCCACTGTGATCACAGATCAGTCCTTTGCTCAGCCATCATCAGAGAAGCTTCCTCCTGCGGCAGATGGGGACAAACACAGAGACCCACAGCCAGACAGTAGGCAGGGAGCGAGAGACCTTGACATACTCAGCCCTAAAAGGGATGTCTCCATCAAATCCTTCCCTTCAGGCCTCAGGGAACTCTGCAAAAGAGGAAGTGGAAAGAGTGTGAGAGGCAGAGGGAACGGAGGACACCGAGGAAGCAAATCTTTCTAAACACCACAGCACTGGTACAAACAAGAGACAGAGGCAGCATACACAGGGCCTGCCCTGGACTGCACCAGTTAGGGTCCTTGAGTTGAAAGGAAAAGTAGACACACGCCCCACCCCTAACCCAGAAGCCATCTCCAATTGATAACCACGTGCAAATGACAATTTAGTTTTCTCCAAGGGAATCTCACTGAGGAAAGAAGCCACTCTTAAGGGCAGGTCCCATGCCCAACAAGAGATGCCAACACAAAATGGCACTTGTGGAGGCTCTTTTTCTCAAAATATTTATTTGTTTGTTTATTCACCTTACATCCCAATCACAGCCCCTTCTCTCCCCAGTCCCCACCACCACCACCACCACACACACAGCCCAGCCTTCTCTTCAAAACTAAAGCTCCCTGGGTATCAAATTATCCTGGCATATCAAGTCACTGGCATATTATGGCAGGACTAGGCATATCCTCTCCCACTGAGACCAGACAAGGCATCCCAGTCAGTGTTAACAGGAGCCACAGGTAGGCAACAGAGTCAGGGAAAGCCCCCACTCTATTTGTTGGGGGACCTGCATGAAGACCAAGCTGCACATCTGTTACACCTGTGCAGGAGGGCGGGAGCCTATGTCCAGCTAGCAGTTTGGTTGGTGGCTCAGTCTTTGGGAGCCCCCGAGGGTCCAGGTTAGTTGACTCTGTTGGACTTCTTGTGGAGTCCATATCCTCTTTGGGCCCCTCCATACTCCCCCCCCCATGAGTCTTACATAAGACTCCCCAGTTCCATCTAATGTTTGGCTGTGGGTCTTTACATCTGCTTCCATCGGCTGCTGAGTGGAGCCTCTCAGGGGACAGCTATGCTAGGCTCCTGTCTGCAAACATAAAAGGATATTATTAATAGCGTCAGGGATAAGTGCTTGCCCATGGGATGGGTTTCAAGTTGGGCCAGTCATTGGCTGGCCATCCCCTCAGTCTCTGTTCCATCTTTGTGCCTGTACCTCTTGTAGGCAGGACTCATTTTGGGTGGAAGGTCTTTATGTAGGTTGGTGTCCTTATCCTTCCACTGGGAGCCCTGTCTGGCTACAGAGGGTGGCTTCTTCAGGATCCATGTCTCCCATTGCTGCTAACTCAGCTAGAGTCACCCCAATAGACCACCTGGGGCCTTGCACTTCTAGAGATGCCAGCCCCTGCCCGCTGCTGATCTCTGTTCTTTCCCTAGCCCCTCCCTCCAAGTGATCCCCACACCCCATTCCCATCCCCATCCCCTCTCCCACCCACCCAGATCCCTCCCTTCACCCACCTCCAGTGTCTATTTTATTTTCCCTTGGGCCGTCCTTGTTACTTGGCTTCTTTAGGTCTATGGATTATAGCGTGGTTATCCTGTACTTTATGGCTAATATTTATTTATAAGTGAGTATATACCATGTATGTTCTTTTGGGTCTAAGTTACCTCACTCAGGATGATATTTTTTATTATTAATCATTTTATTCATTTATATTTCAAATGATAGCCCCCTTCCTGGTTACTCCTCCACAAACCTCCCATCCCATCCCCCCTCCCCCCCTTTGCCTCTATGAGGGTGCTGCTCCACCCATTCACCTACTCGGGCCTCACCCCTCTAGCATCCCCTACACTGGAGTGTCAGGCCTCTCTCCCCTCCCACTGATGTCAGATAAGGCCATCCTCTTTTACATATCTAATGCCATCATTTGCTTGCAGATTTCATCATGTCCTTGTTTGTAGTCGCTGAGTAGTATTCTATTGGGTAACTGAACCACATTTTCTGTATCCATTCTTGAGTTGCGGGGCATCTGGGTGGTTTCCAGGTTCTGACTATTACACATAAAGCTGCTGTGACCAGAGTTGAGCAAGTGTCCTTGTGGGACGGTGGAGCATCTTTTCGGTATATGCCCAGGAGTGGTAAAGCTGGGACGGGGGTAGAATTATTCCCAACATTCTGAGAAACTGATGAATTGATTTCCAGAGTGGTTGGACAGTTTGCACTCCCACTGAAGTGGACGAGTGTTCTCCTAAGATTGAGTCAGGCTTTAAACAAAACAAAACAAAACAAAACAAAACAAAACAAAACAAAACGTTACAGGTCCTTTGAGTATAGATTGTGGTTTCCAGTTTTGTATTTTTATGGAATTCCTATGTGTTCAGATGTGTGTGTGTGTGTGTGTGCATCTATGTGTTTCTTGTGCTTTTTATTTGGCTCTTTTTCTTTTGTTGATTTGTTCTGTCCTATTCTGGTTTGTTTTGGGTTTATTTAATTATTAATATTCTTCAGATGCCAGGTTGTTGACTAACAAGAGACAGGAAGTATGTGGATTTGGATGGGAGGAGATGTAGGATCTTGGAGGAGTTGGGGCTGAGAAATTGTAATCAGAGAATATTATATGGAAAAAAACAATTTTCAATAAAAGGAAAGAAAAAAGAAAGCAGGTTTTGCATAATTTATTCAACCAAATTGAATAAATACACTTGTTTAGTTTGCCTTATGAATTTTCTTTTCATACCATTGTATGAAACATACACACACACAAAAGAGAGAGACTCATTGAGTGTAGACTCTATGGTAAAATGCTTTCAACAGCTCTGAAAAACGCATCTACAGGCATTTCTTCTTTCGAAAGTAATGTTTTAAAGAATACTAACTCAATGTGAAAAACAGTAGAAAATGCACTCAGTTTATAGATCTTAAAACTTACAAAATAATAAATTAACATTTGTAATTATTTCTGTAGCATTTCTGAGAAGCAGGAATACGTGGCACTGGCTGCTGCCCTCAGAATGCTCTTACACAGGGGATTCTTTCAAGCTTATTTTATGATTTTATATTTGCTAAGCAAAATAACAGCGTTCAGTCCCTCTAGCTAGGTCTCGACACGTTAAATTCTAAAACCAGCAATTTGGATCTTTATACAATTAGCCATTGAAAGCAGAATTAACTATTAATTCTCAAAAATGAAGGGAAATACCTTGAAATCTACCCAGGTTACCATTTACATATTAAAACCTTCCGTCACATCCCATATGCAAACGTGTTTTTTACCAGTGTCCTTTCCTGGTTCACGAGAAGTTGTATGCGTGGCAGACTTCAGCAATTTTGTTTCTTTAATAAGTGTAGCAAATAGGGAACAAAAACAAGATAAAAGGTTTTATTCTAGACCATTTCCTCCAGCATAATTTCAACTTTCAAATTATAGGAACATAAATGAATGTCCTACTTCTGTGTTAGAAGTACTTGACTACTTTGTGGGATGTTTTGTGCCAATTCTTTACTAAATTATCTTGGTCGCCGTTGCTAGGTAACACTACTGGCTTCCTGCAGCTGAGAAATGAAAGGGTTAGAGGGAGCAATTTGGCATTATTAGCATTTGACTAATAAGTTTTTTTTTTTTTTCTAGCTGTATGTCTTAGCATTTCCCTCTCTTTCTAGGGAAGATCATTGTCTATGGGAATACACTTGACGCTTACACAACAGTGGAGACGCTCCTAAACATCGGCATGAGGGGGAGCAGCATCTACTTTGTGCACCCCCCAGCCGAAACAAACATTACCTGTATCAACAACTATGATGTAGAGGGTGCCGTGGAAGATGCGCTCAGTGCCGCTGGGGTGACAGTCTTTCACGACGCGCTGCTGGCTCAGTGGAACCATGGCCAGGACCCGGATCCTATCTACAATGCCTGCTTCACCACCTCCACCAAGCCTTTCAGACTGGAATGTTCAGTAAGTCCATCCCTGTGATGAACCACACCTACTGTCTGCCCGGGGCAGCAGTTCTCAATCTGGGGGTCGTGACCCATTTGTGGGTCACACATCAGACAGCCTGCATATCAGGTATTTACATGACAGTTCATAAGAATAGCTAAATCACAGCTCTAATGTAGCAACGGAATGCTTTGTGGAAGGGTTGCAGCATTAGGAATGCTGAGAACCACTGGCCTAGGGTGCGTTCTCCCAGGAACTAGGGACGCTGAAAAAAATTGCAGTAGAGAGTTTACAGCTACTGATTTGGGGTCTGTTTTCAAACTGTGTGGGTTGACCTTCACCCAAAAGCAAGAAGCTACTACCAACACAGTGACTCAATTTATTGTCACTTTTGCCTCTGCTCTAGGGGTTTGCTTGGTCCAACTAGGCAGTTCCCCCAGGAGATTTCTTGCGTAACTGAATTAATTACAACAGAGCTAGATTCATACAGAAGGCACATTTACTTCTCTGGCTATTGATGCCACATCAACTTCAGCTGAGATTTGCTTGAGCCTGGGCTTTGTCAAAAAACAAAAACAAAAACAACGATAGTTGTAAATGGGACAGGAGCTGGGGTGTCTGCCCCTTAGATCAGGCCTCAGCTGTCAGTCACCATGTCTGCAGCCACACTCTCTCTACACACGTCATTCTGCCCACTGTACATTAAAGAATCTACCTCACTGAGTGGAGACCACCCTCTCACCAAAGGGGATACAGTACCAGATGCTGAAAAAGGGTTGTCCCTGTTCTGATTTCTTATCACACCCAACAAGGGTACAGTGGGAACCCAGGCACATGGATAACCCCAAATCCTAGCAGCCTGGCTAATGGGCACGCAGGTCCAAAGAGAGAGCGGCTGCAGCTGAGCTAGCCATGATGTCCTAAAGCCACTCCCGCTCCACTGCTCTCACAGTTCTGATCAAAAGCCTTGCTTGTAGCTCTCTGGGCCTGGTCTCCTTCCTACCATCACAGAACCTCAGAACCCAGTTCAGATAACATCACCCCTTCACGGAGGGCATGTTTAGGGCACAATGAGACCCGAGGTCCTTAGAAATTTTCTAGTCTGCTGTTTGCCACATTTGTTTATGCATTCACTCCATAGAATTTATGGAACACCAGATAGGTCCCAGACTTTGTCTTGTGACTTAAGGATCTAGCAATGAGAGAGGGGGAAAAATCTTATTTCGAAAGTTATGTTGTCTACACTTACATATTTTGTGCTTATCTAAGATGGGAGGAATTGAAAGTGTTTCAATCTCAAACCATGACCCTTGAAGATTGCCAGATCTTCCTACAGAACCTCTGGAGATTAGTACACATTTATGTCAGGAAACAGGGTAAAGGGAACCCCTTAAAAAGTCTCATTAAATACTGGTTCCCCTGAAGTCGCTCTGCCTTTTTTCACTATCCAGAATCATCGTGAAATATCCTTTGGTTGCTTTTGCTTTGGTCTGGGATACCTCTCTGCTCAGTCTTCATCCTCAAGCAGGCCAGGCCTTTCCTTTCCTGTGTCTTAGTCACTGTTCTGTTACTATGAAGAGACGCCATGACCAAGGCCACTCTTATGAAAGAAAGCATTTAATTGGGGGTTTGCTATGGCGTCACAGGTTTAGTCCATTATTATCATGGCCCACAGCATGGCAGCATGCAAACAGGAGCTGGAGCAGTAGCAGGAGCTGAGAGCTAAATCCTGGTCTGTAAGCCAAGAGACACTGGGCTTGGCAGGGGCTTTTAAAACCTCAAAGCCCACCCCCGGAGACACATTTCTACCAAGAAGGCCACACCTCCTAGTCATTTCACACAGTGCCACTCCTTGAGGACTAAGCATTCAAATATGTGAGCCGGTGGGAGCCATTCTCACTCAAACCACCAGACCTGTGTCGTCTCACAAGGAATGGTCTCTGGAGACATGTCCGTGGGTCTGCTGACTTATGGCTTGCATCTCTCTCTGTCAGCAGTTGTTATGTGTGGGCGATTTGGAAAGGGCGGTGTTTAGTGCCCCGGCCCCTTGGCTAGCATCATCATCTGTCAGGGAGCTGGGCAACTCGAGATGGGAATGAACATGTCTCTCGACTGTGCCGGTGCTGTTATGGGTTCCCAGGTTTTCCCCTTCTCTCAGACAGACATGCTGATGTCCTATTCTCAGCACCAGCCATTATGGTCTTATTTGGAGGAGGGGCTTGGTTGGTGTAACCAAGTAAAGACAAGGTCATCCTGGGTCCGCGTTGGGCTCCGAATTCCACGTGCTCTTCATGAGAAGAGAGATTTGATGACACACAAGGAAGAATGACTTGGGATGACACACAGAACTGGAGTATTGCCTGCTGAAAGTCATATAGCAAGCATGGCCGCCACCACCAAAAGCCTGACTGAGTCTTACCTAGAGCCCTTGGAGGGAGTTTGGCCATGACCCCTTGATTTTAGATTTCAAGTCTCCAGAACTCTAAGAAAATACATTTCTGATGTTGTGAGGTCTCCTGTTTGTATCGTGTTTTACAACAGCTCAAGGAAACTAAAATAGTGTAAAAAAAAAAAAATCCTCTGTGTTATAAAACAAGTTCGGAGGCCTGTGCGGGCCAGGTAGCTGAGGTCCTGGGCCTGTCCAGTCAGCTACCGGCAGTCATGCTCAGCGGCAGAGGTGGTGAGGCGCTGGCCACACCTTTAGCCTGACCAGCCAGCTGGGTCTAAGGTCCAGAGATGAACGCTTGGGGAGAGAAAACTCTTTCCCAAGTGTTACAGCTGAGTAAAAACAGCCACTTTCAGATAATCCTCAGTGAAATAACTTGTGGGCTTTATTCCAAGTGGACAGGGAATGTATAAAGACTGAGGGGTGGGGTGGGACTTAGGGGTCAATGTTTCCTACCTGCTCAGTTTGAGATGTTAATGAAGATCTATTTACATAGGGAAGGACTTGAGGTGTTGCAATACATGGCCGACTCCGGCATCCTCTTAGGAGAGTGTCATGGTTACCTGTTCCAGAACAGGTACAAAATAGGGTAAGGAGCAACTGGACTCCTGCTGATCTCAAGTCTCACATTCCCCGGCTCTGAGCTCACTTGGCCTTACCAGTTCTCCTGTCTGGTGGCACAGGCCACCTGCCCCACAAACATTTGCCTTCTTTTTCCTTTTTTTTTTTTTTAAATCGTATATTTTCCTTATTTACATTTCAAATGTTATCCCCTTTCCCCTCTGGAACCCCCCTAGCCCATCCCCCCTCACCCTGCTTCTGTGAGGTTGCTCCCCCACCCACGCACCCACCCACCCACCTACTTCCAACTACCTGCCCTGGTATTCTGCTACTCTGGGGCATCGAGCCTTCCCAGGACCAAGGGCCGCTCCTCTCATTGATGCCCGACAAGGCCATCTTCTGCTACATATGTAGCTAGAGCCATGGGTTCCTCCTTGTCTACTCTTTGGTTGGTGGTTTAGTCCCTGGGAGCTCTGGGGGGGGGGGGGTCTGGTCGGTTGATATTGTTGTTCTTCCTATGGGGCTGAAAACCCTTTCAGCTCCTTCAGCACTCTTTCTAACTCCTCCATTGGGGACCCCGTGCTCAGTCCAATGGCTGGTTGCTAGCATCCGCCTCTGTGTTTGTCAGGCTCTCGCAGAGCCACTCAAGAGACAGCTATATCAGGCTCCTGTCAGCATGTACTTCTTGGCATCCATAATAATGTCTGTGTTGGGTGACCGGATATGGGGCGGATCCCCAGGTCGGGCAGTCTCTGGATGGCCTTTCCTTCAGTCTCTGCTCCACATTTTGTCTCCATATTTGCTCCTGTGAGTATTTTGTTCCCCTTTCTAAGAAGGATCAAAGCATCCACACTTTTTGGTCTTCCTTCTTCTTGAGTTTCATGTGGTCTGTGAATTGTATCTTGGGTATTCTGAGCTTTTGAGTTAATATCCACTTACCAGTGAGTACATACCATGTGTGTTCTTTTGTGATTGGGTTATCTCACTAAGGATGATATTTTCTAGTTCTAACCATTTGCCTGTGAATTTCTTGAAGTCGTTGTTTTTAATAGCTGAGTAGTACTCCATTGTGTAAATATACCACATTTTCTGTATCCATTCCTCTGTTGAAGGACATCTGGGTTCTTTCCAGCTTCTGGCTATTATAAATAAGGCTTCTATGAACATAGAGAGCACTTCCTTGTTATATGTTGAAGCATCTTCTGGGTATATACCCAGGTATAGCTGGGTCCTCAGGTAATAATACTATGTCCAATTTTCTGAGGAACTGCAAGACTGATTTCCAGAGTGTAAGTGTATCAGCTTACAATCCTACCATCAATGGAGGAGTGTTCCTCTTTCCCTTCCTCTTTCTTTTGCCAGCATCTTCTGGCAAAATGTCACCTGAGTTTTTTTTTTTTTTTTTTTTTTATCTTAGCCATTCTGACTGGTTTGAGGTGGAATCTCAGAGCTGTTTAGATCTGCATTTTTGTGATGACTAAGGGTGTTGAACATTTCTTTAGGTGCTTCTTGGCCATTTGATATCCCTCAGTTGAGAATTCTTTGTTTACCTCTGTACCCCATTTTTAATAGAGTTATTTGATTCTCTGGAGTCTAACTTCTTGAGTTCTATGTATATATTTGATATCAGCCCTCTGTTGGATGTAGGGTTGGTAAAGATCTTTTCCAAATCTGTTGGTTGCCATTTTGTCCTATTGACAGTGTCATTTACCTTGCAGAAGCTTTGCAGTTTTATGAGGTCCCATTTGTCTATTGTTGATCTTAGAGCATAAGCCATTGGTGTTCTGTTCAGGAAAATTTCCCCTCTGCCCATGTGTTTGAGGCTCTTACCCACTTTCTCTTCTATTAGTTTTAGTGTATCTGGTTTTATGTGGAGGTCCTTGATCCACTTGGACTTGAGCTTTGTACAAGGAGATAAGAATGGATCAATTTTTGTAGATGATATGATAGAATACTTAAGTGACCCCAAAAATTCCACCAAAGAACTCCTATACCTGATAAACAACATCAGCAAAGTGGCTAGATATAAAATTAACTCAAACAAATCAGTAGCTTTTCTCTACTCAAAGGTTAAAGAGGCTAAGAAAGAAATTAGGGAAACAACACCCTTCACAATAGTCAAAATAATATAAAATACCTTAGTGTGACTCTAACCAAGCAAGTGAAAGATCTGTATGACAAGAACTTCAAGTCTCTGAAGAAAGAAATCAAAGAAGATCTCAGAAGATGGAAAGACCACACATGCTCACAGAGTGACAGGATTAACATAGTAAATATGGCCATCTTGCCAAAAGCAATCTACAGGTTCAATACAATCCCCATCAAAAAGCCCAACTCAATTCTTCATAGAGTTAGAAAGAGCAATTTGCAAATTCATATGGAATAACAAAAAACCCAGGCTAGCAAAAACTATTCTCAACAATAAAAGAACCTTTGTGGGGAATCACCATCCCTGACCTCAAGCTGTATTACAGAACAATAGTGATAAAAACTGCATGGTATTTGTACAGAGTCAGGCAGGTAGATCAATGGAATAGAACTGAAGACCCAGAAATGAATCCACACACCTATGGCCACTTGATCTTTGACAAAGGAGCTCAAACCATCCAGTGGAAAAAAAGATAGCCTTTTCAACAAATGGTGCTGGTTCAACTGGTAGCAGTAGAATGCAAATATTTACCTTTTAAGAAGCCCTCTACTGATGTGAAAGTAAAAAAGGAAGCTATATGGGGAGGAAGTGGTTGGGAAATGTGGCAGGGTGAGACGGGGCAATGGGATGTATATGGCATGAAAAGAGAAGACCTTTCAGAGAGAGAGGAGACAGCAAGGGAGGCTGTGGGGAGCAAATGAAAAATAAAGTACAGTGATTTAAGTGTGTAATGACGTCTCAGGGACACCCACTACTTTGTATGGTAACTTAAAAATTAACTGAAAAAAGAAGCTACCTACTGCCCACCAAAGTAGGGAAACTACGCTTCCATAAGCACTTTATTGTAAAGTTCTGAGTGCTCTGCCTTCTATCTGACACTTAGAATTCCCAGCTTTCTGCCTTTAGCCATTTCCCAGGTGTTCCTCTGTACACCGCTGTATTTTCAATTTGTGCTTTCCTGGTAATTAACAATAGAGGCATCGTCTCATGCACATCTTGGCTGTGCGTGGATTCCTTTTATTACATGTCTGGCCTGTTGTAAATGGATTAAATTTGGTCTGACTGATCATGCATCATATTCGATGTGCAATTTAAATAAACACTGTACTCTGAAATGTTGCAAATTTAGCTTCTAGTTCTGACGGTTGGTTTCTAAATGCATAAATATACAATGCAAGCAATATTCGCGATGAATGAAGTTGAGAAGAAGCTATTCACTTCTTCCCTTGTGGTATTTAGACTTTTTATTCAAGTCCTTGTTTTGCTCTACTGCCCAGCACCTGCAGTCCAATGCTGGCGAGGAGGGAAAGCCGAGATGCCTTCTTCCACGGCTCAGGAGAGAACCACGGACTTCCTTAGTATCACTTATCAGATGGAGGAAGTAACCATTTGTCCCAGTTTGTACAGAAGTTTTCTCAGTGGCTGTTGATCTTCATCACGAGAATTTCCAATAGCTTTCAAATAGGTCATAGTCTTTTCTCTCTAGTGGTATAAATATTATGTTTCCAAACTTTTTAACACAGTTTAATTTCTGGAACAAACCCTAATTGCTCATGGTTAACCAGCTAGGTATTGCTTAGTTTTATTTGTTAGTATGTTTTAGATTTTTTTTTGAACTATTTAGAATTACTTTGAAGTGAAAGATATTTATGTAACACTGTAGGTAGGGTTTAGAAGTTTGATCTCGGCTAGCCATGTGGAATGTTACGTGGTTTGTTCCCTCTGCATTGTCTTAAAAGGCGGGTGTGAAGCTGATGTTACTTCTTTGTTAATAAAATTAGCCAGTGAAACTATCTAGGAGTAGAACATATAGTATAGGAAAGGTTTGGAGGACAAATTCAATTTCTCTAGTAGATAAAAGACTACTTGAATTTTCTACTTTTTTATGTCACATTTGGCAGATTATAACAGTTAAATAATTTATTTGTTTCACTTAAGTTGGTCACCATTGGTGGCATTTGGCAGGGGAAATGGTTCAGTTGGTTAAATATTTGCCATGTAAGTTTAAGGGCCTGAATTTGGATCTCCAGCACACATGTAAATGACTAAGTAATGTGTTGCATGCCTGTAATCACAGTACTAGGCACATGGAGATGTGCAAATCCTTGGAAATGAATGACCAGAAAGTATAGTCAAGCTATCCAGCTCCAGATTCAGCAAGAGACCCTAATACTAAACAAACAGACAGACAAACGAACAAAATGTCATTTCTTTTCGTTTTTCATTTTGTTTTGTTTTGTTTTGTTGAGACAGTGTTTCTCTGTGTAGCCCTGGCCATACTGGAACTTCCTGTGTAGACTAGGCTGGTCTTGAACTCAGAGATCTGCCTGCTTCTGCTTCTTCACAAGTGCTGGCACTAGAGGCATGTGCCACCACTGCCCAGCTTCATTTCTTTTCTCCATGGTAGCCATTCTTACTGAAGTGAGATAGAATCTCAGAGTTGTTTTACTTAGCATTTCCCTCTTGGCTACGGATATTGAACGCCTTTTCAGGTACTTACTGGTCAATTCTACTTCTTCTTTTGAGCGCTGTCATATAAGTTATCAGTACGTTCCCATCTTTCTTTCTGTACCAGAAACCTCCAAAGCCACATTTAGCTTTTCAGTCTTTGGGCTGGGTGAGTTCTTTTGCCTTCCACCTCCTCGGCTCCCCAGATCCTAGCCCGTGACATGACTCATGTTTTACCCATGTGGATGTCTCCAGATGTACTGAGACTAAAAACTAACCTCATCACTGAGATCAGTACAGACTTGGGACCCATCTTCATACTTTCAAGATGTTTTTATTTTAATCAGTCTTATGTGAGCACACCTGCTGTGGGAATCAAGTACCCCTCTGGACCTTTAAAGGTCTCAGTCTCTGCAACAGTGAACGCAGATAGATAGCTTCAGAGATTGACCCTTTTCACATTGACACATTTCAGGCCCAGAAACTGCAGGGTATTCTCAGTTGGTTCAATCTATTCTTGGCCACCAAGGATGAGGTGTCCCCTGGACACAGCCCAGTGTGGGAGGAGCCCCCTGGCTACCTAACCCCTGTCTTCATCAAGTCAGCATCCACCTCTCCTGATCTCCTACACCTGCCTCTCTGGGTCTTCCCTCACCCAGTGACAGTGAAACTGAGATTCTCTGACGCCGCTCAGTCTTTAACTTTATCTTTCCAGATAGCATCCCACCACACCGAGTCACGCCGTGCGATAAAGTAGGGTTTCTTGCTACTCACTGGCATATGTACCAGAGGAATCATTGTCTTCCCAAAACTGGGGATGGGCTTTGAGGCTTGTGGTGGCTGTAGGCCTTTCTGTCCATCTTCCATCTGGCTTTTGTTCCCCGTCCCTGCCCCAGGGAACTGTGGGCCAAGGCTATGTCATGGCTACTGCTCTGCACCCCCCTTTGTTGTTGTCTTATCCTTTGTCCATACTTTCACCTCCTTTGTGGATTTCCAAGGCCCACTCTCATTTCCTCTCCTCAGAATAGAGACTATTTTAATAATAATAATAATAATAATAATAATAATAATAATAATAGTAATAATAATAATATAATAACCGTTATTACTGTCTCTGCTTCACCAGCCATCTTATCTGGAAGTCTCCCACCTCATTTATTCCTGACACTCATGAACTGAGTTCCGACCCCAGGCCTCTGTATCTTAAGCTGTCTAAAATGGAGACCTGCCGATTTTATTGATGTCTTTTCAAAGATAAAAATCAAAGCTTACTTCTCAATAAAGGCAGCTTGTTTTCTCTTCCACTGGTTTTGTTCCCCGTGACTATCCTCTTCCTTCTGTTTGTATTGGATCTACGCTGTGCTCTTTTCTGCTTTTGTAAGGTAGAGTCTTAAGTCATCAACAGTATTTTTTAATACTGCCCTCAGTTTTCCTCAGTGTGTTAGCTGCCTCTCAAAAATCTTTAATGTATTGAATTTTCCTAGCACTTTGGCCGAAATTTGTCTGCCTTCCTTATGACTCGCCATTGACCCTGGACTATGTATCATCTCATTTCATATTTCATGGTTACCTGAAAAACATATTTTTATTGATTTTTAATTCAATGCTGTTGTTTACAATTATCCAATCCTTTAAGAAGAACGAGGATATATTTTATGTCTAAAAGAATGTAGAATTTTGTGTACCTACAATTAATAAGTATTCAGTAGCTATTGGATACAATGTTTCTGTAAATAATAATTAGTTCTATGTGGCTGATAATTACTACTGGATTCTCTTTACTAATATTTATCATATTTCACCAGTAGTTTAGGACTAAATACAATAATTAGTAGGAGTAACATTATTAAAATCTTTCATTAGTTTAGGAGTTTCTATTTGTCTCTTTACTTACCTTCGTTTCCAGTCTTTGCTCTGCTATTAAGCCCATGAACTGTTGTAACTTGGATATCTACCTTGTGAGTTGTGACCTTATCACTATGGGATGTACTGTGCTGTTCAGGTTCCACTCCCCTGCACATTGGCAACATGTGAATCCTGGCAGTGGGGTGGAGGCAAGAATCTCAGTGGGTGGTGAGTGTGAAGAGAACAGACCCTCCAGAGGCAGCTTCAGCAAGATGGCTGGTAGGAGGGGAGGATGGGGGTGGGGACAAAGGCTATTTAAACCCTCAGGGACTGGGAATAAGTAGGGGCTACTAAGTGAACATAAATCATTGGCTGGAGCCAGGATACAGGGATGTCTCATTAGCATAAAGAGGAATTCCAGGTACTGATGGACCTGACCATACAATGGGAGAGGAAATTTAACCTGGCTGCTGGGCTACATGACATCTTCCAGTGGGCAAAAGTGGGGTCACAGGGCTGCACGTGCTGAGACACACAGACCCAGGGCAGGGAGCAAGCGATCCTACTTCTGCTGATTTCAGGATGAGATTTCCAGTGTTTGGACATGGGGGCAGAGGTGGGAAGAGTCTCGTGTAGCTTAGTCTGGCCTCCATTTCTCTGGAGCTGAGAATGGTCCTTAACTCCTGATCCTTCTGCTTCTACCTCCCAGGTGCATGGGTTACAGGCATTTACCGACATCCTTGGTCTCTGCAGTGCTGCGGACCAAGCCCTAGGGCTCTTAACCTTCTAGGGAAGCATGCCACCAACTGAGTTGTATCTCCCCCCCCCCCCCAGCTTCATGTTTTAAAGAACTAAGAAACCTATTTTATGTCTGTATGGACATTTTTCTCAGTTTTGTAGCTCTTTCATTTGTTTTTGAAAATATAGGTCTCCCTTCACCTAAATACCTTCTGTCAGTGCTTTTGTGTGTGGTCAGTCTGATAGCAATAAATATTTATATTTGTAAATACAAATATTTTTTAAAATGTGCTTATTTTTACTGAATGTTATGGTTTGTAGATGCTTTTCCCAGGGAGTGGCACTATTAGGAGGTGTGGCCTTGTTGGAGTAGGTGTGTCACTGTGGGTGTGGGCTTAAGACCTTCACCCTAGTTGCCTGGAAGTCAGTCTTCCACTAGCAGCCTTCAGATGAAGATGTAGAACTCTCAGCTCCTCCTGTACCATGCCTGCCTGGATGCTGCCTTGATGACAATGGACTGAACCTCTGAGCCTGTAAGCCAACCCCAATTAAATGTTGTCTTTTATAAAACTTGCATTGGTCATGGTGTCTGTTCACAGTAGTAAAACCCTAACTAAGACACTGGATATAGAATTTGGGGCTAATAGGTGTCTCTCCAACTTTGAATAATTTCTTACCATGTTTCGATATTGTAGTGTTTTGACTTAAAAGTTAGTGGGCATTGAAGACTTTGTTCCCTTTGGATGCATTGAAGACTTTGATCCCTTGGATATCTACCTTGTGAGTCATGACCTTATCACTATGGGATGTACTGTGCTGTTCAGGTTCCACTCCCCTGCACATTGGCAACATGTGAATCCTGGCAGCGGGGTGAGACTTCAGGGCTTTCTCTTTGTCAGTGATGCCTAGAAGTTTGATGTAGTTGAAGGTTTATGTTTATTATGTTCTAAGTTTTTATCTTACCTGTGGTTCACTGAGTTTCTTGAGTCCATAAATCCATAGCTTTCACTAAAGTTTAGCGAGTTCTTGGCCATTATCTGGCCCGATTCTTCCCTTATGCTTAAATTATATCCCCAATTACACATAGTGTTTCCTGAGGCTTTAAATCTGTGCTTGTTTTAATAGAATTTCTTCTCTTTGTTCTTATAACTAGAAAAATCTGCTGATATTACTTCAAAATTTACCAGCTCTTTTTTTTATTAGAGGTTTTCTTTTATTTTGTGGTAAAATGCCTATAACTTGCCCTCTTTTAAAAGCTTCCAAACATGGGAAATTAGTCCCATGTTGGCCATTGCTTCGGCTTTTTATGGTCATACACAATCTCCCAGAATTTAAATAGCCCGCTGTCAGGACTTGGTCACAGCCCTTCCATTTCGATTAGGGTTTATGTTTATTTTGGGTGGAAGAGTCAGTCTCAAGACCTTCTTCCACCATTCCAGAAGCAGAGCTGCCTTGAAACTGGTGAAGCAAACAAACAGTGGTCACGGCGATGGTAGACCTGGATCTGGGGAGGTGGAGTCGGGAGGACCACTGGTGCTCACTGGGGAGCTGGCCAAGCCTAATCAATGAGCTCCAGGTCAGAGGTGCCATCTCAAAACCCGTGATTGTCTACTAATCATAATAACACTGACCTCCACACACATGCATAGATATGCACACACACACACACACACACACACACACACACACACACGTACAGATTTGAAAAAAACAAACAGAAATTTGTGCTTCACCCTACGTCAAAGGCTTTCTCTTCCTTCCTAGAAGCCATGCCTCTTAGGTTCCTGGCAGGTGTACAGCCTCCAGCCAGTCTAAACCCCAGCTGTGCTAGCTCTCAAGAAAATCTTCATGGGCATTGCTCTCACTCCGTCTAATTACATAGTAATCTCCATATTTAATTCTTGTCACCAAGAGATCCTTGTGGCCTTGACAGGTATCTAGCAGGGATGTAGCTGTCTGCACAAGGGAATGAATGAGGTCTATCAAATCTCTGTTAGATTCGCTGGTTCACTTTTCAGTGTGGAACTGCTGCTGTGCAAAATCCAACTGCAACAAAAGTTGATGGGCCGCAAAGCAGTGTGGGTAACAGCAGCACAGTGCTGATAATCTTCACAGCTAAAAAAAAAAATAACCATAAAAATCTTTGTTAAATATATTACTTAACCATAACTAACAAAGTTTAGAAAACCACTAACAGGTAGAAGAACTTTTGTGGATGATTTTGAAGAATGTCAAAGGTTCCAGAGGTGAAGGACACTGTTTTTATGTGTAATTTATGTCAGCTATCTTTCTGTTTTTATATAGGTAGAAATCTGTTTTGCCTAAGTGGAGAAAGGGAAGGAATGAAAAGCGTGTAGGAAATCACAGGTTTAGAGTCAGAAGAGACTCAGAGAAATTATCACCCCTGTGGCTACTGGTCAAACCACTGCCTGCTCTTCCAGGGCAGCAAGAGGGAGGGCAAGAGCCAGCCTGGTAGATACAGCATACAGCTCTCTGGGACGTCCTTCAGTGCTGGGCTTGCAGCCTGACAGGATGGCTAAGAGTGTAGAGACACTTGCTGCCAAAGCTAATGGCCTACGTTTGATTCCTAGAACCCACATGATGGATGAAGCAAACTGGCTCCCACAACTTGTCCTGTGACATCTACCTGCAAGCTCCAGAATTCACACACTCAGACATACGTACAGAACAATACATACATAAAAAGTAGTTAATCTTTAAAGGATTGCTGCGTTTAAAAATTCATGAATGTGCCCATCTGAAGGTTGAAGAGAAGAGGAGGTGACTCCGAGAAGGAAGCTTGAGAGGCCTGTGTCAGACACAGGGAAGGGGGCTGGAAAAGTCCGCGGTGGCGACTTTTTAAGTGTTAAACCACAGGGGAAACGTGGCCTTCCGAGGGGGCAGACGGACGCCCCTGTGCTGGCGCTGCCCTCACTTGCCGCCTTTCTTCTTCCTATCCTATGTAAGCTGAATGACAAGGAATGGCGCAGGGTGATCTTAACATGCCCTTCACACCAAAGGTCTGGAATCTCCTCTGCCTCCCCCCTCCCTTCTGTCTCCCCATCTCTGCCACGCTGAGTTCTGATAAACTGTCAGTGGATGTTTTCTGTACCCTGAAGACCGTTCACACCCCGGGGCAGGTGAAATCAAGAGCAACCCCCAGCAGAGGGCTGGCCCAGCTTCATGATGCCCAGCCAGAAACACAAAAAAGGCGCAACCGGGCTATCTTAGTCACTTTTCTACTCCTGTAAAGAGACATCATGGCTTAGGCAATTTATAAAAGGAAACATCTCACTGGGCTCCTCTACAGCTTCAGAGTATCAGAGTCCATGACCACCAGGCAGGGAGCATAGCAGAGGCAGGCATGGCATGACACTGGAGCAGTAGCTGAGAGCTCACATCTGATCTACAAGCAGGAGGCAAAGAGAGAGTGAAAGCTGAGGACTTTGTAGAATTTGCAAATCCCACCCTCAGGGACGTACCACCTCCAACAAGGCCACACCTTCTAATCCTTTCCAAACAGTTCCATCAAGCCTTTGAGCCTGTGGAGGCCATTCTCATTCAGAACACCAGACCCATCAATGATGTGGGTTTTGTTCTTTACTTTGTAGGCATTCTTCAGCTTCTACAAGAAGAACGTGGACTATGAAACATTTAAAGCATTTAATGATGCATGCCTTGTCTATGATGGCCGGCTTGTGATTGATACTACCTTCCACACCAATGACATAGCTATCAGAGCTGCTGGCTCCCTCACTAAATTCTCCAACCGATATTACTCAAATGAGTGGAGTCACTGCAATTTCAGTTCCAAAGAAATTGGCTTTCAGCTGGCTGCAGCTATGCTCAGTCTCTTTGACCCAACCCTTGAGCCTATGACTGAACCACCAGCTGACCTCGACCGCCTCATCCCCATGTACAAGGGAGCCAAGATCCAAGGTATGTAGAAGGTTCCTTTTCTCCCATTTGATGAGGTCAGTGTTCAGAGCGGCCAGTCATGTTTCTCTTAAACATAGCTCTTGGTCATTAGTGGGCTGTGATGGAGGTGGAGTAGGGGCCCATCACCTTTCTTTGGCATCTAGGGTAAACCTGGTCATATCATTATTCTGGACCTTTGCACATTGGGCGTTTATTAGAGGCCCCTTCTTACCAGTCCCCAAATTGTAGAGTGGTAAATCATCAGTAACTTGCCTAGAGACCTCAGGGATGGTGGACCGCGGTTTGTCTTGACATCATATCCTAAGTTTCCATCCTTGTCATAGGTTCAGAGATGAAGAGACCCTTCCGCAGCCCATTCCTTAGCCTTTTCTCTTTAAATAGTTCTCTGTTTTTTTCTGAGTGTTGGTTGTGCTGCCTTATGTCTGTGCACCACATGTAAGTGGATGCCAAAAGAGGGCATAGAATACCCTGAAGGTGGAGTTGTAGCCAGTTGTTAGTCACCCTGTGGGTGCTGGAAACCAAACCCCAGTCATCTGCAATGTAGCAAGTGTTCTTTACCATGAGCCATCTCTTCAACCTCCTTAGCCTGCTCTCTTCACAGACAGGCTCAGCCACTGCATCTGTAAAACAGCCCGTTTCCACTCCCTAAGCCTTGTTGACCCCTAAGAAGATAATTTCATATGTAAGGCATTGGTGTTTTGTTTTGTTTTGTTTTGTTTTGTTTTGTTTTGTTTTTTGCATTTATTTTATGCTTAACTTATTCCTATATCCAAAGCTTTTGTATATCTATTTTCTTCTGGGGTATCTTTTTCTTCTGTTTAGTCTTTAGAAACAATCTGTTCCCTTCTTTATGGTAATCCTCTTTGTGTGGCAGAGGGAAGCAGTGTATAGGTTAATGCAGCCATGAGCTCTTTAAGTTCAAAGACATGTCTTTGTTCCTTGTTGGCTTGGATATGTTCAATGACTACAGAATCTACAGCCAACACTTTAAGTTCAGATTCCTAACACCAGGAATTAAACTCTCTTTGGGGGCCATCAATCCTGTGTCCAGCGCTACTGTTTGGTTTGGGCATATCTACAAACTCTATCATTATGCCGCCAGAATGGTGCACATAACTCCTTCAAAATTACATCCTTCAGATACTTGGTAGCTTTTAGGATTTGCATACCTTTGACAACCTGGGCAGATTCATGGATATTCTGAAGCAAATGCAAGGTTATGAACCATTTGATCTGCCTGATTTTGTAGGGTCTTCTGAGTCAAGAGAGGAATAAACCATTTTCACAGGTCACTTAAACTATTCACAGGAAGAGGAAGACAGATTTTCTTATGTTAAGAGAAGAAAGAGAGAGGAGAGATATTTTAAAACCATGTCATTAGGCATAGACCTTACCAACAGGAAAAAAAAAACCCACATATTTACAGAATTCGATGTGCACTTCTGGGAAGTTCACAGGCGAAGTCGCAAAGCATGCATACGTAAGCCCTGAAGGTATTTATGAAACCTGTTCTGGTAAATGGAATACCAGGCCAAGGAGACCAAGGCCCACATTCCATCCCTGTCTTCTTCCTTCTAAGGAGATGCCTGCTCTGCTTCTTCTCTGGGTGGGACCTTAGGAAATGACCTCAGGCAGGTAGGAGACCAGAAATCCTCAAAGACGAGAGGATGGTCGGACTCAAGCATATCTACAAAATACTAAGGATTTTACAATAATCGTTTTCTAAAGCATTGAGCAAGGAACTTTGCTAATTATCCATAGAAAATACAGTTTTTAGTATTTGGTTTATTTGGAGGAATGTAGGAAATGTCAAGGCCATAACAACATCCTGGAGGTTTTGTTCTGCTTTGGCAGCCATGGGTTAGAGTACAGGGAGGTGTAGGAAGTCACGTGGCACATCTCTACTCATCTTGCCCTGGAGGCAATATTATAGGTATTTATTGATCTGACTAATAAAGTCTAACTACTCTAGGGCCTTCCTTGCTAATTGGTTGCAGTTTCGGGAGCAGACATTATAGGCATCTTCATGTGTTTTTGGTGTAATATGAACTGTTCTCTACCGAGCCAATAATTCATCACTGACATGGACGCCTGCCATTTCCTCTAGGAGGGATTCTTCCTGGGTCTTATCACTATCTGCATATTTCCAAACCTGCCATCCCAACTCCCTTGGATCTACAAAGGTCACAGCCTGATTTTGTAAGTATTGATCTTGAGTTTTACTTTACATCTGCTCATAAAATTTGTTTGAATGGGAGGGAAAATTTTTGACCCAAAGTCTTTGGTTCACATATCATACACCCGCTATGCATATCACGATTCAAAATGGCCCCCAAGAGTCTTTGCTCTTCACACCATCACATGGTGCACTCCCAAAGGGAGCAGAACTGACTGATGTAGCCGCAGGGTATTGTGGAGATGACAGTGTATGGTTTCCAATGCTTATCAACATTGTGAAGATACTATAACTCCACCTTATCCTTTTCCAGATTGTCAACTACCATAAGGGTAAGGTTTCCCAGGCAACCCTTTGGTGAGGTCTGTAAGGGAATATCAGCTGTATCAGTGACTGGCCTTAGAGTCAGTGCCATCCAAGCCTCTGGATGCTTCTTGCTCCATCCAAACTCTTGACTGAAAGCCTAGAACACTTTGCATTCCCAGTGAAGCCACTCCCCCCAAAATCTCTAACTCCCACAAATCATGAGATAATTAAGTTTAATAATCATGAGATAATTAATGTTGCTGCTTTAACATCTGTTTTCTTAATAGACTTAAAAAGAGTAGTTTTAATTTCATAACAAACTCAAGCAAAAGTTACAGTGATTTACTGGATTCTCCCTGTTCCCCCTTCCTCACCATCCACCCCCCCAAGCATCAATCTGCATCCCCCACCAGGGTGACCCAGCCATCAGAGCTGATGGGCTTTGTCAGCACATTATCAGCAGACCCCTTAGCCCTCAGGAGGATTCATTCTGGAGGGTCTTCACAGTGCATCTGCCACCACAGTGCCATATAGAATCCCACTAGAAACTCCTCTGTGCCCATCCTTCATTCTTTCTGCCACATGAAGGGCTAGGAACCTTTATTGTCTCCAAAGTTGTCATTTGTATCAGTTGCTCTTATTTTCTGTGACCAAACACCTGACAATAAGTGGCTTGTGGGTGTACTTGAACCCACAGTTTGAAGATACAGTCATCACTACAGGGGAGAGAGGAACTTGAGGCAGTAGTCAAGTTATATTCCCAGTGAGAAAGCATAGAGACAGGTATTCAGATTCTGCTGCCTCCTCCTGAGATGGAGATAAACAACATGCACCTAATCCATACAAGGGCTAGGGAATGCTGGGCTTGACTTAAGACCAAACCAGATTCTTCAATGGACACTATATGATTCATCGTGTGTCTAGCATGGCTCTGCACTCTTTACATCGAGTCAGAATGCACAGAAGGGGTTTTGGATAATGAGATTCTTAATAACGGTACAACTCAAATAGCTTCTTTGGCTGGTACTATGACAGTATTTGAACAGGACCCCTGGCTTTAATGAACCATTTTGCCAAGTGGGCTCCCTTCTTAATTAGTACAGAAGATCTAAACAGATTTTTTTTCCATTTTATTTTCTAAGAAAAAAAAATGTAGGATGGCTTCGTGGCAATCTTTTGGAGTTGGAATTAATTTATGCAAAATTGTTGCCAAAATGGTCAGGCAGTCACCTAACTAAATACAGCCAGCCGATCAAGAGTGTAGCCCACCAAAGATGCTCTCCCCTCCCGCCCCCAGGGAAACTGAATTATTATTCTTACAATGGACATGGTCCAGACCGGCCTTGATGTTCCTAGTTCTCAGTAAGCAGAGTATGGTAAAGTCAAGTCACTGCAGTCATCCATGAGCTCTTCCTACCATAATCCTTCACGGGAGAAGAAAAGACCCCGAGGCACTCCAGAATGAACTGACGCACAGAGTCTGGCCCACATGCTTGCTTGGCTGGTGTGCCACAAAGTAAAGAAATTTGTCACAACAAATTCTGCCATGGATACTATGACATTTTAAAGCATGCGTTTGTCACAAGAGCTGGAGGACTTGGTTTCTCAAACACTGAGGCTGGTTAATCCCATCCCTTCCACTTGGTGTGAACTCCAGAGTGATTTTCTGACCTATGTAATGGGGGGCGGGGGGCAGGGCAGCAAGTGTCAGTAGGAATGGGCAGCTCACTCTGTGGCTGAGAAGCCAGCTTGTGTGTGAATTCTCTTTAATATTGATGTGCACTATCTCGAGGCACTCCAAGTTTCCAGACTGCTCCACCCCCCCCCCACCTCAGCTATGCTAAAGCAGTGCCAAAGCTCATTAAGATTGATACAAGGCGCCTTCCGTAGCTAAGACCAGTCACCAGCAAGACCGCCTCCCTGTTCCTTTCTATAAAGTAGCTGTTTACTGGATAGTCTTTTCAAGTTCTGGTCACTGTGTAGCACGATGATGCTGATACCACAGGGTTTCGGTCACTAAAATAAACAAGCAAACAAACAAACAAACAAATAAATAAATAAATAAATAAGGCAAATCATGTTGTTGGAAACAATGTTAAGGCTACCACCCTCACGCAACAGGTTGTCATTGGGTGGTATGTCCTGCTCAGGCACTGGTTGGCCCCTGGCCAGCAAGCTACCAGATATATCCTTAACAGTTTGTCGTGTGCCCACTGCTATAACAACTAACCATTGCCCCAATCTTGAAGTGCCAGGCTTAGGGTGTAGAGCCCATGACAGCCTCCAGAACACAAAGGAGACCTCAATAACTGATGGGGTAGCCAGCAAAGTTCCTTGCAAAGCCACCTTTGGTGCCCACATGGGTGGCTCACAAAGTTAGTCTCCTCCGTGGCGGTATACCCTTTTCTCAGTCACTCAGCATAAAGAAACAGTAAAGGAAGAGGCAGTAGCCCAGGCCTTGTGGGATTGCTGTCACTGTTCTCCAGTGACCAGGGAGGAAAGCTAGCAGCCAGTGTTGCATCAGTGATACTGGGAGGGGGGTACTGGCTGGGACCCCCCAAGCAACTTTCCTAGTAATATTGCTCGCGCTTTGCAAGCCCCACTCCACTGAGAAGGCGTAGACCTCTCACTCCATGCTCCCTCAGCACTCGCGGCCTTGTGGTTTCCCAGCTTCTTCCCCAAATCATCCCTTTCTGCCAAGGGGTCAGTAGGCTAACTCTCAAACTGCTGAATGCAAAACCAGATAGTCTGTATTTTATCCAGGAAAGACACTGTCTTAGTCAGTCACAAAACACCATGACCAAGAAGCAAGCTGGGGGGGAAAGGGTTTATTGAGCTTACATTTCCACACTGCTGTTCATCACCAAAGGAAGTCAGGACTGGAACTCACACAGGGTAGGATCTTGGAGGCAGGAGTGGATGCAGAAGCCATGGAGGAATGCTGCTTACTGGCCTGCTTCCCCTGGCTTGCTCAGCCTGCTTTCTTATAGAACCCAGGACTACCAGCCCAGGGATGGCACCACCCACAATGGGCCCTTCCACCCTTAATCACTAATTGAGAAAATGCCTTACAGCTGGATCTCATGGAGGCATTTCCTCAAGGGAGGCTACTTTCTCTGTGATGACTCCAACTTGTGTCAAGTTGACGCACAAAACCAGCTGGTACAACTGATCCCTATGACCTATGGCTGCGTGACCTCTGTCTTAGTTAGGGTTTTACTACTGTGAACAGACACCATGACCAAGGCAAGTCTTATAAAGGACAACATTTAATTGGGGCTGGCTTACAGGTTCAGAGGTTCAGCTCATTATCATCAAGGTGGGAGCATGGCAGCATCTAGACAGACATGGTGCAGTAGGAACTGAGAGTTCTACATCTTCATCTGAAGAATACTAGCAGAATACTGACTTCCAGGCAGCTAGGATGAGGGTCTTAAAGTCCACACCCACAGTGACACACCTACTCCAACAAAGCTACACCTCCAAATGGTGCAACTCCCTGGGTCAAGCAATTTCAAACCATGACAGGCACATAGTGGGGGTCTCTATCTGCACACTCATGTGTACCCCAGTTCTAAAATGGTGCTTACTGTTCTGGGATGTCCAAGTAAAATTGATGTCACATGCCCACACACAAAGTAGAAAGATTTGAAAGTCAAAAGTTAAGGCAGTACATGTGAATGAAAAATTCCCAAGAGTAGGTGGGGCTAGAGAAATGCCGTGGTGAGAGGGAAGAGTAACTGGGCAGAGACACCCGGAAGCAGAGCTCTTTCTGAAGCCTTCACTAGCACCATTTTTACTGGGTAAAAATGCTGGACTTTGTGGGACTTGCTTATTATAATCCCAGTGCCAGAGGCTGAGACAAGAGAATTCCAGGGGGTTGCTGGCCAGACAGTCTAGCCCAGTCTGAAAGCTCCAGGCCAGTGAGAGACCCTCCCCACTGCCCACCAAAAAAAAGGCTGAGGTGGCTCCTGAAGAATATACAGAGTTGACTTTTATATGCCTGTACACATGCACAGACACATACAGATACACACACATGCACATACATACACACACACACACACACACACACACATGCACAGACACATACAGATACACACACACATGCACATACACACACGCATGCATAGACACATACAGATACACACACATGCACACACATGCATGCACAGACACATACAATGCACACACACACAATGCACACACACATGCACACACACACACACACACACACACACATTTCAATTTTAATGATGATGCCAAAAATGTGGATACAGCTGCTTCTTAATATGATCCATTTTGAAAACAGAAAATGTGCTGTGGACATAGTTTCTTACCATGAATTTGTTTACACGTGACCACCAGTCTCCTTCTTGAAACAACAGTGCCCAGATTCTTTCCAGTGTTATCATCCCCCATCCCCTAATATCCAGTCTATTGTATTTGAAGCTGACCTAGAGTCTTGTCTGCAGATGTTGTCTCCTAGTATGGTCCCACAATGCCCACCAGTTGCCTCAGTTTAACCAAAAAGTTAAATTGTGTGGCTTAGTTGTTTTCCTGTTACTGCAATAAAATATTCCCAAGAAAAGCAACTTAAAGGAAAAAGGGTTTATTTTGCTGCCTCCTTTTAGGATGAATCTTAGCACCTCAATTAACCTAACGAAGATAATTCCTCAGGAGGATGCTCAGAAGCTAACCCAATACAAATTAGCCCTCACTAGTGTACCTGGAGGCTTTTCCCCCCTAGGTCAGAGGTTCACAACCTGTGAGTCATGACCCCCAAAAGACCACCAGGAACATGACTATTTACATTATGACTTATAAAAATAGCAAAATTGCAGTTATGAAGTATCAATGAAATTCAGCTTATGGTTTGGGGGGTCACCACAACATGAGGAACTGTATTAAAGGACTTCAGCATAAGGAAGGTGGAGAACCACTATCCTAGGTAGTTCCAGATCCTGGCAAGTTGACGGTCACATTAACAATCACACCATGTGTCCGTGTTTAGATAAAGCCCCAAGGTGGATCCTGGACTAAGCAAATGTTTGGGATTAAGACAAGGTGAATCTGCTGAAGGTTTCTAAATGCCACATTCAAGTTCAATGCTTTACTCTATATATACTCAGGAAAAAGTTACTGGTATTAGAGTGAACTAAATCCAGAATCTTGAGGCAAAGTAAAATATCAGCCACTACTAACACAGTCTGTGTTTGTCTACTGAGGTTAACAGGGAATGGAACTCCAATGAGGAGCCGGTAGCTGTCAGGGCTGAAATCAAAAATGTAATGGTGACACGGGATTACAGCAACAACATTCCTGGTCATCAGGTTTCATGGTAGTCAGTTTTAATCTGTTTCCAAGGGCCAGAATCCACACCTTGAACAACTTACAAACTGCAAGGTCATCTACAGACAGTAGGGAGTGTATCCTGTGGGCTTCCTCCTGGGCTGAGTTATTATCAAAGGCCCACCCTCCTTCCCAAGCTCAGACACTAGGTTTCACCTTTTATCTGTGTCTTTTAAGTATTCTCTAAAACAACTGGAAATCCTCCTCATGATCTCTTTAACCAGGATGTTTTCAAAATGGGGCTCTGTGAAATTTGACACCTCAAACCCATCATATATAGAAAAAAGGGACCCAGATCCTTTACTGGGTAAGATACTGAGCCATAGATAATTGGTGGTCACCCAGCAACTAATTTTTAAAGCTTAGAGCAATCTAGTGACAATTTCAAATATGGTGAGGATCATAAAAAATGTTTCTAACATATTGATGTCTGTTATTTCCAACAAGATAGAACTTATCTATTATACTTTAAAAAGTCATTGCCAAAATAAAGTTCCCCAAGTTGAGGGATGTTTTGAATACTGTTTTCCTGATCCAATTCTCATTCTCACCCAGGGTACAGATATAGTGACGGGCAATGCGAAAAGGGGGACGTACTTCCGACTATACATTAACAGCTATAAGTTGGTGGAAACCATCACATGCCTTTCAAAGGAGCCTTTCCCATCCTCCAACTACATCCGCTTGTTTGGACAACATGAGCAAGTCCTCAACAACCTGTGTACCCGTTTTGATGACAAACTGATCCCAGATCTCTACAGGTACCTGGGGCATTGACTTTGACCGTGGGCACAGATGATTACATATGATGTTGTGTGCTGGAATAGTGTGTGTGGGGGGGGAGGGTGATGCACCAGAGAGAGAAATTGGAATCAATTTCAGACCACTAGTATTGGCTGTAGAGCAAAGGTTCACATGAGGAAGTTCATGAACTTAGATGTGTCCATGCCTGGGCCTGGACCTGGACCTCAGAAGCAATGATACATGATGTTGATGTCATGAAAGTGTGGGATGAGATGATATTCAAGTCCCTTTCCACACGTGGCTGCTAAGAGTAGCAGTCTGAACCTAAGAGAAAGGCTGAAGGTCAGGATGTGGAGGAATCTGGCCCCATTAGGATTTCTTCAGCCACGAGACAGGGTGCTTATGGCCCTGTTTTTCCTCCTAGCATGTAGATGAATGATTACTAAAGATGTTGATAAGACAATTCCTGCCCTGGAAATCTATAGTGTAGCTTTTTTTCAGCTCCTTTACAAGGCCAAAATTACCCTGGTACTTAAACAGCACAAAGACCCAACAAAAAGAAAAAGAAAAGTACAGACCAATATTCCTTATGAACATAGATGCAAAATTTCTCAGTAAAATATTTGCAAACTAAACCCAAGAACACATCAAAAAGATCATCATGACCAAATAGGCTTCATCCCAGAGATGCAGGGATGGTTCAGCATGTATAAATTGATGAATATAATCCACCTTATAAATAGATTGAAAGACAAAAACCACATGACCATCTCATTAGATGCAGAAAAGGCCTCTGGCAAAATCCAACACCCCTTCATGATAAAAGTCTTGGAGAGATCAGGAATACAAGGCATAAATATAATACAGGTAATTCACAGGAAGCCCACAGCCAACACAAATGAAATGGGAACACAAAGCTGTCTGCGCTCTCCATACCTATTCAATATAGTGCTTGAGGTCTTAGAGCAATAAGACAACTGAGGATTAAGGGGATACAAATAGGAAAGGAAGAAGTCAAAACATCTTTATTTGCAGATGAAAATGTTGTATACATAAATGGCCCTAAAAACTCCACCATGAAACTTCTGAGAAACACTTTTAGCAATGTAGCTGTATACAAAATTGACACACAAAAGTCAGTAGCCTTTCTATATACAAATGACAGACATACACAGATGTCAGGGAAAGAATACCCTTCACAGTAGATTCATATATATATATATATATATATATATATATACATATACATATACATATATAATATGTATATATAAAATGAATGCATATTATATGTGTATAGATATATGTATATATATGAATATTTACTAAAGGCTCAAATACACACACACATATATGTATATATGTGAATACCTCTGACCAACCAAGTGAAAGATTAATAAAAACTTCATAGTAAGTTTTATCACAGATATGTCAAGTTCTATGAAAATGAAAGTCCCACTGGGCTTGGCCAAAGCATCAGATCTTATATGAATCTGGTGAACATTGTCATCTTTGATGTTGACTCCAATATCAGAGCATAGTATAAGCCTAAAATTATTTAGGAGGACTTGAGGAAGGCATACCATTTTACAGTAGAAATCCACTTGTGGATGCAGCTGCTGTTTAACAAGGTTAGGAGAATTACTTTCTGTTCATAAACAAGATGGTGTCACACCAATACCTGACACAGAGTCTATAAAACAGGATCTGAGTGTCCTTGATACCCACAGGATGACTGCAACATCATAACCTTTCTTTCCTCCTAAAATTTTTAAATTACACACTGCCTCATGCAAGCAAAAAGGGCATGTACAGCATTCAAGGGGAGTAATACTGGAAATCCACGTGTCTGTCACCGGTGTTAAGGGGTAATTCCTGACCAGGGGGCACTGAAAGCCCCTCTCTGGCCATATGCAGACGATCATTTGGAAGCCAGCCACCATTTGTAACTTAGAGCTAATCATTTGGCTTCCTGTGAGTCTTTTCTAGTAGGAACAAATACAGTCTTTGTCATAAGTTCTCAACTCTACTCTTAAAATGGTAAAGCATCTTCGGGATAACATAAGAAAATGAACCCAGCATGACCCAATAAATTATCATATTCCAAAGCAGGGACTGGCTGGATTTGATCCAAGGGTTGTGGTTTGCCAACTGTTATTTCACATATGCATATATGTGTGGAGATATATATATATATATATATATATATATATATAATGTTTATATAAAAATGATTTCCTAAATAATATTAATTGGTTTTGCCTGCTTTTGAGTTGACTCTCTGGTTTGCCTCAGAAAGCCAATGCTCTGTTTCTTCTGTGCAAGGGAAGGGTCCACACTGATGAGCACAGCAGTGGCTCATTGTTCTTCCCCACCCCACCCCACGCCCCCCACAGTGTCACTATGTCACATTGTTTGACTGTGTCACTATGCATTCATGGATTTTCCTGCAGGTTGTTGTCTTGAGTTCTTTGTGCTGTTAGAAACAGTTCTGTAGCCACAAAGGGCATACTTCATGTCAATGTGTGTTGTTGGCATGGCCCATGGAGGGACAGCAAAGCTTTCTCGCAGGGGCGAGACTCAAGGAAATGGCAAAGCCTTCTTTCTTGGTCAAAGTGTGAATGTCAATAGTGTGTACAAAAAAAAAAAAAAAGCATAGCTTTCTCCCCACCCCCAGATATTTACAGTCTGAAGACTGCTCCCCTACAGAGCCTGCTCTACTGAGATTAGCTAAACCTGTCTCCTTGACCCAGCCGTACAGTATGAACCCACACCTCCTTATATATCTGTATGCAGTAACCCCGCCTTTCTGTTCAGTTGTATATAGTAAACACTCTGAGCTCTGGGTGCTGAGGTTTCTCCATCAAAGAACCAGTCTACTCAACCCCCACTTATCCATGTGTCTGTCTTTTCTTCCTTCTCTGGACGTCCCCAGACAGGCCCAAGTCTTTGGAAGCCATGGCTAATGGACACGGCAGGAACGTCTCCCTCCATTTCCAGCTCTGTCCCTGTTAATCGGGTCTTCCCTGGTTTGGTTAGTTTTGCCTCTGAGTTTGTCACTCTTCTTTTTCTTTTCAGATCACCGGCTTCATTGACTCTTTGTACCTCTGATGTTTCTAGTTCCTTCACTTCCGACCTCATCATGCTTCTTTCCAACTACTGATTCTTGGCTTTGGCTTGGTCTCCTTTGCACAAGACCCAAGACGCATTGTTACTTATCTGCGAGCTCTCTGGCTTTTTAACTTAGGCACTTGTGGCTGCAAACGTCCCCATTAGGGCTGCTTGCATTGTATCCCATGGGTTTGGTTATGGTGTGTTTTTGGGTTTTTTTATTCAGTTTTAGAATTTTTTAAATGTCCTTCTTGATTTCTTTGATGACCCCGTTCCGCATCCAGCGTCCAGTCTCTGTGAGTTTGTGTTTGCTCTACAGTTTCTCCTGCTCTTGTTCTCAGATTCCATCCCATTGTGTTCAGGTGAAAGACGGGGAATTGTCTGTATCTCCTTTTATTTTAAAAACCTGTTTTGTCTGCTAGCGCATGAATTATTGTAGAAAGAGTTCCATGAGCTACCGAGAAGAGTGTGTATCCTGTAGTGTGTGTGTGGGATGGTCTGTAGATACCTGTTAGGTCAGAAGTGCAATAGCATCATTTAACTGAGGGCTTGCTCTTTTTATTTATTTCTGTGGAATTCACCTATCTGTCAGTGGAAATGGAAAAAAGCCCAGGTAGTTTAGAAGCAAATTCATTTTCCTCTTAGCTCATGATAGGACTTCATCACTGCTGTTAGTCAATGATACTTGAAATAGCTGAGTTCCAGGGAATCTATCTTTCTTTTCTTCTTTCTTTCCTTCCTTCCTTCCTTTTTTCCTTCCTTCCTTCCTTTCTTCTTTTCTTCCTTCCTTTTTTTAAGTTTAAAACAAAACCTACTCAGTGGTAAATGACATGCTAGGAATCTAATGTGGGAAAAAAAAAAAAAAAAAGAATGTTTTCACATTTAGCCAGATTCAAAGCCCCAGCTTATTTGTTTCTCCCTGAAACATAGCACTGGTGAGCTTGAGGCCAGTAGTCAGGGCGCAGCTGTTGTCTGATGATGCTAATAATTATAAAAGTTAATTTGGTTGGTGGGTTAAGAGTGGATGTTGGGGGTGGCCAAATAAGACCGGACAATGCTTGATAACAGGCGGTGCCGATTGACATCTGTCAGACAGAGGCAGGGGGCAGGAAGATGCTGGCCTCGCGTTGCGGGCGAGGCCCTGAGGATCCCGCATGCTTTGGCACGCATGTACACACGCAGCTGCAGCCACGTTCTTCTCAAGAGCCACAGAGTACTGCCAGGCCGGGGAGCTGATCCTTGGCCCAGCACCGTTCTCCCTGCCTGTTGTCAGACAGGCTGACTTGGCCCTTTCCAAGCAGGGTGAATGGCTCAGCTGATTTTGGCCAAGATCTGATTACCAATTGTTTTCCTGACCTTGGCTGCACCAGCCCCGCGTCTCATTCAAAGCCAGCTGCACTTCCTCACCCATCTACCAAGCCGAGGACGCCTTCCTCTGTGCTGGCAGGGCTGATGGTATCCAGTGCTCTGTTTTTCTCCAAGAACAGCTCCTTTCTGACTCAGAGAAGCCCTCAGGACCTTCGTGAGGCCATCATGACCACAGGAGCAGACTCACTTGGAGCCACGAGGGGACTGTGGGGTGACAACTGAGCAGTCAGCCAGGGTGACGCCCAGCAGGCAGCTGCCACAGGGCCATAGCAGCTGCGCTTCTGCAGCCCAGGCTGGCTCGCCTCCTCTGCGTTTTACTCTTTGTCTCTACCTCAACCTCACGTGCCAGGACAAACTACTGGCACTGTGGAGGGAGAACTAATTCTCTACTCGGGTGTGTAAGAACTATTTAACCCACTGGAGGGGGGTGGGAGAGGGAGGGAGAGAGAGGGGGAGAGAGACAGAGACAGAGAGAACCATTCACCAAGAGAGCACCCCTCCCTGCTCTGTGCCTTGGGGCAGGATAATTGATTGTGATTGATCGATTTACCACTTTGGAGAAATAATATAGACCTTTGTAAAAATTATTTGTTCCTTTCTAAATCAACCACCATTTTAAAATCACAAAATAAATATGTCACTAAAATCCGCTCTTTACCCAATCTTGCCCTTGAAGCATTTGTATAGCCGTCATCTCAGGTGTGCATATATCATGCACACATACTCACATGTACACACACACACACACACGCACGCACGCACGCACGCACGCACGCACGCACGCACACGCACAACACACAGGCACATACCCACACACTCAAGCCTGCCTGTTTCTTCCTTAAGTCCCTCGATAGGTTTATAGTAAACAGGACCTTTTCCCTGGCTGGGTCTGCTCCTCCTTGCCAGGTCATTAGAGGTGGCAGGAACCTCAAGGAGAAGGCCAGGTGGTAGAGAGTGGCGGGCTGTGGCAGTCTGCTGAGATGTGGCCTGTCACAGACTTTAACAAGGCATTCGCCACATATTTTTTTCCTTCCGCTTTCTTAACTGTAGCTCATCTTCTTTTTAGCCTCACTTATGGCCGACCCTGCAAAAGAAAGGTCGTGCCTGCCGACTCCCCCACCCCGGATCCTTCATTAGCAGTCTGGAGCATCCTTTCTCCTCTCAGCCTGAATGGGTCTTGCCCCAGCTCCATTGTGGGAGCCCGTCAGATACTCATAGGCTTGATTAAATCACCTCCTTTCACATCTTAACATCTCGGCTCTCTCCCCTGTGAGCACCGCCATTTCTCCCGCACGCTTCCCCTGAACACTCCACAGCCTACTTTTAGTGGGTAAGTGCTGCTGTGCGCATATCCTGAATAGAGGTTGAGCAGGCCCTTTAAAAGGCCGCCATTACCTGTTTGAACTGTCAGACTCCAGAAGTTGTTCCCTCAGGAAAGCTACCTTGTGCGGTCTCTCTCTGCAAAGTAGGATGCAGCCGGCCCATTGCCCACCCACCCCCCTCCCTCCCTCCTTCCCTTCCTCCCTCTCTTTCTATTTTCAAATGCTCCATAGCCTTTTGCTATTGTGAGGTAGTAACTTGAATACTAAACTCCAGTACCCATCTCTGGAGACCTCTCAAAATCTACCCACCCACCCTACTTTCTGGGCTTCCTTTTACAACAACAACAAAAAGGTAGGAGCGTTCTCCTGGTACACGACACACTCTCCTTCTGCCATAGTTCGCATCTGGGATGTTCTCTGAAAGGCCGCGATGCCGAACGCCCAGTCCCTGAGTGACGAGCATTTTTAAGGAGTGAGTTCTGTGGCTGGTAAGACGACCCCGCGTGTAAAGGTGCTCAGCTCTCCGTGAGCGAGCCTGACAGCCCCAACTCAAGCCACAGAAGCCTTGTGAAGGCTGAGACCTCACACATACACCATCAGCATGGTCGTTGTTGTTGTCGTCATCGTCGTCGTTGTTGTCCTCCTCCTCATCATCATCATTTTCTTGAAGACATGGGGCCTAAAGGGAGGTCTTGCGGTCATGGGGGTGTTCCCAAAGAGTGGGACAAGGCTCCTTTGCCTCTCTTGCTTCCTGGTCATGAGGTGAGCAGTTTTTCTAAGCCACCTTCCCTCCAAAGCCACTCACAGGCCTAAACAGCAGTGGGTGGGCCCAGCCACGGACTGGGGTCCTGTCGTCCTGTCGTGTGTCTTCCTGAGATGCCGTACCGGCTCGATCCAAATAGGCTCGCAACAAACAGAGAGAGGGAAGGGCTTTACCCAAGTCCAGCTTGGTGAACCGGGGAGCTTCCTTGAACACGGGCCACTCCCAGGCAGCTGCGGCACCATCAAATCGCACCCCAGCACCCCAGCACGGACGATGACTCTCGAAAGCCGAACCCAACGCCAACCTCTGCTTGCTTCCGGCGTACTCTAGCAACCCCGAGATCATAGCCAGCATCGTGCGGGCAAGAGGAAGCAGTGAGCGGAAGGTGGGCTGGACTCTGGCAGCCAGCTCCAGTCCTACAAGGGGACAGCAACAGCTTCCTTACCGTCACTGTGGACAGAGCCATCGCCACGCTGTCTGGCCTCTTTCTTTGCCATGACTGCACGAAGAGCGTTCTACCACAGGTCACGTCAGTCGCACGAATTCATGCCAGCCAATGGCCATGGCACACCCGGAGGAAATAGTTACACAAATCTCTAAAGCCCTGAGCCAGAAGACACCATTTCTCAGGAAACTTGGTCATCTCAGGTATTTTGATGAGCGGTGGAGAGCGTGACCCCCCTCACGAACATCCCTCTGGGCCGCTGGCCGTCCTCCTGACCTAGCTGGAAGGGGCCCCTGCTTTGCCTGCATCTTTCAGACAATGCCAACTCTGTTGGTGAGCCTTGAGAACCCTCCCCCGCGTGATTTGCTACAACCAAAATTCTGACCTCTTGAGTTTCATTCCAAGTCACTAAATTAACTTCTGCATCGCTGTCCTCATGGGAAACAGTTTGGGTTGGGTTTGCTCGTGGTCTCTGCCTAGGACATTCATGGCTGGCCACGCCCTGTCTCCTTGATGCAACAGGCAGATCTTACCCACTGGCCTTTCTCCTATTATCACGATGCATAACCCATACTTTTGAACATTTATTATTTTTTGTTGTTTTGTTTTTTATTAGATATTTGCTTTATTTACACTTCAAATGGTATCCCCTCTCCTCGTTACCCCTCCAAAAACCCCTATCCCATCCCCCCTCCCCCTGCTCACCCACCCCCCACCAATTTCCTGATTTGCATGCCCCTACTCTGGGGAATTGAGCCTTCACAGGACCAATGGCCTTTCCTCTCACTGATGTCTGAAATGGCCATCTTCTGCTACATATGTAGCTGGAGCCGCGGGTCCCTCCATGTGTACTCTTTGGTTGGTGGTTTAGCCCCTGGGAGCTCTGGGAGTACTGGTTAGTACATAGTATTGTTCCTCCTGCAGGGCTGCAAACCTCTTCAGCTCCTTGGGTCCTTTCTCTAGCTGCTCCATTGGGGACCCTATGCTCAGTCTATTGGTTGGCTGTGAGCCATGGGTGTTTTGAACCACCTTCCAATAAGGATCAAAGTATCCACACTTTGGTCTTCCTTCCTCTTGAGCTTCATGTGGTCTGTGAGTTGTATCTTGAGTATTACGAGCTTTTGGGCTAATATCCACTTATCAGCAAGTGCATACCATGTGTGTTCTTTTGTGATTGTGTTGCCTCACTCAGGATGACATTTTAAAGCTCCATCCATTTGCCTAAGAATTTCATGAATTCATTGTTTTTAATAGCTGAGTAGTACTCCATTGTGTAAATGTACCACATTTTCTGTATCCATTCCTCTGTTGAAGGACATCTGGGTTCTTTCTAGCTTCTGGCTATTATAAATAAGGCTGCTATGAACATGGTGGTGCATGTGCCCTTATTATATGTTGGAGCATCTTCTGGATATATGCCCAGGAATGGTATAGCTGGGTCAATAGGTAGTGCTATGTCCAATTTCCTGAGGAACCACCAAACTGATTTCCTGAGTGGTTTTACCAGCTTGCAAGCCTACTAGCAATGGAGGAGTGTTCCTCTTACTCCACATCCTCTCCAGCGTTTGCTGTCCCCTGAGTTTTTGATCTTGGCCATTCTGACTGGCATGAGATGGAATCTTAGGGTTGTTTTGATTTGCATTTCCTTGATGATTAAGAATGTTGAACATTTCTTTAGGTGTTTCTCAGTCATTGATATTCCTCAGTTGAGAATTCTTTGTTTAGCTCTGTACCCCATTTTTAATAGGGTTATTTGGTTCTCTGGAGTCTAACTTCTTGAGTTCTTTGTATATATTGGATACTAGCCTTCTATTGGATGTAGGATTGGTAAAGATCTTTTCCCAATCTGTTGAATGCCGTTTTGTCCTATTGACAGTGTCCTTTGCCTTATAGAAGCTTTGCAATTTTA
Source organism: Apodemus agrarius (assembly GCA_964023405.1). Lineage (NCBI taxonomy): Eukaryota > Metazoa > Chordata > Mammalia > Rodentia > Muridae > Apodemus > Apodemus agrarius. The sequence goes on along the minus strand of OZ030008.1, from coordinate 34,246,765 downwards.
TAAGGTCCCATTTGTCAAATGAACATTTATTATTACTGAGGTGATCAGCCTTCAAACTAGAGATGGAGTCTAAGAAGGGGGCTAAAGTTCATTTGATACATGTCAGGTTTTTTGTTTATAATGTTGTTCCAATTGAAAGGTTTAGGTTGTTGTTGTTGTTGGTTGTTGTTGTTGTTGTTGTTGTTGTTTTGGGTATTGAGTGATGTCATTTTTCTCCATCTTTGCACTGTGACATTTGTGAGGACTTAGCCTTTTCTGGGGTAAAAGATGAGGTTGTTGGAGCTGTACTGGAATTAGAGGCACATGTTCTGTAAGGTATTATAGTATGAAGGAAAAGCAAACCCCCAATTCAGAGCACAAGTGTGGGTTAAAGGCCGTCACTACTGCAGTGCTGCAGGACGTCTGGAGCTTTTGTCTCATTTGTCAGAAAAAGATCATTTTCTGTGCCCTTTCAGCACTCCCTAGGAAAGCTGCTGTAAAGATCTGTCTGAAGTGAGACATAAGAAATACATAAATAATTGCTTTCTTCATCCTCCTCCTCCTCCTCCTCCTCCTCCTCCTCCTCCTCCTCTTTTTCTTTTTCTTCCTCTTCCTCCTCCTTCTCCTACTCCTTTTCTCAGTAGTGGGAACCAAACCTAGGTTTCTGCAAGAAGTGGAAGTGTTCTTAACCATGAGACATCTCTTCAGCCTCAGACATAAAGTTTATTTATTTCACCAATTTCAAATTGTTGGATATGCTTTATTTTCTGTTGATAGCCTTTGAAATATTCAGTGCATTATATTCACTACAATATTTCTGTTAATTCTTCGAAGACTTTATGCACAAATATGTTGCTTTTTGATCGTGGTGGCCTACCTCTCCTGCCTGCCAACTCCTGACTGATCTACCGTCAACCCGTTCCAACTTCACGTTCTCTTTCTCCTTTTTCTCTTCTTTGGAAAATAGCCTACAGCATAAGCTCTATGCTTCACATGAACTCAACAGTGTAGGCCACCCACAGGAGTGTGGGCCATCAACCATGGGCCACACTCTTAAACCTGACCCTCTCTTCTCTGCCAAGAGCCATCAACTGTCAGTAGCTCCTCAGCTGGGGTTAGGACTTGGGAGTGCTCCCCTGCTCCAGGCTGGAGTGCGGACTGGCTTGATCCTAGGCAGGCAACTGCAGCTGGTCTGAATTCATGAGTGCAGAGGTCCTGTCATGTCCAGAGGTGAAAAAACAATTTCTCTCTGGTGCTCTTCAACTTCTGGCTCCTAGAATCCTTTCTGTCCTTCTCCTGCTATGGTCCCTGAGTCTTGGAGTGAGGGATATGATATAGCTATCCCATTGATATGAAGAACTCTATGGATACCTTTTTCAGCCCTTTGACCAGTTGTGAGTTTCTGAGTTAACTTCCATCCACTATACAAGAAAATGTGTTTACTGAGGTCTGAGGGCTAACCCCAGCTACAAGAGTAGAGATAAAGATTTAGAGGACATTGCCATACTGTGTCAGTTTAACAGGTTAATAGTGTTAGGTTCACCACTACCGTCCATGAAGTCCCCAAACGTGAATTCTCCAGATTTATAGTACAAGTATATGTTCCCTCCAGTGGGAAGCCTTAAATTCAATCAGAGGGCAATTCATTACCCATGGCATTCATGCTGTTATTGTACCATGGACATATCTTACCATGCTGGTCATTTCTGTAGCTCACAGGGTTCACAGCTGGGTAAGATTCCTGGTGACTTTTCTCCAGCAATCTGCATAACACATCTCAGTACTATGAAAGCTAACAGGGAGGAAGCCTTCTGGTCTATACCAACTCAGTTTCTCCCTGTCCTGTGACCAAAGTGTATAGCAACTTCAGCAGTAGAGCCACCTGATGGCCACCATAAAGTTCTGGTGGGCAACTAAGAAAAATAGTCTTGTTTTGGGGGTTCTCAGGGTCCTACCCCTGACCAAGAACTTTACAGGAGGTACCTCACACCTAGCACTATACTTTTTATTTGGCAACATACAGTTTTTGGGAGGAGGCCCCTGTGTAGAGTTATTTCATGAAACTCTTATATGATATTCATTAAACTCATATATGATATATATTATATATATTATATAATATGTTATATATTATATATTATACACATATTTTGTATTGTATATCATAATATATAATGACATTATGCATTATATAATATATTAATTATAATATATTGCATATTATATTATATAATATGTTATATATTATATACTATATGTTATATAGTTATATATTATATTATATTATGTTATATATATTATCAGTGAGAACACAAGAAAACAACAATTTTATAAATTTATATGTGATATAACATTTTATAAATTCTGTAAATTTATATATGATATATTATATCATACTACTTATATAACTTATAAAATAGTAGGTTTCCATGTGGCTTTTTCAAACATCTTTCGTGTTTGTTTTTCTTTGCCCTACCCCCTCTCCCATCCTACATTCCTATCCCTCTCCCAACTTAACCCCTTCTTCCCACTACCCTCTTCGCCCTTCCACGTGATGTTTGTTTTCTACCATCCCCTTCTGTAAGGTGTTTCTTCCCCTTCCCCACCAATGGTTCCTCTCTAGTGTCCTAGATTCAACAAGTATTCTGAGTTCATATTTGCCATCAGGAGAGTGCCGTGAGTAAAGGAAAGAAAGGAACATGCCACGTAACATGCAAGAGTGTTCATGTTAGCAGTGAGAGCACAGGGGGTCAGCCATCAGACTCAGGAACATTACCGTCACTCTGATGTGGGGCAAAGGGTGTGAGCGCGAGTATCTTGACAGGTGACTCTTCACCACTCTGCCCCTGGCCTTTTGACTTAATGTCCAATGTCTAGTGTCCTTTCCAAGCAGATACTGTTGTTTTAAACAGAACTTGCCTGCATTCTCTACTATAAAAGAAACCCCACACTCTCATTATTTAAAAGGAGACCTGTGTGTGTAAGTCCCATCCTGATGCCTAGGGGAGCTGATTGAGACAGCCCAGGCACGGCTCTGTGTCCCAGAGACAGCGCTGGCACCTGAACTCAGCATGAGCTAAATCACCAAGTGTGAGACGGAACTGGCACCCAGGCTGCTAGACTACATATGCCAGGGTCTTTTTTTTTTTTTTTAAATCCAACTTTTCACCAAGATTTATAAAAAACAAATGCCTCTAGCAGGGCTACTGTCAGTCCTTAGGTTTCCCATGGCTCCCTGCCCACAGCTGCCACCTGTCCTCTGTCACTACCAAGCTACTCACTTGTGTGCAGGTGCCCTCAGCGGCTATAGGCTCTCCATCTATGAATTCTGCTTACTGAAGATCTAAGATATGGGGGGGGGGGAGAATTCTGGATCTCTGCTGAACATGTGCAATACGGTATAACAGCTGTTGGCACAGCATCTATAGTGTTCTGAGTGCGGAATCCAGAGGTAACCTGGAGTGTGCAAAAGGATCGGGTGGGGTGCTGCCCGGGGAGGAATGAGGACCTGCAATCAGATCCCCAGAACCCATGCAAAAGTGGGCAAGGCAGCTGTGCCTGGAATCCTGGTGCTGAGGAAGGACAGACAGATGGATTTCTGGAGCCTGTTGGTCAGCTAGTCTAGTGTAATAGATGGGCCCCGGGTTCAAAAAGAGACTGTGTCTTAGAAACATAGAGTGAAAAGTCGCTGTGGAAGACACACGGTTTTGACCTCTGGCCTCCAGACACATGGGAACACAGAGGCATGCATGCCCACCTGAACATGGGTGCACACACCAACATGAACACGTGCCATGCTCTCACACAGAAGAGGGCAGGAGGTTACATTCAGATACTGTGTCTGTTTAGAATGCACAATACCGAAGCATCAGTGAATTTTATTATCCTGACAGAACACCAGATTCCCCATGGCTCTCAAGAAATAATAGCACCTGCTGAGAGAATTTTGCCTGATACTTCCATGTAAAAGGAAATCATTACTTCCTTTCCCTCAGAGTAAAAATTACAAGAGGCTTAAGTCAGAGGTTCAAGTTCTGTATTGTTGCTAATTACATTTGTGAACTTGGATAAGCTGTTTCCCCTCAGTGAACATCAGTTTCCTCATCTGTACACTAGAGATATAATCTATAATAAGTTTCTCCACTGCAATAGAGATCTAACCGATAATAATTTCCCCATCATGCAGAACGGAAGAAAATGGAGACAGGCAAAGTTCTAACACATGAGAAGTACACAAAATATTTACTTATCCAGAATTAGGCTGGAGACCTGACTCAGCAATTGTGAGGGTGGTTTTTCCACCTCCATCACTGTAGGAAACTCTTGAATGTTCTTGATTTCTTGATTCATGATTAGTGTGGGATAGCCCATTCCACTTGGGGCAGTACTACCCTGGACAGGTAGTTCTGGGTAGCAGGCTAGGCGAGCCATGTAGGCAGTAAGCAGCATTTCTTTGAAGCAGAATTAGGAGACCATCCGTAGGCTAGGAAGCTAAGGCAGGCTCCTTGGGGTGGAAACTTCTTGTTCCCAGAAGACTTTGCAAGAAGAAGTGGCAGAAAAGCCCAGGAACGGGTCTTTGTTTAACAGACTTCCAGTCTTAGGCTTCTCCCCTCCAGAGAATGGATAAAGTTGTCACTTTTCTCTTCTTCAGGGCTTGGTCTTGTCTTAGGTTCAGTCCTTCGTGACTAGGAACAAAATTGGCAATCCCCTAGGAATCTGTCATCACCTCCGTTAGACCTCCATGCTCTCTCTTCAGTCTCTGCCTCTAGGTTCCTCTTGAGTTCCTACTCTGGCTTGTCCTCATGACTGTATGCTCAAAGGCAGGAGTTCTCAATCTTCCTAATGCTATGACCATTTAATACAGTTTGACGACTCCCCAAATCTAAACATTATTTTTGTTGCTACTATGTAACTGTGACTTTGCTACTGTTATGAATAGTGATGTAAGTATTTTTGGAGATAGAGGTTTGCCAAAAAGGTCTTGGCCCACAGGTTGATAACCACTGCTGTCAGGTGAAATAAACCCTTTCCTCAAGAGAGAGGGGTTGGGGAGAGCTGCTTTCCCAGGGGGGCCTGGGTTTAATGTCCCACACCTGTGTGCTGGCTTACAACTGTCTGTAACTCTAGTTCCAGGAGATCTAATGCCCTATTCTGGCCTCTGTGGGAAATAGGCATTCATGTAGTACACATATTCCAAGGAAAACACATATACACACACACACACAAACGAACATTTTAGGAGAGTTAGGTGAGAAACCCAGTACTCAGTTTAGCATGATAGTTCATGAACCGAGTTGGAGGTGCCCAGGGCACTTCACAGAAAAGAGAAGGATCAAATGTTTCTCCTTGGTTCTGAATATCGCATGAATTTTAAATCTGAAAACTGTTTGAGTTACAAAATATGCCAAGAACCTAGTGTTTAATATCTAACCTATCATATTTGCGGTAAAAGTTGCTCTGGAAAATGGTTTCACACATTGTCAATAATTACAAACACTTTAGAGCTACATTAGCTCATATAATAGCTAATCGTTGCCTAAATTTTACCTATAATTATGTCTGGGAGTGTAGTGAAGTGATGAGTGCTTATTCACTATTCAGAAGGCCCAGGAGTCATCCCCAAGTATTAAAACAGCTGAGATTCATCTCGAGGGCTGGGAAGATGGCTCAGTGGTTAAGAGCACATACCGCTCTCACAGAGAACCCAAGTTTGCTTTCTAGCACACATATCAGGCTTTCACAACTGACTCAACTCCAGCTCCAGAGGATCTGATGCCCTCTTCTGGCTTCCACAAGTACCTGCATTCATGTGCACCTACACATTAAAAAAAAAATCATCACCTTGGGCACACTTCATAGGCTCAACAGCCACATGGTACTAGTGACCTGGATCACACCAGAGGTGTAGGAGAGAAAAATTCTGTCATTGTGTGAAGTTCTGTTGTTTAAAACAGCTATACATCAACAATATCCATCAACTCCATAATGGGTGGTGTTGGGCATAGTGTACAAGGATCAAGATTTCCCACGGTGCCAGTTTGCAGCCCTAGCTGCCTCAGACTCCTCACACTGTTTTTCCTAAGAGGTGGGTGCTCAGGCAGAGGCCCAATGGTCAGATAGAATAAGCCATTTCTCTGGGATGGAGAGATGGCTCGGAGGTTAAGAGCACTGCCTGCTCTTCCAGAGGTCCCAAGTTCAATTCCCAGCACCTACATGGTGACTCAGAACCATCTGCAATGGGATCTGGTGCCCTCTTTTGGCCTATAGGCAGAAAAAAAAGCTGTATACATAATAAATAAATGTAAGGGGGAAAAAAGAATGAGGAAAAAAAACCACCAGACAACAAAAATCAAGAAGAAGAAGAAGAAAGAAAGGAAGAAAGAGAAAGAAAGAAAGAAAGAAAGAAAGAAAGAAAGAAAGAAAGAAAGAAAGAACGACTAAGCCATTCCTCTCTGTACCTTCCTTTGTGATGAAGGCTTTCTGGGTACCTAGTCGTTCTACAGGGGGCACAAGGACACTTGCTCTTACAGTAAAACATTCTGTCTCACCTCAGGTCACCTCAGGCTCTTTTGCTTCTCAAGCCTAAACAGCTGCCACAGAGTTCAGCGACCAGTGTCCCAGCCCATTGTCAGAGGCAAGCCTTGGAGCGGGGTTCAGGGGAGCACCCCTCTGCCGCACACTGACTCCGGTCCATCGGAGCATCTCTTGGCCAACACTCTTCATCTCAGACCTGTGTTGTGGGGGTCAGCGCCCCACACAGATTTCCCTCTTCCATCTCATTGTTTACCCACCGTTAACATATGATTGACAACTATTATGTATGAGCTTAAAATAATAGTTGAAGAAAGGACAGTTGCCCACAAGGCCACCAAACTGCCTAAATATAAACACCTCTTTCCCAAACTCAACTTTCCCAAGAAACAACTTGGTTAGGATTATATCTTCTTGTGCTTGCGATTACTCGAATAAATATACTTCAGAAATTCTGTGCTCAGTCTGCTGAGCCACAGGAAGCCGCATCTCAGGCTTCCTACATCTTTTATTGCAAACTAACAATTGCTGGAGGTGCTTTGAAGCCACTGGGCCACAGGGAGTGTCACATGTGTGGCAATTCCAGTCCCTTCCTCCTGGGCCTGGGTTTTCTTAGGCTTCTTTTTGAGGGGTATTTTGTACATGTTTGTTTAATTTTTTAACATTTTTCATCCCAAAAGCAATCTACATATTTTTTATATAAAAAAATATTTCCAAGGCCAAGGAGGATATAGAACCCACATGTTATAGAATATAGAACCCATAGCTAATACAGAGCCCTCAATTGCACTACCCAGATTTCAGGTCCCCAAGAGCCTGGAACAAGGTCCTGGCCAGCAGAACTTCCTCTTAAAATGTAGAGATGAGGAGGACCCTGGACATAGCCTATTGTATCCATCCTATAGATGAGAGTGACCAGTCCCAGGATGCTCACTGCCTAGTCGGTGGCACTGAGAACGCTGAGCCCAAGTTCCCCAGCTCCGTCTGCATCCCTGTCTGCACCACCAGAGCAGTACATCACACAGCCGTGCAAATGACCAACCTTAGAAGCAGGAGTTGTTTTGTGTGATTTTTCTTTTCACTTACCTGCTACAAAAAGACGAATGATGTTTACTCCTGGGACATGAAAATAATTCTGCCTCCCTGACAAAGCCACCTCAGGAGATTCCTCGATTCATACATGAATGAAGAAAATACTAGAATGTCTCTCTGTATTTTTATATTAAAACAGGAAAGGGGGCGAGTTTTGTGGTCAGTGTGAAGCCTGCACTCTGGCTTTGACTTAGCCAGATGAAAGACAGGCATCTCTAGAGATTCCCCACACCCAGAGTTCCTGGAGGATGCTTTACCTTGGAGAAGCCAGCTTGGATAGGTAAAATTAGAGCCTTGCGCAGCTTGTATGAGTCTGATCTATGGTCTTGTGTGAGTTCGTCCTTACCACCTAACCTCTATAAAATGGACAAGAGCACTTAAAAGACCCTTCCAAAGAAACCGCAGATGGGAATTCCTGGTGAGACATGCACACGGGAGGAGGGGAATGGCGGAATGAGGCTGTCTCCTACTCCTCAGACAAGCCCCTCCTCAGCCACATCATGGGGAAGCGTGGTGCTTAGTCTGCCAGCGAAGGTTCAGCTGCAGAGGACAGACAGGATCTGCAGGGACTAGATTAAACGGTGGTGGGTGGCGGAGCACCTTCCGTGTTTGGCTTCCAAGAAACTTTCAGAAAATGGCACCACAGATGTGTTCAGTCACTAGCAGAGTAAGAAATTTGTGGCACTAGAACAGTGCAGCGAGTTTCCCAGCTCCTGGCTTCCGCTCTCTATCACAATCCATATCAGCAACATGATCACCCCAAGTCCTGCTTGGCACCCTGTGGGAGTCAGCCACAACTGACCACCACGATGGTTCTTGCCAATAGAACAGGCAGAGTCCCCACCTTGTGGTATTCATCTCCCTCTGCCAAGTCTCACATCGGACTGTCTCTCTGGAAAAAACTCCGTCTCATGTAGTAGCACTCTGCCTGAATATATCACTCTTCTACCTGAGACTTGGCTAAATCGTGCTCCAGAGGGTCTCAGCTACTGCAGCCACATTTCCTTAAGCAAACCTAACCAGAAGTCAGCCAGCACCCGGAAAGTATCAGAAATAGCATTTGGAATTTGGATCCATCTCTGCTACTGATAAGGATAAGTTTCACCCTTGTTATAGTCAAGTCCGCAAACCTTTAGGCAGGATTCTAGAAGCAGATGTTGTGGAATTCCATATTCTTTTTTTCCCCCTTAGACTTCAAAAGACCAAATGCACTCACTCATTTGAAAGAACTGAAGGCCTGAACTGAATGCAGCAGGCATGTTTTAATAGAACATGCAACGGGGCGAGCATGGTGAATCTGAGAGGTGTGCAAATAAGGTAAACACTGTGATTGCTCCAGCCAGTTGCCTTGGGAGGGTTTGCAGGCCTCAGCAAAAGTGGATGGAGTCCAGAAGATTCTGAGTAGACGAGATGCCCCTGAGAGGCTGGAGAACACAAGACAGGCCACTTTCTCAGGGCAGAGTATAGAGGGGGGGAGAGCCACAGAGAGAGGGCACTGGAGGTCATCAGAGGAGCCCTCTTTAGTGTTCAGCAAGGTTCTGAGCAAGCATGTGAGTGGGCCAACTCTCCAGAGCCCTGGAAGACTCGAGATCACAGTGCCTGGTCCACTCAGGATGCAAGTGGAGCCTCCTGCTAGACTTGAGACCCTCAGGATCATAGGGTTGACAAAGAATGGGTCAGTCCTAGAGGAAACACTGCTCTAGTCCCTAATGTAAATGTGTCAAACTGTTTCCAAATGACTTAGCTACATTCCCAAAACAAACTCAAGAATGTTTATCCCATAGTGAAAATTACAACACCCAACAAAGTCAGACTCACAGTTTCCAGCATCCAGTAGCAAAAATTTCTAAACATGCAGAGAAACATGAAAATACAACCCACAGTGAGGAGAAAAATCTGTCAATCAAAGCCAACCAAGAACTGACTCAGAAGTTGGAATTAGCAGACCTGCATAGAAAGTCAGCCATTATAACTTCATTCTGCACGATTAGAGCCCTAAGTACAGATATGGAGGGCACAGAAAACGGCACAAGCTTCTAGAGATGAAACCTGGAATATCCAAGATAAAACTATACCACATGGTGTTTGTGGCAGATTAGACCTTGCCAGTCAGTGAATTGGAAGATGTCAGCGTTAAAAAATGCCTCAAATGAAACAGAGAAGAAAAGGAAGCTAAATCCAGCATAGCAATGGAGGGCGGAAAAAGCTTCAAGTGGACTGATGAAATGAAACAATGTTTCTAAATCTGATGGACCTGTACCAGGTGTTTCCAATCTTTTGACATGGTTATGTAACATTGTCACCAATTAAAACTATACTGGAGAACAATGCTGACCTGTTACAAAGTAACACCCCCCCCACCCCCACACACACATTTTAAGTTTAAGGTCTTGTGTTGGACCACATTCATAACTATCCTGGGTGCAGGCAGCCTACAGCTTTTGAGTAAGACATGCCTGCAGCATCTACTGCCCCAAATCTAAGCTCAACGAATCTCAAAGAAAAAACGAAGAAAATTACACCAAGACATATCATTATCAAAGAGCCGAGAACCAGCGAGAAAAGCAGGGGAAAAAAAAGAAAAAGGAGAAAATAGCCAAATTATTTACAGAGATATAAATGTAAGGATGACAAAGGAAACATCAGAAAAATGCAAGCTGGGAACAGTGGAGAAACAGCTTCAAAGCTTGGACTTCGTTCAAAATTAAGGCAGAGTTACTACTTATTATATAATATCTCCAGACACGAGTGCATCTCCAAAGTCTCCATAAGACATTTGTCACCCTGTCCACACCCAGCAACATCTCTTGAGGCACCCTCTACCCACCAACATGTTTACTTTTCTGTTAGTTACTTTCTTCTACCTGGAAACCCCACTTACAGCCCCATGCCAGAGACCAACTCGTGTCTCACACACCAAATGGACATGTTGAGCCTCTTAACTAAAGTGACTGGCTAGGGTCTCTTTAGGAGGTAAGGGTCTTTACCACAGGAGGACACAGCTAGAAGACAGCCTTCTACAAGACATAAATTTAAATGTCCAAGGAAAATGTGGGAAAGGATGCCTTGATTTTGAACCTTCAAAAATAGATTTGTGGTTTTCACACCACTTAGACTCCAGTGTAGTGGTTGTGTTGTGTTGTGTTGTGTTGTGTTGTGTTGTGTTGTGAACTCAAGCTGAGGTGGATAGATTCACACCCAACTCTGGCTTTTCTCGTCTCCTTACACTTCCTACAATAGGCTACCGCACAGGCAGGCAGAGAGGGTGCTGGGCTGTCCAAGGCTCACTGGAACCCTGGCAAGCCCCATTCAGCAATGCTGGAGGTTGAATTTACCCCCTGGTTCTCATGTTCTACCAGCCTCGGCTCCCTTATCAGGTCTTGAAGGTCACCTGTTTCACCCTGTGGTGGCGACGTGTAAGGAGAGCGCACACAAGGGCTCCTTTAGACCTCTCTCTCCTGTCTGGTCTCAAAACTTGATTTCCTTCATCTGTACAAGAAGCCTTAGGCCCCCTCCCTGAGTGGCTGTGAAGTCTGTGTAGACGCCTGGCAGGAGATTTTTCAGCTCAGAGTCGCTCTGAGGGAGCTGTCATCCCGCTGCGCTGCCACTCCCAGCAGCCCAGAGATCACACTGCTGCAGGATCTTCTCGTCCACACGCGGGGCTGCCTGCACGATGCCGAACTGTCTTCCTGACACACGCCCAGGATAACTTCGTGAAGTGACAGATGGCAAAGCCCCAGCATGGCCCAAACCGCTTTCCTCGCCTTCTTAAAAACACTTCTTGTCACCCTTGCAGCAAACCCCTGAGATGCGCTTTGTGGCTTATTATTCACTCTGCGTGGTAATTTGGGGAGACGAGAGCACCAAATGCCACCAACGATGCCCCTGTAGCTGCTAATAGGAGCCACTGTTTGGAGCCCACGGTCCCCTCTTGGCCCCAGCAGCTCCGACAGCTGCCAGAAGACCGTCTGCAGGCCAGGATACGTGCTGAAGACTCCAAGGGCAGAATAGAGCCCCGCACAGTCGCTCTAGCATCCCGGAGGTGTTCCGCATTAATAATCTATAGTTCAATCATTAGGAGCAAATCCAAGTGAAATAGGAAAATACACCCCATGCCGGAGGCCGGGAGGCTGCTGGGAGAAGGCTTCTCCACCTCTTGGCAGCCTTAATGATTACTTCCCAGCCCCTAGAAGCCCAGCTGACAAAACCGGTGCCTGCAAGCGGGAGGCTTTCTGCATGTGATAATTGAACAATACTCAAACTCCTCCAAGATATTAACACAGACTCACTGCCTGTGGCGATCTGTCAGGGTTGCCAGCCCCTAGCCCGGTCCCTCTCCAGGGCACCCTGAAAGCACATCCTCTAGCCGGTCCTTTGCCTTCAAGACAGATCTGCAAGTGGATCTTCCACAGGGGTATCTGGGGCTGCCGGATTCCCCTGGCAAGGATTTAATATCCGAACCAATGTGATTTTTTTTTCCAATTATGCACTAGACTGAAGTGTTCACCCAGACCTTTATTGTAACAGTTCGGCATTCTATGGGAGAGCAATCTAATGTAGAGCGACATTTTTTTTATTTCAGGGTTGCTTTTTTTCTCTTAATAGTTATGTGTCTCAAGATATCCATCCCTGATCTTCATGGTCATACTTGTTATTAGTCCAGAATCTCTGTAAGCAGCAGGAGCCCAGCTGCAGCAGACAGACACCCCAGAGAGGAGACTTTATACCACTCAGAACTAAAGCCAGGAAGAGCAAGAGTAGCCCCGGAACCAGGGCGTCCTGGAGCTTGGCTTTATTTGAGACAGCGTTGGCACTCTCTGTACACATGCTGCCCTCCTCCTCGGGCACTGGCCAGATGTATAACTTGATGTCAGGAGACAAAGGAGACTTCTCTTTCCACCAGCCACTTTGAAAGTCTCCCAAGGGAGAACTCAAGTTGGTCGGGTGCCTGTGATATTCCCATCTGCTTACACTGTCAGCATGGCTCTGCACCATTACCGAAGCCGGGGACGAGGGGTCTTGAAAGGTAGTGGGGTGTAGAGCAAACAGAAATCTCTCCCTGCATATCCTTGGTGGCAAAGTGCATCTTCAAGCCCTTCAGCCTCCTGCCTACCCTGTTTGGGACTCCTCCCACTTCTGGACAAGATGAAATCCATGTCACATAGACTATGGATCCCAGACAGCTACTCAAGAGGCTGCCCAAAAAACTGCAGAAATGCTGCAGGCTGATTTCCTGTGGAGGAAAGAGCCACAGGGAAAAGATTCGTTCCCTTCCTCTGTCTTCCTTAGACTGCCCCGGCATCCAGCTTCTCCGTGTGTTGTCCTGGCCTGGAGACATCCTACTGTGTGATACAGTCACTAGCACTAAAGCATAACCCTGACTTTCTCCTGTTTCCACATCTTTTCCTCTTACTCTGGACACCTGCAATTGCACCAAGTAAAACATCAACATATAATCCTTACCTCTGGCTCTGTGGGAAGAGCAGCTGGTTAGGATAAAAGGATGAAAACCACTAACCTACGTTTGCAAATTTATCAGAATCCTTACACCTTTGGAAGTAAAAGTCCTAGGCTGACCGTAGGGAATTTTCTAATAAACTTCTGCCTCATAGTTAAGAGTTGATTAATTTTAGCTAAAACCTAGATGAAAGACTTATTTAGGATCATATTGAAGTACTTCGGGGTCCTGGAGCTGCGGCTCAGTTGATAGATTTTTTTCCCCTGGGGCACACTTGGGCTCAATCCCCAGAACTGTATACAGGTGGTCATGGTGACATACACCCCTGTGATCCTTGCACTCGGCAGGTGGAGGCAGAAGAATCAAAAGTGCGAGGTCATCCCAGGCAACAGAATGAGCTAACAGCCAGCCCGGGTGATGTAAGACTGTCTCAGAGAGAGAGAGAGAGAGAAAGAGAGAGAGAGAGAGAGAGAGAGAGAGAGAGAGAGAGAGAGGGAGAGGGAGGAGGGATAGGAGATGGTGGAGAATATCATAGATAATAGAGGAAATTATCCAAAACAAAAGTTCTGTGAACATCCATCCATGAGAACCAAAGAAATAAGCATGTCAATGTGTGCGGAGAATGAACCAAGATATGATTAGATTCCAGTCACTCCATCACCATGGCAAAGCATGATATGGGAGCAGCTTAAGGAAAGGGCCAGCAGATGAGGGCAGGGGAGGCTTGGCATCTATGGTCCAGAGGCAGAGAGAAATGGATATCAGTGCTTGGTGCCTTCTCCTTGTTACTCAAACAGGGGTGCCAGTCCGTGGAATGGAACCACTCATCTGTGGGTCCTCCCATCTCAGTCCAATCTAGAACTTTCTTCACAGACATGCCCTAGGGCTTGTCCCCTGGGTCGCTCCAGATCCTGTCAGATTGATCACCAATGTCACAGAGTTTTGCAACCCCTAAAGAATCTGTGGATGCTGGTGTTGGGCACCACTGGCTGCCAGCATGGAAGAAGGGAAGACGGCCATCGCTTACTTATTAATGGAAAACACAGCACCTTGCAACAGACGGGTAAACGGACCTACATCTGAGCAGGACTGCTAACCAAGTGACAGGAAGCAAGACGGCAGAGTGTGTTAACGAGTGTGACAGAGTTGCAGTATCAATTCGGAGCATGGAAACTACAGGCTAAACAGCCCAAATTGCTTCAACATAGAAACAATGCAAGAAGTAAACAGAGGTGGAGAGGGAAACCTACAGATCAATAGTTTTTAAATTTACTTTTTAGATGTACTACTTTGCATGTATGAATGTTTTGCCTGCATATGTGTATACACCATATATGTGTGTATATACATGTATTATGCAATGTATGTATGTGTGTATGTATATATGTATGTGTGCATGTATGTATGTATATGTGTATGTATATATGTATATGTGTATGTATGTATGTGTGTATGTATATATGTATATGTGTATGTATATATGTATGTGCGTGTATGTATATATTGTGTGTATATGTGTGTATGTATGTATATATGTGTGTGTATGTATGTATATATGTATGTATCATGTGCATGCCTGGTGCCTGTCGCAGTCAGCAGAGGGCATCAGATCCCCTGGAACTGGAATTACAGATGGTTGTGAGCTGCCATGTGAGTCCTGGAAATTGAACCAGGATCCTCTGCAAGACCAATAAGTGTTCTTAACCAGTGAGCCAGCTCTCCAGCTCCTAAAATATGCTTTTAAAATAAACATATTGGCTATTAATTCAAATAATATATAAAAATTGAAGCTTGAACCCAGGAAAGTTTATGATAAGTTATTATTGTTGAGCTTGGCAGCATATGTCTTTAATCCCAGAATTCAGCACAGAGGCAAGTAGATCTATGAGTTTGAGGTCAGCCTAGTCTCCAAACAGCCAAGGGTACATAGCAAGACTTTGTCTTAGGAGAAAAAAACCAACAGAAGTTATATATTATTTTTAATATTTTTAGTTTTGAAGATAGTTATCAAGGTGTGTACGTTTTCACACACACACACACACACACACACACACACACACACACACACACATTCATCTTCCTGTCTACGGCACCCATCACCATGAGACGGAGCCAAGACACTATGAGCACAGTCAATGGCGGTTGCTCTTTGTACTGGAGTCTAGTGGTGTTGTAGCATATCAATGATGTGATTGGAATACTTCGGTCAAACGGCCATCCCTGCTTTGTGGAATCATGAAGTCACAATGCTGCTACTGGAGACCTCTGTGCCGAGGTGACTGGGACCCAGCAGTGAAGCAGACCCAGCAAACCGAGATTCAGGATAACCCTCTTTCCTCTCCCGGAGTCGGAGCAGCTCATTGGCCACTTAAGCAAAAGACAGGCATGCCATTAGCACCCTTGGTCTCTTTGGTAAAACCTGTTCCTCAGTCCTTGCTCTCATACCTGTAAGGCAGTGGGGGGGGGGGTAGCAGTCAGCAGGCCCAGCATCGCCATGGTAAATGGTATGATGAATTCCCATCCCTCCCAGCCCCCCTGGCGGTCTTCCAGGGGGAACTGGTTACCAAGAAATGGGAAGTATCCTGAGAGAGCTCAGGCATCTTCCCTCTGTGGCCTCTCGAGTACAGAGGAGATCATTAGAGGGTCCTTGTGTTGCCTAGCAACCCGTGAATGCTGTTTGCTATCATGTCATTAATATGATATGAAAGTGTTTCATAGAAGACATTCATCTCGCATTAATGAAAATCAAATTTGCTAATATGACACAAAATCTGTTCTTCCTTGCGACTTTCTATACTTAAGTAGCTTACTTATTGAATTAGACAGTGAGTGGTTTTCAGGCTTGAGACTGTTAAAGTATCGGAATAATGACTTTGTTTCCAATAATATCAGATGGCCCTTAATGATGTGATTACGTGCTGTCACTGTGTGACCACCGTCCTTGGGCCAGGTGCCCCTCCCCGGAGTCTCACGCAGACACATCAGCTACCGGACCACTCAACTTCCCTTGCGGTCAGTCTCAGCGGGGAGAGGCTTCCATCCTAGCCTGTCTGCTCTCCAGATTTACCTCAGTTTCTCTTCAGAGCTCTGGAACCAAAAGTTGAAGGTGTTTAGCATAACGGAGGCTCTCAAATCCTACGGGTGAGAGGCATGGCCACACCTATTCACCTTCCCTGTCTTTCTAAAGATGGGACAGGAAATGGCCCTAAACGTGTCAAGCACAAGAAACACAGACAACGTCCTACTTTGAAGCACAATGTGTTTCTGAAAACAACCGTGGAATCCAAATGCAAAACCTCTGAATGATAAGATAAGCCAGTGACACCTAAAACATGGGGGGGTGGGGGAGGCGGGGGGGGCGCGGGGCGGGGCATTCCCATCTCAGAGTTAAAACAAGGTGCCCGGCACTCAGGAGGCAAAGGCAGAGGGAGATGGATGTCTATGAGTCAAGGCCCTCCTGGTCTACAAAGAGTTCCAGGGCAGCCAGGGTACATAGAAGGATTCTGCCTCAAAATGAATAATAAATAAAATCAAAAGAATGCTGTGCTCAGCATGCCCTGAAGTGCCTTTAACACATGGAAATTTCAAGTCAGTGCTCAGGACAGAGCCTGGAGGTCCCAGCGGCTAAGGCGAAGACAGAAGGGGCCGGTGAGGCGGCTGACGGGAAAGACGAGCGTCATCAATCCTAACACCCAGAGGCTGGTCCACTGGACCCACCCGATGGAAGAAGAGACCTGATGCTGCAGGCTGCCCTCTGACCTCCGTTCACGTTGAAATCTGCACACCTATTAATTCAGAAATTCCACTCGTGACCTCAATGGAAACGTAACTTGGGATATTGGGAAATTTGGAAACAACCTTAAGATTCATTGTTAGGAAAATACATTAGGATTTAGTCACTCCATGCAATGTAAAAATGCCACTAAACAGAACGAGACCAAGCTGGTGAGGTGGCCCGGATGGGAAACGGCAGGCGCTTGCCACCAAGCCTGGTGACCTGAGTTTGGTGCCCACAATCCACAGGGCGGAAAGAGAGAAGTGCTTCTTCTGACCTCTCCACGTGCACTGTGGCACAATAAATAAGGTTAATTCAGAGAAACAAACTGACAGGGTTCCGTTCAGTCATTTAAATAACAGGCCCTTATAATAATGGAGGAATGGAGAAAAGTTCAAAAATACACTGGTAAGCCTAGCAGCGAACTGCAAACCAGAGTGCAAGCTACTGCTTATATAACATGAAAACAACGCCGGCCCCGGGGCTCTCATGCCAGTGGAAACCACCAGTTTGCCCCACGCTCTCTTCCTGAGTCGCCTCAGTCATGTCTTTCAGTGACTGTCCAAAGCAAGCTTCTCCCCATTCCCTGCTCCACCAACCTCCGTGAAATGTCCATGTTCCCTGGATGTTGTTTTCAACCATCTTGTCATCTCTGAATTGTCACCCCCCTCTCTCGTGATGTCATCACCCAGCTCTGACTGCTACTGTCAGTCTGGCCAGATAGATATTCTCTTAGATTCGAGTTGGGGACTTTTTCTCTTCTTTCACTCACAGCTTCTGCAATAGAAACCCACAGGCTGTGTCTCCTGTGGCTGCTGTGACTGTTGTGGCTTCTATGGCTACTGTGGGTTATGTGGATGCTGAGGTTGCTGTGGGTGCTGTGTCTGCTGTGTCTGCTGTGTCTGCTGTGTCTGCTGTGTCTGCTGTGGGTGCTGTGGGTGCTGTGTCTGCTGTGGTTGCTGTGTCTGCTGTGGTTGCTGTGTCTGCTGTGGGTGCTGTGGGTGCTGTGGGTGCTGTGGGTGCTGTGGGTGCTGTGGATGCTGTGTCTGCTGTGTCTGCTGTGGGTGCTGTGGGTGCTGTGTCTGCTGTGGTTGCTGTGTCTGCTGTGTCTGCTGTGGTTGCTGTGGGTACTGTGTCTGCTGTGGGTGCTGTGTCTGCTGTGGGTGCTGTGGGTGCTGTGTCTGCTGTGGTTGCTGTGACTGCTGTGGGTGCTGTGGGTGCTGTGTCTGCTGTGGTTGCTGTGGATGCTGTGGGTGCTGTGGATGCTGTGTCTCCTGTGGCTGCTGTGGCTTCTGTGGCTCTGCAATTCTCAGTTCCACAAAGGAAGGTAACTAAGCTCTAACTACACTCTCAGGGGCTTCAGGCAACATAGCCCATATAAGGGACCAATTGACTAAAGGACCTCATTGACTAAGGCCCAAACCTTTCCCCTTCTCTTGCGGTCCGGGAATCAGAAGCAACATGATGCTAAGTACACATTCTGGTGTACTCAACAACCATATGGATAAGGTAACCCCTCTGAAACCTGTAAAAGGGGACCCCATTTCAGCTCACAGGCCTGGATTCTTCAGAACCCTCACCACCTTGCCTGTCTATGGAGTTAATAACTCTTTTAATATGCCTCTTATTTAAAAGGACGGCCTGTCCCTCTTGAATCCTGAAATCTGAGACCTAACATAATAGTGCTGTAGGTACCTCCATGCCATCTTTAAGACAGAATGGACTCACACCAAGGTATTTTATATCATTTGTGACTATTGTGAAGGGTGTTGTTTCCCTAATTTCTTTCTCAGCTTGTTTATCCTTTGAGTAGAGGAAGGATACTGATTTGTTTGAATTAACTTTATATCCAGCCACTTTGCTGAAGTTGTTTATCAGGTTTAGGAGTTCTCTGGTGGGATTTTGGGGGTCACTTAAGTATACTATCATATCATCTGCATAGTGATACTTTGACTTCTTCCTTTCTAATTTGTATCCCTTTGACCTCCTTTTGTTGTCTAATTGCTCTGTCTAGGACTTCAAGTACTATATTGAACAGGTAGGGAGAGAGTGGACAGCCTTGTCTAGTCCCTGATTTTAGTGGGATTGCTTCAAATTTCTCTCCATTTAGTTTGATGTTGGCTACTGGTTTTCTGTATTCTGCTTTTACTATGTTTAGGTATGGGCTTTGAATTCCTGATCTTTCCAAGATTTTTTTTTATCATGAAAATCATTTGGATTTTGTCAAATACTTTCTCAGCATCTAATGAAATGGTCATGTGGGTTTTTTTCTTTGAGTTTGTTTATGTAGTGGATTACGTTGATGGATTCCCGTATATGGAACCATCCCTGCATCCCTGGATAACACCAACTGAGGGCTTAGGATAGCAGAGGTCCTCGGCTCCGCTCCCAGGATTTCCTCCCATGCCCCGTAGCCACAGTCGCAGGTTTCTTCACCTCTGCCCTTGCTCTGTTCTGGCTCGTCCTCCACGCTGCCTCCAGTGCATCTTCTCTGGAGCATCAGCAGACATCCACAGCACACTTCTCACAGCTCTCCATGATCGTCCACAGACCGACATCTACAGTCTGTCCAGAGCCACCGCGTCCTGCCTTGCATCTCTGCCTGGACACTAAGACTTCGGATCGGTTCTCCTTCCCAGCCTCCCTCACATCACTGTGGGTGTCCCTGTGCCATTCCGTCTGACCTGAACCCCCTTGTTGGACGTTCACTCCTTCTAGGCTTCCATACAGCCTGCTGGACGCCCCTGGGCTCAGGTCTCTTCGGCTTATCCATTACTCCAGCACACAGTGCGCAGACTCTGATGGTCTTTTACGTCTTCACTTTCCTAGTGGGTAGCTGCTGTGGGTGGGCCTACGCATCTCCATCCTTGAACCTGAAATTCTTTTCTCAATGACAGTTCAACAAATACAGACTTTAAAAAAGAAAACCATTTAATCCATAGCAGTGCCATGCAGAAGAAATGAAGCAAGACTCTGAACACCAACTTTGTAGAAAGTATTAAAAGAAGTAGATGTGGGCCAGGGTGTGGCTCAGGGGTAGACCTTGACTCTCTGGCATGAGGCACACTCCTTCTGCCAGGACTGCAGGAAGAAAGAAGTGGAGAGTAAAGGGACAGAGGAAATTAATACAATATTTTTATTTAATCCAATTCTAGTCAAAATGATTGTCCTTTTATTACCCAACTAAAAACAAATATCAATTAGATGTTATCTTATTTCCCTCCTTTGCCTGGCTCTGTCCATATGGGGAGCATGCGTTCTGGGCCTGCAGTATATTCCACAGGGCATACTCATTACAGCAGCCTGCTGGCTTGAGGCCCCCATGCCAGACCATACGGCTCTGGGTAGTTGCTCTAGACCCCAAGCTTTTATTTAAAAGACAGAGTTCTCCAGTGTAATCTCAGATCTCTTAGGGTTCTGAAGAAAGAGCTCTGTGTTTTATGGAAATGGAGACTGCCCTCCCACTGAGAGTGACGAGCAACCGTGTCCCTTCAGGAGCCGGTGGCCAGCTGACCCTAGCCGTTCCCTCAGATTAGACTATTCCTATGCGCACACTGTGAGCCCTAACTGTGGTGTCCTCACACACCTGGCCGGGACACTGAAGTCCACTGAACACAGGCTTGGAAACTTGGACCCGTGGTCACCTCTTCACTAAGTATAACGCAATGAAGAAACAAAATACCTAGTGCTTGTCTTCACTTGTGTTCCTAGTGATGTCAGGCTTCCAAACGGTGACAGAACTGGAAAAGAACAGCTTAGGCCTTCACTTAGATCCCCTAAATGTAAACATCTTATCACACTTGCTGTATCATTTTCTCTCCCACACACCCCTCTAAACACACACACACCCAACACAACACATAATACACATATACACACACATACATACATATGCACACATACATACACACACATACACACATACACACACACACACACACACACACACACACACTTACTCACCTCCATAGAAACTTTTTCCTAACGCTTGAAAGTGCTCACTTACACGATACCCTTTGCACTGTGTCCCCTAAGAATAACAGCATTCTTGCATTACCCCCAGATGATTGTCAGAACTGTCTTTATTTTCTATTGGATTTATTTATTATATATCAGTATGTGTGTTTGGGTGTGCAAGTTCCACACAGCACACATGTGTAGATCAGAGGACAACTGTGGGAGTCTCCTCCCACCACAAGGATGCTGGGAATCCAACTTGGATTGTCATTCTCAATGGTGAGTGCCTTAAACTGCTACGCTATCCCACTGGCCTATCGCTGAGAGTTTGGAAATGACTTTACTTCAAAGCAGATTTGAATCTCCAGTCGCTGAGCCTTGCCCACTGCCATCCCCATGCCCTTCCTCTCGGTCAGGATGCCATCTGGGAAGTCCTTGAATGCCATCTATTCTCCAACTTCTCCTGGGGTTGATCCCATAGCCTTTCCTTCCCTGACTAGCACCTTCAAAAGCTACAAGTCCGCCTGGTTATTGTGACACTCATCCCAGCACTAAGAAGGTAAAAGGCAGGCAGATCTCCACGGGTTAGAGGCTAGCCTTATCCACATAGTGAATTCTAGGCTTTCCAGGGTTTCATAGTGAGACCCTGTCAGGGTTGGGGTGAGGGTGAATGAATAAGCTGCCCCCCCCCATCCTGTAGAGCTTCTGCGGCTCTAGTGTCTGCTGTGTCCTGTTCTTTTCAGCTCGCGTGCATCCTCCTTGGCTATTGTATTAGGAGCCCTAGGATGCTAAGCTAAGCAGTCTTTTCATGCCTCCTGTTAACCAAGTCACAGTGGAGCAGGGCGGCTTCCCTGGAAATGTGCTCCTTTGCCTTGGTAATAGTCAGCGGTGCCTGGAGGCCGTGGGAGCAGTGAGAGCTTCGTCTTTTTCATCCTTGCTCTCTTCCATCCATGTTAGAGCGTCGATTGGCACTTCTAACCCGACTCAAGTATATCTGTGCTGTTGGCCAAGTAGTGGCTCTTTTCTAATTCCATTATTCATCCTGTGTTCATTATTATGGATTTGACCACACGGAAGAAATATCCCTCCTTCCCTCTCTCTCTGTGTGTTCATTCATTCATTCATTCATTCACTTCAGCGTTGGCTTTGAGGTTTTCACCATTCCACCACCCACTCTGTAGGGATGGTAAGATAGGAATACACTAGGTGTACTTTCGTGCTTACAGCCTAGGGGTAGAGCTTAGTCCTTGCCTGGCATGTGAAGGTTTGAATGTCCTCAACACTGCAAAAAAAGAAAAAGAGAAAGAGAAGCCGTGTATGCTCCGTCGTTAGACCCTACAAACCTAAGTCATGAGAAACAAAGACTGGAAAGAGCTGCTTCTGGTCCTTTACTGTACTTGCGAGACTCCCATGGAAGCCAGGAGCACATCATTTTTAAAAGCCCACTGTGGAAGGGAATTCTGTCCAACGTGCTTTTGTTGTTTAACTCTTTTAAACGTGTCCTAAGCGTGGAGTGTCTTCTGTCTGCACTGGCTAATGGCATTTCTACCAAGCACTCCTAAAAATCCTAGAGAGCAATTAATCTAACCAAGAGGAATAAAGAGGTGACCAAGTCTCTTTCTGGGGTTTACTGGCTTGCAACCATGATCTCTCTAAAGGTAATTCCTCTGGCTTCTTGTCCTGTGAGTTTCGCGGTGGGGGCGGATTCTCTGTACCCAGACACTTTTTTTTTTCTTCCCTTACAGAAAACAGCTAGGAAATGGGTGAGGTTGGAACAAGGCTGAGTGGCTGTGAGGCCTGATGTTAGCCAGGCCCTCGGTGGCCTAATTAGAGGAAAACGGCTGGGCTTTCTAGGAAGGCGAGCAGAGTAAGCGGGGAAGGACAGGAAGGGAGCCCAGAGCCCTAAGAGCATCCCCCTGCCTGCGGAACTAAATGCCAACCTCGCCTCAGACCATTAGGCCTGAGCTTCTATAGCCTCAACATAAGTAGGTAGACAACCGTGGGCTGCCGGAGTGGACTGCGGACTATATTACCGCTCCTCCTAATGTGAGATGTACAAAGAAACATCACAGATAAAATAAGAGGGCGAATACTTAGAACCGAATGAAGCCCAGCGTCAGCCCTGACTGCAGATGCCACCGGAGGTACCTGCCAAGCCCAGCTGCTCCCTTTGCTGCCGATGGACAGAAAGGTTATGACATCGTGAGGTAAACACCAACAGAAGCAAAATGTGTAGGCCTGAAGGCAGGGCGCATTTCTGCGGCAAAGCACGTGTTTGAATAATGTCTTTAGTTTCAGACTCACACCGGAAGGGACTGTCAGCGTCTAAGACTCATGGGTAGAGTAGGGCCATCGGGAGGGACAGCGGCGAGGAGGGTGTTTTATTCGGAACCCTGCCCTGCGTGGGGCACAAAGGCAGGTCTGAGTTGCATGTGTGTATCTATCTCTTTGAGCTCTTGACGGCAAGCCTCTGAAGGAAGGGCCATCTCTGCACCCATTTTAAAGTTCAAAGGGCTGAGGCTGGGCAAGATTAGAGCCCAGCTAGTGTCACACAGGCTTGCAAATGGCCGCGCTGCAGCAGAAAGAAAGGCGCCCTTGGCAAATGAGGATGACTGAGCTGAAATGGAGCTAGCTGCCCGTGTCACCGGTGGCTTCCTGTGCTCACCTCAGCGGGGCAGGCAAGGAGGCTCAGAATTTTGAGCTGGCTTTGGCTCCATGGAGATCATGGGGAGTGGCCGGATCCACAAGGATCATATCCGCTCCTCCCTCCCCTCCCCCATATATTGGGTTTGAACCCAGGGCTCACTCATGCTAGGCAAACCCTAACAACTGAGCTTTAGCCCAGGCTAGAACACAAGTACCACCTTCTAAGGCGAAACTCAAGGTTTTCCTCAACCAGATCAAAGACTCAGGAAACCAAATGGCTGGCGGACAGGGATTCTGGGTAATTGTCTTAGACTGTGATCTCTAGGTAGGCCCGGGGGCTAACACCAGACATTGCAGCTGTTTGGGGGGCTGGGGAAGGGAGCTAGTGGGCTGGAGCCCAGGAGTTCCCCCACAGGTGTGTTGTGCTTTTCTCTGAGGCCAGTGAGTGTAGCTTCCCACGGTGATAGTGTGGATTTGCTTTCCTCAGCCTGGCTGCAGGCGCCTTAGGCTATCGGAGTCCCACCCAGCGTCTGTGAGTCTGTCAATAACCCGATACCCTGCGGATGAGGCAGATCAATGGCCCAACGATTGGCCCACATCGACCAGAAACGGTTAGCTAGGTTCCACAAGTTGACATTTCCCAGGCCTTCCTAGGTCTGAGTGTATGGCCGGCCAAGTGACAAAGAATGCTGGTCCTCAAAGAGCAGCAGGCCCAGCCAGCACTGGCAAGGAACAGAGGCCGCTTGTCCCATTCGGCTCTGCAGAGTCTGAGACTGTCCTCACCCTGCATGTCCTCCTGGGGTTAGCCAGTCTGGGCCCTTTCACCCCTTGCCCCTCTGTCCTCTCCCGTGATTTCTAGGGAGGTATGCATGTAAGTAAGCTGTTTAGTTTGGGTTTCCATTTGTCTTTGAGCCAATGTCTTACTACATGGCCAGGCCTGACTTCAAACTCAGCCCCCCCCCCAACCCTGCCCCAATCCCGCCCCAACCCCGCCTCCCAAATGCCCGGATGACAGATATGAGCAACCTTGTCTTGCTCTCACTCCCTGTTTTTGAGTGTAAATTAGGAAACAAATCGGTACCTTTTCTTTTCCAACCGACGATATCGGAAAAGTAGGAAGAACAGTATTAACCATCCAGACTCCCTAGAGCTCCCAGGGACTAAACCACTAACCAGAGTACACATGGAGGGACCCATGGCTCCAGCCACATATGTAGCAGAGGATGGCCCACACAAAGGATGGCTCAATCTAGAGCTTACCATGGAGAAGGGAACCGGTCTGACATCGATCTTGGACCAGGAGTGTTTGCCAGAAGCTTCAACCCGAGGCAGCCCTGTGCTGGCTGCTGCAGGGACCCAGAACTCACAGCCTCTGAGTGTGTGGAGAGGAGCATGTGTATGTGGTATATGTTTGTTGTGCTGTGTGTGTGTTTATATGTAATGTGTGTGTGGTGTGAACGTGTGTGTGACACTGCCTGTGTTCTGGCATGGTGTGTGTGTGTGTGTGTGTGTGTGTGTGTGTGTGTGTGGTATGGTATGTTGTATATGGGTATGTGTTCTGGTATGTGCGTGGTGTGGCATGGTGTGTTAGGAATTGTTAACAAGTTTGATAAGTGTAGTATTTTGCTGTTGGAAAAGACTATTTCTAAAATACTCGAAATGTTTTATTAAAATTGTTACCAGTCCCCCATTTTCTCTAATAAAGCCCAATTTTCTAAAAAATGAGCTTGCCAATAACTTCCAAAAGGAGAGGAGGAGTGAATGGGGAAGCAGAGGGGTTTGCAGGGCCATGACGTCATCCTATGCGACTAGCGTGCCATAGCACGGGGCGGATTATCTGTTCGCTTACCATTACACATCTGCCAAACCCCGAAAGGTTCACAGCACAGGGAGAACAGTTAGTCACCCACTGAAGAAACCGCGCAGTAGGATTGGACATGGCCTGGGCTGCCTCCCAGTTATTGGTCAGGGAGGCACCAGGAAACAAGTACAGGCTCTTGCTCTGTCCTTATGGCTAGCCACCACAACCGTGTGCTGAGTCTATTGTGGAGGACAGCAGACACTCTGGCTGCAGGACACACCGAAATCGATCTCAAACCAACCAGGAAAGTCTCCCCTAGCCATAGGGACACGGCGTGTCAAGGACGGACCCAGCCCAGGGCGTCTGGGGATTCCTAAGCCAAGAAGGCTGGAGCTCACACTGCCACCATGGAAGCATGCAAGGGAAGAAATCCAGCGACAGCTTAGAAAGTGTCCCCTGGTCTCTAACGGAGGGATTGGCAGTGGTTTTGAGATTCACAATGTCTGTTTCCAGTAGCATCTATATCAGGCGTGGGTGGGGTCCTGGCAGAGTGTGCTTGGTGTCTTGACTGAGACCGTCGTTACATTTAACTTCAAGGCATTTCCAGCTGGGGACACTGACCAGACCGCAGCCCTCTGAGACATCCTTCCCTCGAGGAAGCTGGCTGGAGCTGTGCCCGGGAACATACCCAGAATACCTACCAAGTTTCCCACCAGTGACATGCCATTCCTTGGGCTTACATGTCCTTGAGTAATTGAAAAGAGGTCATCTGCATAGGCAAACAAGGCAGACTCCACTTCCCTGTCTGTCTGTCTGTCTCCCCATGTCTCATTCTCTCCTCCTCCCTTCCCCCCACCCTAGGGATCAAACCCAGGGCCTCATACAAGCTAGGCATGTGTCCTCCCACTATTTACACCCTCAGTCTGGTCCTCCCCCAGTGGACTCTTCACTTTTTCAACGCGGTTTTTAAAAGTTGATTTCTATTAATTTTATTCTTTGGCAATTTCATACATGTGTATAGTGGATTTTTCTCATTTACCTCATTACTGTCTTTTATACTCCCCCCTCCCACTCTTGCTGAACCCCTTCTTCTAATAGATTCCCTCTTACTTTCATGTCTGTTGTCGTTTTGAGGAGTGTGCCTGAGTATGTGTCTCTTTGTGTGCCTGTGCGTGTATGTGTCTCTTCATGTCTATGTCTCTTTGTGTGTGTCTGTGTATGTGTGTCTGTGTGTGTTTGTGTCTGTGTGTCTCTCTGTGTGTGCTTATGTATGTGCGTCTGTATATGTGTGTCTGTGTGTGTATTTCTGTTTCTCTGTGTGTCTGTGTATGTGTGCCTACGTGTCTGTGTGTGCATCTCTGTATGTGTCTGTGTCTAACCTGCTGAGTACCATCAAGGTTGTTTGTGTGAGTGTGGGTAGGGGGTTATTTACTGGAGCCTGAGCCAGTTACCAAGCCACTGAAGTGCCTATGCCACTGAAGGAAACGACTCCTATCTCTTTAGCAACCGTTAACTGTCAGTCAATCCTCGGGAAGGAGGTGGGGCTTCATGAGCCCTCCACCATCACAGCGGAGTGCTGACAGCCCCATCTTTTGCAGTTCACCACATGTCCATGAGAGGGCGTCGTGTCACTCCTCCCTAACCTCCACCTCTTAGGCTCTTTCCACTCCATCTTCCTTGGTGTCCCCTTGGTTGGGGGGTGGGAGGGCAATACAGAAAAGCCTGACGGAGACGGAAGTCCATAAGCCTCTGCCCTCCGAGAACTACAGCAACCGGGGAATGCTAACAATGGGAAAAAGTAATTCTCCCCAGGAAAGAGCATACCAACTGGTTATCCAATACCAAAAGGTCAGCCCTGAAAACACACATATAAATAACATTATACAAACTAAGCAAGGGGTATTTAGGAATATGTGTGCATATATGCATATACAGGTAGGCATGTAACAGCAACCAGTGAAAATGAGGCCATGAATTTGAAAGAGGACAAGGAATGGTATATGGAAATGTTTGGAGGGGAGAAGGGGGAAATGATGTAATATTAATATCAAAAGTATGCTCCCATGAAATAAGCGGATGTGACCAGATACCTCCGATAAGGGCGACCCACCCATCCCTCTCCTCTAAACCGTCATCCCAGTTTTGTGGCTCTCGGGCCCATCTTCCCAGGTGATCCCGGCCGCTTCCTGCCCCCAGGAGTTCACGCGTTGTCTTCCCACCCAGGAGCGCTTTCCCTCGGGTTTCTACAACCTTCCCTTGGGTCCTGGCTCACTAAGCCACTGCCTCAGAACTGAGCCTTTCCTCGCCCTCTTCCCCAGTTTCTACTTGCCACTGTGACACTGAATTTTCTTAAGAAAGTCCTCCTTTTTGTCCATTCCTTTGTCATCTCAAGAATACAAGGGCTACATTGGCAGGGACATCTGTCTCTTGGGTCCCTACAGTTTTTCTAGTACCTGGAAACATGGTAGGGACATTGGGGACAACGGGTAGATAGTATTACGGGAGCTGATGATAGATGAACTACAGGTGGCGATTAAACAGGGAGTCACGCCGCGGATGGGTGCGGTGGGGACTGAAGCACAAACCCTGGTTCTCTTATCTTCTGGTGCCTGATAGCCCTGGGGAACTCTACCCCCGTCGCTCCTCCGGGTGCTTGGTTATGGCAAGAACGGAGCCAAGTTTCCAAGAACTTTTGTCTGGGGTCACTGTGAATGATGGACAGTCACGTTCTCCGTGTAAAATGTGCTCCGTTCGGCCTCTGGGGACCAGGTAGTAAATCTCAACACAAGAGCACAGCTTCCCGGCAAGTGGCCCAGTTAAGCACCAGGCAGCCGTGCAGAGGCCAGGCTGCAGCGCCGAGGTGGCCTGCTTTCTGCTCATTACTAATCCAGAAACCTTAATGATGAACAACATTTGTGTTATTTTCTACCCAAATTTAATCTGTTCATGTAGCAGTTCAGTCAATCCCGCAATCTGTTTTTCTCAAATGAGGGCAGATAATGGAGACGCCGTTCTTTACAAGTCTTCAGGCTTTTAAATTCTGATAAAAATCAGGATTCTTCACTGGGTCCTGCCCCAGCTCTGAATTAAACCACTTTAAATGTAATTACGGGACCTGGCCTTCCATCAGGAACATCCATTTAAAACATTGATTGGCCAGGCTGCTCTGCAAGGCTCTTTATGAGCAAACGTTTGCAATGGGGCCAGGACTGTAATTTATCAAGGCAAAAAAAAAGCAGGTAAATACTTTATTAGCGGTAATGAGAGGGTTGCCGGCTAACTGAATCTCTCCTTCTCTCACCAGCTACTTCACGGAGCCGTGGTGCATGGCCCTCTTCCACGATCGTTTTATTGATCTCAAGAAAGAGTTGCGCCAAATCTTAATCTCCAAGCAGGTAAGCGTGATTAGTGGACATGTGGGTGTTAGTCCTTGCAAATTGTAAGCAGTTGACAGCCGTTGATCATTTGGACTTTTCCCCTGCATTCCCATCTCGTAATGGTTTCTTGGTCCCTCTGCACTGCCTCGGATAAACTCTGGAGTCAATAAATGGAGACGGCGATGTTTCAGGGGCAGTGACTTTCCTTAAACCCCTTTTGGACATTGCCCTTGCATTTTTTTTTTTTTACAAGTAGCTGCATCTTCATGATCAGCTAACCACGCTGACTGAAGACTAGATGTGAGTTGTTTTTACCTGCTGGCAGGAGGGGAAATCTCATCTCTTTAGTTTTCTGTCTATTATTGCTGAGAGGGTGTGTGTGTGTGTGTGTGTGTGTGTGTGTGTGTGTGTGTGTGTGCCTGTGTCTATAATCCCAGCACTTTGGCAGTGGAAGCAGGAGACTCAGGAGTTCATGCTTGCCTGAGTTACAAGAGTCTCTGTCACAAAGAACTCCCCCCACACACACACACACAAATAAAATTAAATTAAAAGTGAAGAGAGCTCATCACTCCATTGTCAGAATATACTAATTTTATAACTTAAAAAAAAAAGCTATATCAAGATGATAGAGAATTATCTGGAATTTAGGCTTCTTTTCCCAGAGGCTCCATGCTCATGATATACCTCTATGGAAATGAGGAGGTGTTCTCATCTTCCTCTTCATGTCACTTCTCTTGATGCTGAAGCCCTAAACATAGCTGAGGAAAGTTAGTGTCTGTGTTCAGGGTGGTGAAATATCCATCCCAGACTCCACTTGATTCAGAGGCCAATATCTGGGCCTGCATTGGTTTCTGTCTCATTCTGATGTCTGAATGGACAGTTCCTATGTCCCTTCTCGTTCCTTCCACTCGAAAGCATCCACAGCCCTGCAGGTTCAGTGGCAGAGCCACCATATTGGACAGCCTAGAGGAATGGCTCTTGTAACCCATACCATGTCCTAGCCCCAGCTCACACCACCTCACTTCATAGAACCAAACCCTGTGCTTCCTAGGCCTTCCACCAGTGGAGGATCTGGAGTTAAATAGCCCACCATCGGTTCGTGATGCCGTAGTCTGGCTCACAAGCGTCAGACTCAACACTCATTCTCCAGCTGGGAACAGAGGCCTGGAGCAGTGCAGAGTCAAATCCCCGTCTCCTGTGCCTCTACTCTCCATTTCCAATACAATTCCTCAGGCGCTCCCAAATGTAGGCAATTTACTAATCTGAAATAGACGCAGATTGGAAGCATAGCTATAAAGCTTAAATAAAAATGGCTTACATGTCTTCACAGGTAAAAAGCCCAGGAGTCAGTGTCAGTAGGAAATATTTAGAGTCAGAATTCCCATAAGCATAGATATTCCAGTCAGTCCCACAATGGCCTTGAGAGAGAAAAACAACGTGAGTAACTGCGAAAGTCAGACAATGCTTATGTCATTCAAACTGGAGGTATAGACACTCCCTGGACCCAATTTAAGGACCCCTAAGGATAAAAAAGCACATAGAAGCTCAAGTCCCTCATATAGAATGGAGCAGTATTTATTTAGGATCAGCACCTCCTGCACACATTAGATCACCTCTAGATTACTTAAATCGCCCACTAAAATACCATAGGGCTTGAACCGCATCGCCTAGGGGATAAGGGGGAGGGGGGGGAGAGGGGAAATCACATGAGCACTGCCAATACAGATGTAATTCCCCTCCCAAGTATGTTTGATCCCTAGTTCATTGGATCTGTTGGTGGAGGGCGGACTATATCCTAGCCGTGGGTATAGGTCCCAGGCACCGGGCTCCATCCTGGAGCCCAGGGGAGGCCAGCTCGGGTTGAGACCTGAACCACCATTACAGACCTAGCACTCGCCATCTCTGCTTAACTCCTCGGACATTTCCCTCCTCTCGTGCCGTAATTTGCTGACCGCTGCCACTGAGGCCAAGACTCCCCTGACCCCCGGTGACTTCGCTGGTGCTTCTTGACCACACTCTCGAGCTCCTTGGTTAGCGCTTTGCACGGCACTCAGGGGGTTTAGGATATACAAAGTGTTTCTTGGCACTGGCCTGTTTCTGAGGTAAATACTGGAAAGCAGAGCTTTTTTTTTTTTTAAAGTACTTTAGCATAATTGTTACCATAGACTGTATTTTCTTTAATAAAATTCAATTTCCTAAAGCATTAATTTTCCAGGGTTTTGAGGAGTAAGAGGAGGCTGGGTGAATGGTTAGGCACAGAAAGTACCTCAGGACAGTGGAACTATTCCGTGTGATACCATGCCCTTACACCACTGCTTAACAGTGGGCCTCAGCCTGTGGCTCACAATCCCTTCAGGGGTCAGATATCCTGCATATCAGGTATTTATATTATGATTCATAACAGTAACAAAATTACAGTTATGAAATAGCAAAGAAATAATTTTATGGTTGGGGGTCACCAAGACATGAAGAGCTATATTAAATGGTCTCAGTCTTTGGAAGATCTGAGAACCACAGTATGCTGACCACAAGGAACGCACTTAGGCATTTAGGATGATGCATCAGTGTTGGGTCAATTATTGAGAAAAAAGAAAGGAGAAGGAAACAGAAGCTCTTAAACTCCGTGACAGGCAGCATGTGACAGGACGCCTCACCGTTGGCTGTGAGCTGGTGTGCCATCTCAGGCAGGAGTGGGTTGTCAGCCCAGGCCAATGCACTCTGAAGGCTTCGAACCATCCCTGTGGGGTGTCTAGCCCTATGCGGCCTGCCTCCACGAGAGACTAGGGGAAGAACCTCATTGGGGACCGTCCTGCTTTTAGCATGTCTGTTGTCAGTTGGGAAAGCCACAGGGAGAGATGGCAGGTGGCGTGAAACCTACTGCCGTTCAAAGTTAGGGTAGCTTTGGGCAAACCTTCCGATGCAAGACAAGGCTCCAGACAGACACTGGAAGAGCGTCAGGAAGGGGTGCACAGCAGAAGGGGTGCGTGCGAGTCTGTGGAGGTTACGGACAGCTCTGCAAATGCCACCAGCAGCAGCTACGAGTGGGGGTGATATTACAGCACTGAGCCTGTCGGGACACGTGATAACCAGGCAGCCATGCAGGAATTTCGTTTTTGAGTCTGACAACAGAAAATGGAAACAGTGGGTACGTTCAAGAATAACAGTAATTCTTGTTCTTAAACTTGAAATTGTTTTAACCCATTGGCTGTCCCTTTCTAACCCATCTTGAAAGCAGTGCAGGATCCCAGACATTAAGTATCGCGTCCTCAGTATTTCAGTTGATAATGATAAATTGGCCAACATCACATTTTATCTATGGGTAGAGCCTACAAGTCACTGGCCATAGTCAAATTTTATGTAGTCAAAAATCACTCCTCAAATTTCTCTAATAAAGAGGTAACACACGCACCCTTACTGACAGAGCCCCCAAACATCTGAAGCCAAGTCGACAGACTGAAAGGGGAAAATGTGCATAAAGTAAGGGCTGCATATTTCAGTATGTCGCTTTGAGCAGTGGTTAGAACAGGCTTCAGGCAGGAAAGAGGATGTTCATGGGGCTGTGAACCGTGAGGAGTCAACACGAGTGCACAGGACAGCTCTGCTCAGCAGCGTCAGAAAGCACCTTCCCCTATGCACACGAACATCCTCCAGGAGCGGACACTCGAGGCCACAGAGCACCTGTCAATAAACGTTAAAATAGCCACGCCGCAAAAGACACTGTCAAAAGGATAAATCGGCAACCAACAAATTGGGAAAAAATCTTCACCAACCCCACATCCGATGTATACAAAGAACTCAAGAGGTTAGACCCCAGAAAACCAAATAACCCTATCCAAAAATGGGGTACAGAGCTAAACAGAGACTTTTCACCTGAAGAAATTCGGATGGCTGAGAAACACCTTAAAAAATGTTCAACATCACTAGTCATTAGGGAAATGCAAATTAAAACAACCCTGAGATTTCACCTCACACCAGTCAGAATGGCTAAGATTAAAAACTCAGAAGACATCAGGTGTTGGCGAGGATGTGGAGAAAGAGGAACACTCCTCCACTGCTGGTGGGAATGCAAGCTGGTACAACCACTCTGGAAATCAGTATGGCGGTTCCTCAGAAAACTGGGCGTGATACTTCCGGAGGACCCAGCCATACCACTCCTGGGAATATACCCAGAAGATTCACCAGCATGCAATAAGGATACATGCTCCACTATGTTCATAGCAGCCTTATATATAATAGCCAGAAGCTGGAAAGAACCCAGATGTCCCTCAACAGAGGAATGGATACAAAAAATGTGGTATATATACACAATGGAGTACTATTCAGCCATTAGAAACAATGAATTCATGAAATTCTTAGAGAAATGGATGGAGCTGGAGAATGTCATACTAAGTGAGGTGACCCAGTCTCAAAAGAATACCCATGGTATACAGTCACTGATAAGTGGATATTAGCCTAGAAGCTTGGAACACCAAAGACACAAATCACATATCAAGTGATATCTCACAAGAAGAAAGGAGTGGACACTGGTGCTAGAATGGACCAAAACATCATTGTGGGAGAGTACAAGAACAGTAAAGTGGGAGGGGGTGG
The DNA here is from genome assembly GCA_964023405.1 of Apodemus agrarius. Taxonomy (NCBI): domain Eukaryota; kingdom Metazoa; phylum Chordata; class Mammalia; order Rodentia; family Muridae; genus Apodemus; species Apodemus agrarius. Next base: position 34,213,559 of record OZ030008.1, on the reverse strand, counting down.
ATGCGGGAGCAGGGGGAGGGAAAAGGACATGTGGGACCTTTGGGGGTGGGGAACCAGAAAAAGGGAAATGAATTGTAAATATAGAATATATACAATAAAAAAATCAAAAAAAAAAGAATGCTTAGGAAAAAGCATAATAAAAATTACTTTCAGTTCAAAAAAAAAAAAAAAATAGCCACGCCGCATCGTGTGAATTTTTAACCATTTTAACCAGTTGCCTAGTAAAGCCAGGAACCAGCACAGCAAGCAAACTGGGAATTTCACGAGTCTGTAGAAACTGAGTAAATACCCCCTCAAGGAACCAGGGAGCATGTCAAAGAAGGATCCAGAAGGGATGTTAGCGACACGGAGAGGAAGCACAGGTGGAAACACGGCACTCAGAGCATTGTTTGCAGAAGGCCGACTTTTTAAACAGGAAAGCTTGGGCTGGGGAGAGAGCAGCCTGGGCAAGAGCATCTGCCGTTCTTCAGAGGAGCCCAATTCTGCTCCCAGCAACCATGCCGGCCGCTCACGGCCATCGGTAACTCCAGCTCCAGGGGACCTGACACCCTTTTCTGATGTCTGCAGAAGGAGCCTGATCACACACCTGCACACACCACACACACAAACATCACACACATGCACATACATACACACACACACACACACACACACACACATATACACACACTAAATCTATTTGTAAAAATGAAAAACTTCAAATAATAACCTAGTGTTATATACCTTAAAGTCAATGAGAAGAGAAACTGTTTGAAAGATCAACAAAATCCTAAGCCTTTGGCCAGACTTATATAAATTACTGAATCTGAACAAAACTGAAGACAAACCTAAAGCCTTATAAAGTAAGAAAGGATTTAAAGAGACTGCTAGGAATAATTTTGTGTCACCAATTACAAGATACCTGGATGAAAGTGTCAAACTCCTAGAAACACAGAATCTAGAAACTGACCCAAGAAGAAACTGAAAATCTCCACAGAGATGGAATCAGTAATGAAACCCTCTGACAGGGCAGGGTACTGAGCTCAGTCAGTACGTGATCACTGTGTAAAGACAAGGGATCCCCAGACCCTGCCTAAAAAGTCAGGTGGGGTGTGCCTGGGATCCCTGCACTCAGAAGGCAGAAAGAGTCTCACTGACTGACCAGCTGACCCTTCCTGGCTGGGTCCGGGCCAGGAGAGACCCTGGCTCAAAGCACACAGTAGCCGGCCCCTGAGGAAAACACCCAAAAGCAAACCTCTGCTTTTCCATGGGCATATGGAAGCTGACACACATCTCAGCAGAGGTTAAACTCAGACTTCATGAATGACTTATATGAACATTTAACGAATAAACTCCAGTCTCCCGTGAATGCTTCAAAAAGAAAATAGGAGAGGTGACCATTCCTTCGATACCACAGCCAGGCAAAGGCCTCACCAAAATAAATTTTCAGAAAAAAACAATCACAGGCCAGTATCCTTTATGGATTTAGATGTAAAAAAACCTTCAACAGAAGATTAGCATACCAAATCCAACAGCATGTTAAAAGGATTATACATCATTACCACGTGGGATTTACCCCGGGAATGTGAGTCGGCCAGCACACAGAAAAAGAAGTCGATATGACACGTTATTCTAGAGAGAGTCGGAGAAGAGAACAGCAGTATCTCATCAGGAAAAAAGCCAACAAAAACAAAAACAAACAAACAAAAACAAAGGCCAGGTGTGGTATTGAACACCTGTAACCTCAGTATTTGGGAGGTAGAGGCGAGGGGTCATGGGGTCAGGGGCTGTGGGTCTGACTGCTGTTATAGTTAAAACTACAATAGCATATCATTTCACATTCATACAGAAATAGAGATATAAATAGATGATAGACAGATTATAAATAGATGATAGATATAAATAGCTGATAGATATATAGATAAATAAATATAAATAGATGATAGATATAATTAGCTAGATGCAAGTTTTAAGATACCCTCTATATGATATATGAGATGTTGTTTCCAAAAATAGAACAAAAAAAAGAAAAGGGGAAGAAAGGAAGGGGGAAAATAAAGAAAAAGACAAGAAATGTCATAGAGTAGTGGTAGGGTCTGTAGAGATGGCTCATGGCTCAGAGGGGACACAAGTTCAGATCCCAGCACCCATATAAGGCTGCTCACGGCTCCACTCCAGCCCCAGTGGGTCCTGTGCCTTCAGCTGGCCTCTGTGGGCATTCGTTCACACACGTTAAACAACAACAACAACAACCCTAGCAGTAGGAGGAAGCGTCTCCTATTTGATAGATCATGAAAAGGCCACAGCGAGTGTCAGACTGGGTAGTGGGGTCGTGGATGATCTAAAGCCGGAGTCTTACTCCTGAGATCTGCAGTAAGACAAAGATGTTTCCCTCCACCTTTAACGTTTCCCGGGAAAACAATTAAAGTGCGTGTAGCCAGAGCACTGAAACAAGAAAAAAGAAATAAGAGGCACCTACCCTGGAAAGGAATAAGTAAAACTCTGGCTTTTCTCAGATGACACAATTCTAACAAATCCAGAAAACAATAAAGCTAACACATGCACTCGGCAAGATTGCACAGTACGAGATAGACACACAGCAGTTAGACACACAGCAGTCAGCTGACTATGCTAGAGTGAAAATGAAATTAGGAAAATAATCTCATGTGTGGAAACATCAAAAAGAATTGAATACCTGGAGATCAATTTAATAAAGGTAGTACAGTACTGGACACTGAAAGCTATACAATGTTCTGGAAGATGTAAAGGCATAGATAAGATAGATAGATGATTGATAGGTGATAGATAGATAGATAGATAGATAGATAGACAGATAGATATAGATCGAATATCAAGTTCATAGACTTAGAGACTATTTTGTTTAGATGGCAGCAGCACCCAAAACAGTTCACAGATTTTTTGAAATCCTGTCAAAATCCCAAAGGCATTTTTTATAGACAGAAAATTTACATAGAAATGCAAGAGATTTCAAATAGCCAAAACCATCTTCCAGGGACAGCAGGGCAAAGCTGAAGCCTTGTCACTCTGATTCCAACCCTCACTTCAAAGCAACAGTAACCAACCAATGTGCTGATCCCAAGCCATGTTAACTGTACTAACTACTAACAGAGTGGAACCGAAGGTTAGCATGCAGCCAGACATGAGAGCTCCCGCCCGGAAGCCCAGCATTTGAGAGGCTGAGGCAGGAGGATCAAGACTAGTCTCAGTTATACAGTGAGTTCCATGAGTAAATGAAAAAACAAGCAAACAAAAAGGTGGAGGTCACATATGTGCTCATTTACGGGAAAGATACTCAATAATATTAATCATTAGAGCTATAATAGCATACCATTTCACATTCATACAGAAATAGAGATATAAATAGATTATAGATTATAAATAGATGATAGATATAAATAGTTGATATATATATATAGGTACATAAATATAAATAGATAATAGATATAAATAGTTGATAGATATATAAATAATAAATAATAAAAATAGATGCTAGATAGATGAATGGATAGATAGATCCATATATAGATATAAATAGATGATAGATAAATGATAAATAGATAGATAGTAGATAGATATAAATAGATGATACACATAAATAGTTGATAGATATATACATAATAGATTATATAAATAGATGCTAGGTAGATAGATGGATGATAGATCCATAGATAGATATAGATGATAGATAAATGATAGATAGATAGATAGATAGATAGATGATAGATAGATAGATAGATAGATAGATAGATAGATGGATAGATGATAGAAGATAGATGAAAGGACAGGTCCTTAGAGAGATCACTTGTCAATTAAGACCACCGGATGTCCTTCCAGGAAATCTTGGTTGGATTCCCAGCACCCACATGACAGCTCTCAGTTGTCCAGGGATCGGACACCCTGTCTTGGACTCTCCCTGCACAAGGCTCACACAAGGCATACAGATAATGCATATAGTTAAAACACTTACACTCTTAATAAATACTCTAAATAAATAAATAAATAGATCTTTTTAAAGACAGTAGATGTGGTGAAATGGCATCTTTACATAGCTGCTGATGTGGATGTAAAATTAAGCAGTTGCTATGAAAAATAATTAGTGTACTAAAAATGTTACCGAGAAGCATCCTCTGACCCAGCAACTGTACATTTAGGTATCTGGTTTGTTTTTATTTTAAGACTTGAATGCTATGCAAAGGAATACCTGTACACAAATATTCAAAGCACCCAGAACAGCTAAACGGGGGAAACAACTCACATGTCCATCAGCATATCAAGGGATAAACAAATGTGGTCTCTTTGGACAGTGTGATCGCACTCAGACATGAATGCAAATGAGCCCCAAATCATATTTCAGGACAAAAGCCTGTGATTGTCTCAGCAGAGACATACCCTTCTATCCCCACAGTTGAGCTCCCAGTTAGCACCGCGCCCAGAGGGCAGAGACAGGAGATGAGCACCATCCTCGCAGATTCCATCCAATAATAGTACAAAGGACCACAGCCAGAACAGTTAGACAAGAAAGCAGAACAAGGGACTTCTGATTTAGCTGTCCTCCTACTGCTGTGTGAAAATGCCACCGCCAGAAGGAACTCAGAATGGCATAGGTGCGACGGGTGAGTGGAGCGGGACGCCGAGAGCCTGTCCTGTTAGAACAGATACATGAAGACCGGGATTGCACGCGACTCTGGGTTCCGTTCCCAGCAATACACACACACACACACACACACACACACACACACACACACACACACACATACACACACAGAGGAATGTATGCACGAACTCACACATGTGTGTGTGCATGAGAGAGAGAGAAAAAGCCTCCTGATTAACAGTCAGTAGCAGGACAGAAAAGCAAAACACTAGCAATGATCTCATTGAAAAAGAAATCAAGCAATCTTGTTTACAATAGCATTACGATTTTTTTTTTCAGAATAAATGTAACCGATGACATAAAGGATCTGTAGACATTTTTTAAAAAGCATAAAACATTGGTGATTGAGCACGTGGACCACCCCCCAAAAGCCCCCACCCCCTCAGCAACAAAAACAAAATAACCCAGCCAGGAATACACTGATCAGAGCAGCTGCCCTCAGGTCTGGCGGATCTGTCTCCTGCTTCAACTGCAACAGACCCCAGGGCTCTCTCCAGGCCTCCGGCCATCTCCCAGTCCCTTCCAGTCAGCAGCTCCACCAGAGGCTGCCGGCCGCATCCTGCCTTCAAGCCTGGCCAACGCTTTTGCTTCTAATAGAGACCTTACTGGTCAGTTTTGACCCTCTAAGGGAAGGTTTCCATGAGATTTAAAAGTGTATCCATCCCATTCTCTTGTCCACGGCATAGTCTCCTTGCCTCTGGGCCCTCCTACACCCTTCTCATTCTGGCCTGTGTTGTGGTCCAGTGTGTGCACCGTCTCCTCCAGAACCATCGCCATTGATAGAGGAAACCAGCCCAGTGACCATGCATGTCCCAGAAAAGCAGACACTGAATGGAGATAACCGTGTGTGTGTGTGTGTGTGTGTGTGTGTGTGTGTGTGTGTGCGCGCGCGCGCACAAGACCTGGACACTGTGGATGGATGGTTCTGTGGAAGCCACCAGGGTCTTATAAAGAACTCCAGCCAGGCTGTTGTGGATCATCTGTTGTGAACTAAAGAGAAAGAGGTGTAAGAATATGTTCTGTGGTGGTGTGTGTGTGGGGGGAAGGGAGTGCCTCAGCGGGTCCATGCTGAGGCTTCCCTTCCCCCTGAGGGACCACACACAGGATGGTATAGAATAGAGTTTATTCAGGGTATGGGAGGGGAGTTAATGGGATAGGAGAGGCAGAGAAAGGCAGAGAGAGGGAGAGAGTAGAGAAGCAGAGAGCACCACAGGGAGAGAGGGGGGAGGGGAGGAGAGCCCAAGAGAGGGCAAGAGAGAAGCTGAGAGTGAGAGAATAAGAGCTGCAAGAGAGGAGGGGCGGAGCAGCCCCTTTAGAGTGGGCCAGACCTACCTGGTTGTTGCCAGGTAACTGTGGGGAATACTATTCAGCCCTAAAAAAGAGTTGTTCTACAATGTGCAACAACATGGATTAACCTGGCACGAAGTAGAAGCCAAACTCTGCACGAACTCACGGTAAAGGCGAACATAGAAGAAGAGCCAAGAGTGGAAACGGCAGGCATCTGGCCAGGCAGGGAGAATGGGGCAGAGAGGCAAGTCGTCTTGTCAGGAGTAAGTTCTAGTCACCTATCGAACAGCCTGGTATCCGACACTGATAACAATGTCCAGTTGTTTCAACTTTGTCACGAGGGTGGGTTTGAAATGTTCTCAGCGCAGAGGGGGTGAGTGTAAATAGCGCCGGATATGCCAGTCGGCCTCCTCACCTCGCAGTGCGTATGTGCATCCTAACATTACGTGGCCGCTTGTCGTGAGTTAAACATAAAATGTAAAAACCAAGGGAGCTTTCAGAAGACTAGAAAAAGCCAAGACACTATGCTAAGTGAAAGAAGCCAGACACAGTAGGTCCCCATGACATGGGACACTTTGAGGTGAGCCTGTGGCAGGGGAGCACAGTGTGAGGGGAGAGGCCACAGGTGCTGATCTGACGCCTCCCTGCCCACTGTAGAACAGCCAGCCGTGCGCAGGAACAAGCCCCACTTTGTATCCGTTCAGTGTTCCATGTGGCCAAATAGAACCCTCCGGAACAACTGAAGAGAGAAGCGGCTGGCTTCCTGTAGATAGCAGATCGTACCTACGGGCTGTGCCCGCACCCGAATGTGTCCAGCTCTGTCTCTTAGGTCGCCTTTCTCCTACCCACCATTCAGCTTTCGATCTCAGTTTCTGTGCCATGCCCCGGCTGTTCTAAACTGTGTTTATAATCGCCCCCACCTGGTCCTGTCTTGCTTAAATAGCCAGATGAGACTGTGCCTCCGCTCAGCGGGAGCCTTCCAGCCGTGAGGGTCCAGTAGAGCCTCCCAAAGAACTCCTGTTTCTCTCTCTGGAAGTCAGAGTAAATACACTGTGACTTTGGTTTGAGGGATCAGTAGTCACCGTGCTGGCAAGAGCACACCAGCTCAGAAGCCTGAGTCACAGCCCTGCTATGGATGGGCAGGACCCCACAGTAGGGCCCACATGGTGGGATCTGAGCGGCTGGCAGGGGCGGTGTGTGCAGTGCAGCCTTTCAACTTGCATGTTTGGGGGAAAATTTTTTTTTATTTTGTTTTTGTTTTTGTTTTGAGACAGGGTTTCTCTGTGTAGCCTTAGCTGTCCTGGAACTTGCTCTGTCAACCAGGTTGGCCTCAAATTCACAGAGATATGCCTGCCTCTGCTTCCTAAGTGCTGGGATTAAAGGCGTGTAACATCACAAAGTGTAAGAAAACCTTTACTCTTTGTGGATTAAGCATAGTCTCAAATAACTTTATTCTTGCTGAGTCCTGTGTTTAAGGATGTTAATAAGAATTTGTGCTGAGAACTTCTGAGGTTTTAAACTCTACCCCTTGGCCAAGGCCAAGACAATAAACCATCCAGAAGGTTTCTTGCCCAAATATTAAAGCAAGCAGATAATTTTATCTGAAAAAAAAAAAAACTAGGAGCTTAAAAATTACCATCCTTGGTTACATCAGGCTACGTGATAAATAGAATCCTTACACAAATGCATAAACACTTTGACGTACCCCAGATGTACCCCAGAAAGGAGCCAGGGGCTAGGGGTGGATGGGGGACAGGACTGTGTGTGCCTGTTGGCAGACAGTGTCTATGATCCAGGATGCAAACTGGAGACAGATGATGGGAGGATGGCTGTGCAACACTGAGAGTGTACTTAACTGTCCACTGAAAATGATAAGAATAACTGTGCAGTGTGTGTGTCTTGTCACCTGTGTGAAGAATTTCTACAAAGCCACACAAAGCTCCTATCCTTGGGGAGCTGACCCTGCCCTGTACTGGTGGTGCCGAGTGCCAGGAAGTTCTGACTCTGGCCTCTTCTTAACTGCATTCCCAGGAGGAAGACAAGCCTTCCATGGAGCAGATAGCCTACCAGTTAGAGGAAGAGGAGATAAACCTGAACGAGAAGCCCCAGAAATACCTCCAGAGGGTTTTTGAGGATTCCATCTACAAAAGCATGCTGGAGAAGAGCATCCTCGACTACCTTCATTACAACCAGTACCACCTGCCCATGTACGCGTGGCCAGGCATCATTTAGCTGTGGCCAGTGCAGCCCACCCCATCACTGTCAGCCACGTGCTGCACAGACAGAACACCCCAAACACACACACACACACACACACACACACACACACACACACACACTGCTCTCATACACTTTCTTCCTCCAGTGTTTTCCCCGCATTCCAGTAGGTGGCGCCCGGCTGTGTGGCACTGCTAAGGCAGGGAACTTTACAAACACAGGCAAGTTCTAAGCAGAAAAATCCACTCTAGCAATAAAACAAGCTCCTACTAAGCAAAACTAGGGTTATTGTTTTTTGTTTTTTGTTTTGTTTGTTTGTTTCTTTTTTTACCTTGTGTGTGATTCTGTTTGATTTCCTGGAATGTTCTGCTGACAGTTCCATTAACTCTTCCTATGTGGGCCAATTAGTAGGTGATAGAAAAAGAAAATTATGTGCCCAGAATAGAAAATTCGTAAACAGACGAGGAGAAATTCAATCTGTAATCCCCCCGCCCCCGTCAGGAGGTCTGGGTGGGGCCTACCTGGCCTTTTGAAACCTAGGCGACTACTCTTAGAGCCTTGCTGTTGGTTTGTTTCTATTCATTTTGCTGACCATGGACACAAAGGCTAAGAGAAAATGGAAGACCAGGAAATTCATACCCAGATCTCAAATTCTGAAATGTAGAGAGAAATCACTCCAGTTCCTTTTGTTTGACGCTGATCTCTGGAGGAGTGAGGTAGGGCAGGACTGGTTCCTTAAACACCCAATGCAATGCGATCAGACTTTTTCCCTCCTCCTGAAGCACTCACTACCAGAGGCTGAGACAGGGGTATTACTATGAATTCAAAGGCAGTGAGCTATATAGTGAGTTTGAGGCCAGCCTGGGCTGCAAAGTGAAACCTTCTTGAAGAAGAAAGAAAAGAAGGAAGGAAGCAACCTTCTTTTCTCTTCTAAGTAAAGCAAGTTTTAATGACCCACCTCCAAGGCACATGGATTCAGGAAGAACAGAAGCAGTATGGCACAACTGATCCAAGAGAGGGCTTTACATTGTGCTTTTTTTTTTTTTATGAACACAAGTATGGGTTTTATCACCCCCACCCCCACCCCCACTCACCCACACAAGCTCCTGGGCACTTGGAACCACCAAGTTGTTTGACATTTCTCACAACCAAATTGTTCCGGAACGCTGAGCTCCCATTTTCCTGCAGCCAGACAAAAGCAAGTCATAGACAACGCTCATTCCTTCACACATAGGTTTTACACCGTGTGGGACAGAGAGGGGAGGGCAGTGAGGGGAGGGCAGCGGTGGCCCATCTGGTACAGACAGTCCCTGCTGGCCCATGCTTCAGAATTCACACCCAGCACAGATTTCAGGGGTGTCAGCTCAGGCACCAGACACTCTTCCTTCCCTTGTCCCTTTCCTGAGGCATCCTGGGTCAAACTCATCACCAAATGTAGAGAGAGCATTTGGGTGCCAGGCCCTGGGATTCTGGGCTAGAGGTTACAGAACAAAGCCAGGGAGCTGGTTTAACAGTTATGACTTTGGTGAGCAGCTATTACCATGATAAAAAGCCTCTAGTTATGCAAAAGTGACCCCAGAGGACTACATTAACCTTAGCAGCAAGTCCCACATAAATCTGCTAACTGCAGTGTTTGCTGCCTTTAAAAAGGTAGTCGTGGACATCACAACAGGTGTGAGAATATCTGAAGCATATCATGGCCTACAGAGGGTGTCTAGTGACATTTTAATCCTTGTCCCAGTCTTAGAAAGCAAGTTCCCGAGTCTAGGGCCCCTGGCATATATGTGCAGCCGTTAAGAACAAGTTTCCTAAGAAATGAAGCCCTCACGGCCATTGGGAACAGATTGAAACTGGCTCCAGGACTCTGGATGAAAGGCCCACAATAAAAATTCAAAGACACCAACACTGGGACATCTCAAGGTCCCCACCTGATTTGGGAATTTCTATTGTTTGTAACCAAAGAATATTGTCAAGAGAAACGCCAATGTTAAATTTCCAAACCCTGCTTCACGGTGTCTCTAATATTCTCACAGATGTCAGTTCTTAAATAAGGAATGTAGCCTCCTCCTTGCTACAGATGGCGCCTTTTGGTTTTATCGCACTCAAATATCACAGGAGAGAGAGAGAGAGAGAGAGAGAGAGAGAGAGAGAGAGAGAGAGAATATTCCTGGAGGATTAAAATCAGGCAATCAATATTTACCCTTGGGGGGGGTAAAGAAATGAAGGGGAGAAGAGAGAGAGAGAGAGAGAGAGAGAGAGAGAGAGAGAGAGAGAGAGAGAGAAGAATGCAGTTGGGCGAGCCAGTCTTAGCAGGGCCCGGGCTGGAAAGTCGCGCGTGTGTGAGGAGCTGTTGATTGTTTTCTGGCTGAGAGAAATGAAGATAAGGCCGACATAAAGTGAGCGCGGGCCCGGGGCGGGAGCCCAGCAGCTGTATGCTAATGTTCACAGAAACCCAGCCTCCGCGTCCCCCATTAAAGCAGGCGACCAGGAGGCCACACATCACTGAACAAATAGGCTCTCTCTAGACAAATAAAATAACACACGTTGGCCTGTTTGGGGGTGGGGGTGGAGGAGCAAGGAGTGGGGGAAGATCGAGGGTGGGGAAAAAAGAGTGGAAGAGCGTAGAGGAGGGAGGGACAGAGGAAGAAGGTGGATGGAGGACAGGGATGGGGAAGGGGAAGGCGTTGTCGAGATCGGCCGAGAAGCACGCAGGCAGAGGGGGCTGGGAGAGAAGGGGAGAGGGACAGTCTGAGGTCCAGGGAGGACTGGGAGTGAGGGAGAGGACCAGGAGCGAGGTGGTGGAGAGAGAGAGAGAGAGAGAGAGAGAGAGAGAGAGAGAGAGAGAGAGAGAGAGAGAGACCTAAAGAGAAGTGGTGCGTGGGGTGGGGAGATGGGGAAAGAATGCCAAGAAGGAGCGAAGGAGGCGGGAGGAAGAGAGGGTGACAAGGTGTTCCAAATGGGAGAGGCGTGGAAGCAAACTCCAAGGATAAGTTCTGAGAAACGGCAGGCCCAGGCCCAAAGTGTCCCTCAGGGTCCCAGAGGGTGGTGGGCTGTGGGGAGTGGGGTGTTGGCAGACTTTGGCTCCGCTCCCCTGGGTTCGTTTTCAGACACGGGGCGGGGTCCGAGGGTCCGGAGTGGGGGGGGGGCGCGTCGACTCAGCATCCAGGCTCATCGTCGTCCGGGCTCGGGCAGTGCTGTCCCGCGCTCTTCTTTGCCCAAAGGCTCTAGTTGAGACATTGCCGCATTCTTGCTTTGCAAACGCCGCCCCTCTTGCAGCCAAGCCCGGGTCCAGCCACCCCACGCCCTCCCTCCCAGTCCCTGTCCAATGCAAAAACAAACAGCCCTGAGGGCACTCCAATGAGCGTGCGGTGGCCCGACGGCACACTGGTGTGTAGGGAGGGTGGATGAAAGCGGTGGCCTCATAATGGGCGCGCGGCAGATTGCGGGGCCCTGGGCTCTAGAGGGGAGGGGACACTCCCGCGCCCGGCGCCCGGCGCGGCCTCGCGGCTTCACCCTTGTTCGATCTCTTTCATGCACTCTCCTTTTGTGTGGAATTATTTAAACGGGAGATCCGTGGCAGCTTTATGCTAATGTGCCTAACAAAGGCAGCGGCCTATGGGGCGGGGAGGCCCGGAAGGTGCCCGGAGGCCGGACTGGGCCGGGAGGGGCGGCGGCATCCCGCCTGCGCGTGGCTCTCGCGTGCTCCTGGGCCTGACAAGACAACCCTTCATTCCTGCAAACACAAAGCTTCTGCACTCCGGGTCCTTCAGGACCTGGCGGTGGGCATGGGACAGTGAAGCGCAGGGCCTTCGAGTCGTGTCTGTGGGAACCCGGGCCGTGGTTGGGAACTTAAGTCAAGAGAGCAGGCTGCAGCCCACGCGCCCGCAAACAAACACACACACACACACACACACACACACACACACACACTTGGTGTCTCCAGAAACTCGCTGTATGGCGAGGACTGAGACTCTCCTCCTTGAGGGCTCAAAGCTGTTAAGCACAGCATTAAAGCCACGACTAAATTCTCAAAAGACTGTACTCAATACCTTGACACCCCAGTTCTAGAAACTCTTAGCGTTCTCAGCTTTCTTTCGGAGCAGTGTTGGTGGTCACAGTGTCCTGATGCTTGCCCGGTCCGCAGCTGCACCCACAGGAATGGGAGCGAGCACAGCCGGCCTCAGGCTCAGTAGCCTTAGGAGCTGGGACCCACCTCCCATTCTGCAAGGACAAGAAATGGAGAGGCCGGGGCGGGGGGGGGGGCGGAATGGAGGGGGAGAGTCCATGAAGGGGAGTCCTTTCCTTGGTGTCCACTTGGGTGCCCGGCCTCCCACCGACTCCGGTTAAGGCCTCCTTAAAGAACACTTAGGGTTTCTTCAGCACCGCTCCCGCGTCCATTATTCTGAATCACAGTGTGGAGAAGCAGGCCGCGGGCGAGCTTTGCTTTCCCCAGGGGAAGACACTTCGCAGGAGTAGGTGTTCTGGTCCCTGCAGGCAGACAAGTTCCTAGGAAATCCCGCAGACCTACCACCACCGCCTGTGCTGGACCGCACCTGCTGGAGGGTGCCTGGTGCACACGTCTACATGCACAGCCTACATGTTCCAAGACTTTCCAAGTTTCCATGTATTTTAACCGTACTGGCGTGAAAAATATCCACTGAATATCTGCATAGATTTCCCTGACTTCAAGAGCCCTGTTTGAATTCCCTCGAGCAAGGTTTTTTATTTTATTTTATTTTATTTTTTGTTTTTTTTCAATTGATGGTCATATACACCACCACAAATCCAACACACATAACAGTTATTAGTGGTTTTGTTTGTTTGTTTGTTTGTAAGGACTCACTAGGCGACAAACTCTTCCGGCAGCCTTTTGAATAAAAAGTGTTACATACGCAAGACTAATTTCCCTGATGGGGTAGCCCATCGAACCCCGCCCCATTATTCCACAACCCAGATGGGATTCGTAATTAGAAAATAAAATTGGACGAAGCTGTCTCGGAATCTCCCTCTCTTTCCTTCTCTCTTCTAATTTCATCAGCAGTTTTAATCAGCGCTCAAAAGAGCAAAAGAAATAAGTTTTCAGATCGAAATATTCATGGATTATAATTCACTTTAGGATTGCTAACTTTTTAAAGACTAGCATCCATCGCAACATTTCATGTATTTTTCTCTCTTAAGTTGGTGGTTTAAAAAAAAAGTCACATAAAATCTTAAGATTTCTTTCCTCTGAGTTAACTCACCTTAACAACTCTCCCATTACAATGTATTACTCAAGTGGATTCTGCTGAAGAAAAAAAAAACTATTTAATTTCCAAGCCAGGGTATTTTCAGAGGGAAACCCCAAAACAATTAAATGCCTTCAGTGGAATTTAATCGTAAGTCAAAGTCAGCAAAAATCTAGACTCGCTTCAAGAAAAAAAAAAATTTGTTTCTCCCAATTTGAGTAAAGTGACATTTTCGCCACAGCTATGACATTTGATGAGTCTTGGCTATTGGTTCCCTGATGTTCATACATACTCCTTTCCCCAAGAAAAGCATTCTTTTGTGTTTCCTCAGCCACGGGCAGGGAAGAGATCTCTACACAAGTTGCCGGGTCTGGGTACAAATCTGGTGTCGAGTGTAGAGTGTGTGTACCAGGGGTGCCCTTCCTTGTTGTCTCTTCCCAGTGGCACGAGAGGAAGCGGCTGGTCCTCTCGGGCTGCAGGCTTCCTCTGAGGACAGATTGGCCACCCCCACCTCCCCCCACCCCCGGCAGCACGCGTCTCTTTTGCGTCCAGATTGGCCGCGACCCGCGCTCAATAGCGGGAGGTTAATTTCCTTCACAAAGGTGAAGGGGGCACGGCTGGGGGGGGGGCGCCCAGACAGGCGGTTGCTTTATTCCGCAGCGCCTTGATTGGAGCCCTTGATTTAGCATCTGATGTCAACCCGCAGACAAAATGCCCGCTCAGAATGAAAATGCATGAGGCTGCGCAGAGGGTGAAAACCAACTTCACTGTGCGTCGCCCACTTGGGTCAACTCCACAGGCGTTGCCTACGTCCTGGACAGCGAGGAGGCTTCTGAAGCCTGGGTCCGACCCTGGCAAGGATGCCAATGCCCGGGCTTCAGGAATATTAGGGAAAGGAACCTAACTTCAGACATTCAAGTTCCTTTTGGAAGCCAGCCAGCAGGCCAGGGCTGCAGCCCCGCATCCGGGGATAATCGAAAACGTGCTATGCCAACAGTTTCTCCAACTCCAGAGAAGCTTTCGAGGCCCGCCGGCAAGCTGAGCCTGCGAGCCCAGACCGGGCGCTCCGCGGAAGCCGGCAGCCTCAGTGTGTTTACTCCGGGAAGCCCGGGGTCCCGCGGCCAGGGCACCGGCCGGCCACTGGCTGTCCGGACTTCAGTTGCGCGTTCCCCTTGCCGATGATTTTCCATACAGCGCGCGGGGCTCCCGCGCCCTTCTCCCGCCGCAGCGGCGGCCCTCGGGTCGCCCCCGCCCCCACCCCATCAGCGCGCCCAATTTCCCCCTGGGCTCTGGCTCGCGGATTGAACCCTCCTGACATATTTGGGGCCATTCTTCTCCTTTGTTGCTATTTAGCTCGCGACCCGCGGGTAATCCCCGCGCGGGAGGGGGGCGCACATTGTCGTGCTGATGGACGGGCCCATTTGGCGGCTCCGCGCCCCCCGGAGGAGACACACAAAGCCCAGGCACGTGCGCCTCCCCATAGAGGAGCAGCAGACCGTGAAGGGAGGCGGGGCCGGGCGTGTGCCTGGGCCAGGCGGGGCGGCGGCGCCGGGCGCGGCGGGGCGGGGCGGGGTGGCCGAGGGGCGCGCGCTGGGGCCCCGAGCCCTCAGGTACATCTGCCGCACCTACCGGGCGACCCTCGAGTCCCGGCCCCCTTTTTGCCGCTCCGTCGCCCTCCCGCCCTCGTCGGCGGAGGAGCTGCGGACGCGCTGATTGGCTCCGGGGGAAGCGGGAGGCGAGAACAATGGCCCCCTCCCCCCGTTAAAAGGGAGCGGCGCCCGGGCCCGGGGACAGGGACGCGCGTGCGGAGCGCAGAGCAGGGCCAGCAGCCGCGGGCACCTCGCGAGTCCCGAAGCCCCGCGTGCAGGCGATGGGCTGGGGACACTGAGAGCCGCCAGGGCCGAGCCACGGAGGTGGGACCTAACCAGTGCGTCGCCCTTTGCACCGCGCCAACATGCCCCGCGGGTTCCTGGTGAAGCGCAGCAAGAAGTCCACGCCCGTGTCCTACCGGGTCCGCGGCGGCGAGGACAGTGACCGCGCGCTGCTGCTGTCACCCGGCTGTGGGGGTGCCCGCGCCGAGCCCCCTGTGCCCAGCCCCGGGCCGCTGCCGCCACCTCCGCCGCCGGCGCTCGCGGAGCGCGCCCATGCTGCGCTCGCCGCCGCGCTCGCCTGCGCGCCAGGCCCGCCGCCACCCCCTCCGGGCCCGCGGGCCGCGCACTTCGGTAACCCCGAGGCTGCGCACCCCGCGCCTCTCTACAGTCCCACGCGGCCGGTGAGCCGCGAGCACGAGAAGCACAAGTACTTCGAGCGCAGCTTCAACCTGGGCTCGCCGGTGTCCGCCGAGTCCTTCCCCACGCCCGCCGCGCTGCTCGCTGTGGGAGGCGGCGGCGCCAACGGCGCTGGCGGTGGCGGCGGCGGCACCTGCGGCGGAGACGCGCTGCTCTTCGCGCCTGCCGAGCTCAAGATGGGCACTGCGTTCTCCGCCGGCGCCGAGGCGGCTCGGGGTCCTGGGCCCGGTCCTCCACTGTCCCCTGCTGCGGCCCTGCGGCCCCCGGGCAAGAGACCCGCGCCCCCAGCCGCTGTCGCTGCAGAGCCGCCCGCCAAGGTAGCCAAGGCCCCGAGCGCCAAAAAGCCGAAGGCCATCCGCAAGCTGCACTTCGAGGACGAGGTGACCACGTCGCCGGTGCTGGGGCTCAAGATCAAGGAGGGCCCGGTGGAGGCGCCGCGGGGCCGCGCAGGGGGCGCGACCCGACCCCTGGGCGAGTTCATCTGCCAGCTGTGCAAGGAGGAGTACGCCGACCCGTTCGCGCTGGCGCAGCACAAGTGCTCGCGCATCGTGCGCGTGGAGTACCGCTGCCCCGAGTGCGCCAAGGTCTTCAGCTGCCCGGCCAACCTGGCCTCGCACCGCCGCTGGCACAAACCACGGCCGGTGCCCGCGGCGGCCCGCGCGCCGGAGCCAGAAGCCGCCACCAGGGCGGAGGCGCGCGAGGCTGCGGGCGGCGGCGGCGGCAGCGATCGGGACACGCCGAGTCCTGGCGGCGTATCCGAGTCAGGCTCCGAGGACGGGCTCTACGAGTGCCACCACTGCGCCAAGAAGTTCCGTCGCCAGGCCTATCTGCGCAAGCACCTGCTGGCACATCACCAGGCGCTGCAGGCCAAAGGCGCTCCCCCGCCCCCGCCGCCGCCGCCGCCGCCCCCTGCCGAGGACATCCTGGCTTTCTACGCGGGGCCCGACGAAAAGGCGCCCCAGGAGGCCTCGGGCGACGGCGAGGCGGCCGGCGTGCTGGGCCTGAGTGCGGCCGCCGAGTGCCACCTGTGCCCAGTGTGCGGGGAGACCTTCCCCAGCAAGGGTGCCCAGGAGCGCCACCTGCGCCTGCTGCACGCTGCCCAGGTGTTCCCCTGCAAGTACTGCCCGGCCACCTTCTACAGCTCCCCGGGCCTGACGCGGCACATCAACAAGTGCCACCCGTCTGAGAATAGACAGGTGATCCTCCTTCAGGTGCCCGTGCGTCCGGCCTGCTAGATTGCGCCCTCGGTCCGGGGCCCCCAGAACTGTGCCTTCACTTGGAGACCCACAAAGAGAGCGCGCCCCCCATGCCTGTTCTGGGGGGGGGTCTACACCTGTTCCGGGGTGAAAGTGTCGTCTTTGCTTCTCTCGGTGTAGCGTGACGGTAATCCTGGTCTTCTTGCTGTGACTCCTTTGGACCCCACCCCTTTTGCGTTGTGTCCCCCACACCCACACCCCCCCGTGGCGCAACAGGAGTCCGTCTCTTTCTGTACAGGGGAGAAAAAAAATGCTGTATACGTTTGTCTCGTGGTTGGACGCCTCCCTTTGAGGGGCAAAGCTGTTTTTCTTGCTAGTATTCGCTGTGTTCATGGTCTAGAAAATGCGGTTTGCTCTGCCTACCAATCTCTGCTCTCAATGTCTGTAGCGTACGGGTTGTTTTGGGTGAATCTTGAGGAATAAATGCCTTTATATTTCACAGGCTGTAAATTGAACTTCCCACACGATTAGCTTTATTATGGCTTGTGAACTGCTGGAGTCTGGCTTTACCTTTTTGTATGTGAACAAATCAAATTGCTTAAAAAAGAGTTTTCTTTAGTATAGCCACAAATGCCTTGACCTGTTGTCTGTTGGGGATTGTTTTCTGGGGGCGGGAGGAGTTTTAACGAGATGCTGTGGTATCTGCCTCAGTATTTCACGGAAGACTTTTGGTTTGCTCATCTTTGTTGAGGTAGGACTGTTTGTTGAGTTCCCTTTACATGTATATGTTGATTTATGCGTAATTGTTATTTATTCTTTATTTATTTATATTAATTATGAAGATTATGATATTATTTGATTGCAAATTCTCTCTCTCTCTCTCTCTTTTGTTTTCTGAGTTTTCTCCCTGCCACTTTTGACATTTCACTGTGCATTTTAGGAAAGAACCGTTTTTTCTAGAGGGGTCTGCTGAAAGTTTTAACTTTTCTATCTATCGAGGGAATTACAGAAAACGTACCATTTTATTCTGCTTGAGGGGCCCCAAAGCCCTTGTACAACCGACAGCTCTTACTTTTAAATGCAATCTCTTTTCTACATACATTATTTTCTTAATTGTTAGCTATTTATAGAAAGCTTCGATAGAACTCTTTCAACTGTATAAATATTTACTATTCAAATAAAATATTTTCAAAGTCAAAATATTGTGGTCTTATTTCAGCTCCAAGTAGTTCTCTCCAAGGAGGATCTAAAATCGATTTTAAATGGTGTTTTTTAGTGGTTTCTTAAAGGCACCCTTCTTCCTATGGTTAGGAAAATTCTCCCCTCTCACGAGAACCAGGGATTTTCCACGGCTGAACCTGTATATCTTAGATTCTGCCCTTTCTGACAGAAATGTACTAAATAGTGAGTTGGAGCCTGCCGCACACGGCAGCCTTTCAGATGCGCCTAAGGAATCAAAAGAAGCTGCCCTCCGCACGGAGGATACAGGAGCACCACTTTTATTTAGATTATTCTTCCCTTGTCTGTAATTTGGTGATAGCCATTCCTCAAATACGGTGGGGGAGAATCTTAATTATTCTAAAGGGACAAGTAGGCAGAAAGGCAGAAAGCGTACACATGGCTGTAACCTAAGTCCAGGAACTGGGTCTGGAGAGAGGGCTCGGAAATAAGTTTCCAGTCAGGTGAGCCAACCGCTGGGCACAGGGGCAGGGGCCAGGGAGTGAACGCCATCTGTTTGGGGTATTAAATTTAATAACAGGCAATTACAATGTTTTCCGTTACTTGCCACTCGGCTCTTTGAAGAAGGGTTCTGTTGATCACCCACAGGGTTCTGGAAAGTGCGATTAAGGAGCAGAGTCACCAGGCGGCACAAACCAGTGTGCCCTGGATTTTGTGTCGCTCTCCTACTTTTTTCCCCTAACGCTCATTAGGGTTCCAAAGAGACACAAGAGCATCTCCCTAGAAGAGCTCTGACGGGGCAGTCGGGGAACAAGAACTTGGAAGGAAATCTGGAGTCTTTAAAGATTTCCCTCTGAACCACCCCATCCGAATGCCGGGCAGCGTGTGGCTGTTCAGTGGCAGTAGAACATTTTTTTCTTAACATGAAGTCTGGCCCCGCTTGACAAGACCTGTTTCCGGGAACAGCAGCTGCCATCTGCGTCGGCCTCCCCAGTTTTGCCCTTGACCACAGGGTGTGAAGTCACCACTACTCATCTTTATACATGCAAATGTGACTGAGTCACGAGTGGTCCTCTGCCTACTGGGGAAATTATGCTAGTTGGAACAGATATATTACTTCTCCAAAAGAAAAGCCAAAATTCTCTTTATGTGTGTGAGCTCCTAAGCAGAGCTGCATGGTAAACAGATGTTTGAAGCTGCCCCAGAGGCGTGGAGGAAGACCACTGGTGAACTCATTTCCAAGGAATTCAAGTTAGCATGATATTCTACCCCGAGGAAGTCGCCCTTCCTCTCTCCCCGAGCCTTCCTCAGATAGCGGAGAGTTTACCGTTCTTTACACCCATGCAAACGCTGCTGTGGGCAGTCTGTGTGTTCTGAGGTCACTCCAACATCGGGAGGTCATTAGTGGAAGCCAGTTCATGATTTCCCCCTTATACCACAAAGAAGAATCTGTGGCCAGAGAATCAGGGGTTAGGCGGGAGGGGGCAAAAGAAGAAAATGTAAGATCACTACCCCGGTTCTTCTGTTTAGACAGAGCAAAGAAAAAAAATAAAAAATAAAAAAGCAAGGGTGTTCTGAACTGCTTTGAACCCAAAGTGAGTGTATTCCTGGAACAGCAGAGAGGCACCGGGTTGGCCTCTTTCCTGGCTGCCATCGTTGTCCTGAGGCCCAGGCTTGTCGTTCACCGGCTTTCCTTCTCCGAGGCTGGAACAGCAAGAGCTCTAATAGAACCTGCGCAGGAGCTCTCCCGGGAAGGTCTGCTGTGCAGAGCTCACACCGCAGCAACTGCGAGTCCTTCCTCCCCTCTTGGTAGCACCATGGACAGAGGAAATCACACCTATCCGCTGCTCCGAAGACTGGGCAGTTTCAGTCTGAAAGGAGGCTGGCTGGACTCAAGCCCTGCCTGTTAAGTGTCTGGGTGCGCAAGTTGGACAGGGCAATGCTGCAGTTGAATGGTGTTTGGCGTGTCTTGGGGTAAGGCACAGATGAGAGGGGGCAACACGTCTCATCTGCCTGTTTGCTCTGAAGGTGATACCCTGATCCAGACAAAGCAGACAGACCTCTTGATCCAAGAAAAGAGAACTCTGGAGGTGTTTCTTCTCACAAAGAAGGGTCCCGAGTGAGGGTTGTTCAGGCTCCGTAGTTTCAGCATCACTTAGATTCCGCTAGGCTCTGTGTCAGCCTGAGATAACCTCGGGGATAGGGTTGGGGTATATACGACATGGGGAACTCAAGGAGCAGCATCCCAGAGTCTGAGAGATGAAAGACAGAACAGACCCCAGAGGGGCCCAGTGTTCTTCACACTGGAGGCGACTTCTTTGTCCCAACTGCTGTCCCCTGCGACATCTAGAATTTGCTATAAACCTGCCAGCCTGTGCCAGGCTTAGTTTGAACAAAAGTTGTGGTCTTCGAACAATTTCCTGGCAAGTATCCTCTGTTAGCTTGTTACGGGGCCAGGTTCAGATAGACTTTTTGACGTCACAGCTAGAGGAAGCTGTAATGTTTGGTGGTTGAAGGTACAAGCTGTGGGATTTTTTCAGAAGAACAATAAGGAAACAGAACTGCAGAGAGAAACCCATGGGGTGAGTTCACGACAGGCAATGGCCCTGATTCTATCTGATCAGCAGACTAGCATGGTGGCTTATAGGTTTCAGACTTTAACCTTAAATCCGTGTTCTGGTGAGACAATTCAAAAATTAATAGATTGAAAAGCAGGAGGGGACAGGAGAGAGAAACAAGCCAAATGTATCTGTGTCTCCTCACTCCTCACTTTGAGAAGTGCTTGTCTCTTCCTATGGGACCTGCCGCATGCCGTGAGAAGGCTCACAGTGATGGCCAGCGTTCTCATCACTCTCGAGTGATCGGGAGTTGGAACAGGCCCTGCAGCATTGTTCAGAAATGAAGGGACGCCCTCAAAGAATAGGGCATGGCCCCAGAATGCAGCACACCAACCCAGGCTCTCTCACAATGGAAGACCAGCCCAGCCTCTGCTGGTACCTGTCACAGCAGCGATGGCTCAGGCGACAGAGAAGCCCTACTTGCTATGTGACTCTGCTGGGTAGAGGAATCTTTTTTTTTTTTTTTCCAACCAAGTAGTCTTGGGAAGTCCTGTCTTCTTCTAAGGTTGTTAAGAAAATAGCAACTCAGTAATTTTCAACACCCTCACCCTGTACAACTGACTACTGGTTTTGATTCACTGAGGCAACTGGCCAGGCGAGAAGGTTTTCTAGAGAGCAACAAGCCCTGTTTCTTTGAACATATTCTTTATGAAGCATCGCAGTGCCACGTGACCTGAGATTATATGTAGTTCTGAAAGCAGCAGGGTCCGAGGAAAGGACCCGTGATAGACCTTTGGAATGAGGGGAGTTGGTTTTGCATAGAGGTGAGAGGAAAGAGAGGTCTGGCTTGCAGAGTTACCATCACAACTATTTTGGATGGTTTTTATTCTCCCAGTTTGAATTTTATTATCCTAGTAAAGGTCCTAGACTGATACACTTCTCCAAATCAGAGAGAAAACTGAGCACATGATTTAAAGCCAGTTAGCATTTGTTTTTGTTTTTGTTTTTTGTTTTGTTTTGTTTTTTTGAGACAGGTTTCCCTGGCTGTCCTGGAACTCACTCTGTAGACCAGGCTGGCCTCGAACTCAGAAATCCGCCCGCCTCTGCCTCCCAAGTGCTGGGATTAAAGGCGTGTGCCACCACCGCCTGGCACCAGTTAGCATATTTTAATGAACCCAAACATTCACCCCTTCATCTCTTAAGCCCCACGTGTCTGTCATCCTTTGTCTAACAGATACTTTTATTGTGGGCACACTGCCTGTGGAACATGGGACATCCAGGCTGTGCACACTCCCTCCAGTATGGTGAGCAGATGGGCTATAGGGTGAACACATTCACGCTTTGTCTGGTTTGAAGATTTCTATGCTGTGTGGTCTCCCTGGTGGCATTTCCACACAAAACATTGGTACTTCTGTTTTCAGTTTTGGATTTTTTTCCCCCTTCAATTAACTCATTTCAATAAGGCCACACTAGAGGGACAAGCCATTCCAAGCTGCAATGAAGCTTCTAGAACATTCACGGCAGGAGGAGTACTCTCAAAGGCCTGACTGTGAAGAGCCTGCCATTGTCACATGGTGCCACACCAGCAATGCTTCCAAGAGGCTGTCTGTGTGGGTCTCATTCTCTACCACTGCGTCTCTCTGGTATCAGGCATTCACAGGTCCTCCCATTGGGCTCGAGCCAGTGAGTCAAGCACAGTGTAGCAGAGAGATGACACTGGAAACTTTGACCTTAGTTCATCTGATCTCCTCTTTCATTTGTCCAAGAAGGCCTTTCATTGAGCACAACATCTGCTTTCTCTCTGCCACACGGGGCCAGAGCCCCAGCGTAAGGTCCTCTTTGCGAACACCACAGCCAGATGACAGTCACACCTGAGGCTAGCAGAATGAGCAGTGTAAGCCAAGATGCTATTGTATGTGGAACTTAATAGGGCACCATGAAGGCGTTAGTGCATGGAGAGTGGAGTTCAGAGAAGGGCCCTTTCTACTGGAGAGAGAAAAATCAGGCTATGATTTCCTGAGTACAAAGAACTGAAAGGATAGGAGACCCAGGTTAAAGGACGCGTGTTCGGGATTGCTACTTAAAAGCTTGTACCATCAACTGATCTGTGGCTCTTTTTCTCTTACTGTCTAACAACAATGCTATGTGAAACATATCATTACCATTCTAGAATATAGATGCAAAGAAGCTGTTTTTTTTTTTTTACTTATCTGTTTTTTTTTATTCCATATATTCTTTATTTACATTTCAAATGATTTTCCCTTTCCTGGATCTCCCCCACAAAGTCCCATAAGCCCTCTTCCCTCCCCCTGTTCCCCAATCCACCCCTTCCCACTTCCTTGTCCTGGTATTCCCCTACACTGCTGCACTGAGCCTTTCCAGGACCAGGGGCCTCTCCTTCCTTCTTCTTGGGCATCATTTGATATATGAATTGTGTCTTGGGTACTCCAAGCTTCTAGGATAATATCCGCTTATCAGCGAGTGCATACCATGAGTGTTCTTTTGAGACTGCATTACCTCAATTAGGATGATGTTCTCCAGCTCCATCCATTTGTCGAAGAATTTCATGAATTCATTGTTTCTCACGGCTGAATAGTACTCCGCTGTGTATATATACCACATTTTCTGTATCCATTCCTCTGTTGAGGGACATCTGGGTTCTTTCCAGCTTCTGGCTATTATAAATAGGACTGCTATGAACATAGTGGAGCACTGTATCCTTATTACATGATGGGGAATCCTCTGGGTATATGCCCAGGAGTGGTATAGCAGGGTCATCTCGAGTATCATTCCCAGTTTTCTGAGGAACCACCAGACTGATTTCCAGAGTGGTAGTACCAGCTTGCAACCCCACCAGCAGTGAAGGAGCATTCCTCGTTCTCCACATCCTCACCAGCACCTGTTTTCTCCTGAGTTTTTGATCTTAGCCATTCTGACTGGTGTGAGGTGAAATCTCAGGGTTGTTTTGATTTGCATTTCCCTGATGACTAAGGATGTTGAACACTTCTTTAGGTGTGTCTCATCCATTCCATATTCCTCAGATGAAAATTATTTGTTTAGCTCTGTACCCCATTTTTAAGGGGGTTATTTGGCTCTCTAGAATCTACCTTCTTGAGTTCTTTGTATATCTTGGATATAAGCCCTCTGATGGATGTAGTGTTGGTAAAGATCTTTTCCCAATTTGTTGGTTGCCATTTTGTCCTTTTGACAATGTCCTTTGCCTTACAGAACCTTTGCAATTTGATGAGGTCCCATTTGTCAATTCTTGATCTTAGAGCATAAGCTATTGGTGTTCTGTTGAGGAAAATTTCCCCTGTACCCATGTCCTCAGGGGTCTTCCCCAGTTTCTTTTCTATTAGTTTCAGTGTGTCTGATTTTATGTGGAGGTTGTTGATCCACTTAGACTTGAGGTTAGTACAAGGAGATAACAATGGATCAATTTGCATTCTTCTGCATGTTGACCTCCAGTTGAACCAGCACCATTTGTTGAAAAGGTTATCTTTTTTCCACTGGATGGTTGTAGCTCCCTTGTCAAAGATCAAGTGACCATAATTCTGTGGGTTCATTTCTGAGTCTTCAATTCTATTCCATTGATCTACTTGCCTGTCACTGTAGTTTTTAATACAATTGCTCTGTAGTACTGCTTGAGGTCAGGGATATTGATTGCCCCAGAAGTTCTATTACTGTTGAGGATAGTTTTAGCTATCCTGAGTTTTTTGTTATTCCAGATTAATTTGAGAATTGCTCTTTCTACGTCTATGAAGAATTGAGTTGGGATTTTGATGGAGATTGCATTGAATCTATAAATTGCTTTTGGCAAGATGGCCATTTTTACTATATTAATCCTGCCAATCCAAGAGCATGGAAGATTTTTCCATCTTCTGAGGTCTTCTTCAATTTCTTCAAAGACTTGAAGTTCCTGACATACAGATCTTTTACTTGTTTGTTTAGAGTCACACCAAGATATTTTATATTGTTTGTGGCTATTGTGAAGGGTGTCATTTCCCTAATTTCTTTCTCAGCCTGTTTATCCTTTGAGTATAAGAAGGCTACTGTTTTGCTTGAGTTAATTTTATATCCAGCCACTTTGCTGAAGTTGTTTATCAGCTGTAGAAGTTCTCTGGTGGAGTTTTTTGGGTGGCTTAAGTATACTATCATATCATCTGCAAATAGTGATAGTTTGACTTCTTTCTTTCCAGCTGACCTCCTTTTGTTGTCTAATTGCTCTGGCTAGAATGTCAAGTACTATATTGAATAAATATGGATAGAGGGCAGCCTTGTTTAGTCCCTGATTTTAGTGGGATTGCTTCAAGTTTCTCTCTATTTAGTTTGATGTTGGCTATTGGTTTGCTGTATATTGCTTTTATTATGTTTAGGTATGGGCCTTGAATTCCTGTTCTTTCCAAGCCCTTTAACATGAAAGGATGCTGAATTTTATCAAATGCTTTTTCAGCATCTAATGAAATGACCATGTGGTTTTTTTCTTTGAGTTTGTTTATGTAGTGGATTACATTGATGGATTTCCATATATTGAACCATGCCTGCATCCCTAGGATGAAGCCTACTTGATCATGGTGAATGATGTGTTCTTGGATTCGGTTGGCAAGAATTTTATTGAGTATTTTTGCGTCAATATTCATAAGGGAAATTGGTCTAAGGTTCTCTTTTTTTGTTGGATCTTTGTGTGGTTTTGATAAGTGAAATTGTGGCTTCATAGAACAAGTTGGGTAATGTTGCTTCTGTTTCTATTTTGTGGAATAGTTTGAAGATTATTAGCTTTAGGTCTCCTTTGAATGTCTGATAGAATTCTGCACTAAAGCCATCTGGTCCTGTGCTTTTTTTTTTTTTTTTTTTTTTTTTTTTTGGTTGGGAGACTGTCAATGACCACTTCTATTTCTTTAGGGGTTATGGGACCGTTCAGATGGTCTATCCAATCCTGATTAAAATTTGGTAGTTGGTATCTGTCTAGGAAATTGTCCATTTCATCTAGATTTTCCAGTTGTGTTGAGTATAGGCTTTTATAGTAGGATATGATAATTTTTTGGATTTCCTCAGTTTCTGTTGTTATTTCACCCTTTTCATTTTTGATTTTGTTAATTTGGATACTGTCTCTGTGCCCTCTGGTTAGTCTAGCTAAAGGTTTATCTATCTTGTTGATTTTCTCAAAGAACCAGCTCCTTCTTTTTTTTTTTTTTTATTATTCTTTGTATAGTTCTTTTTGTTTCAACTTGGTTGATTTCAGCCCTGAGTTTGATGATTTCCTGCCTTCTACTCCTCTTGGGTGTATTAGCTTCTTTTTGTTCTAAAGCTTTCAGGTGTTCTGTTAAACTGCTAGTGTATGCTCTCTCCAGCTTCTTCTTTTCTTCTTCTTCTTCTTCTTCTTCTTCTTCTTCTTCTTCTTCTTCTTCTTCTTCTTCTTCTTCTCCGTCTCCGTCTCCGTCTCCTTCTCCTTCTCCTTCTCCTTCTCCTCCTCCTCCTCCTCCTCCTCCTCCTCCTCCTCCTTCTTTTTTTTTTTTTTTTTTTTTTTTGGTTTTTCGAGACAGGGTTTCTCTGTATAGCCCTGGCTGTCCTGGAACTCACTCTGTAGACCAGTTGGCCTCAAACTCAGAAATCCACCTGCTTCTGCCTCCCAAGTGCTGGGATTAAAGGCGTGCACCACCACTGCCTGGCTCTCTCCAGCTTCTTTCTGTAGGCACTCAGAGCTATGAGTTTTCCTCTTAGCACTGCTTTCATTGTGTCCCATAAATTTGGGTATGTTGTGCCTTCATTTCATTAAATTCTAAAAAGTATTTGATTTCTTTCCTTATTTCTTCCTTGACCAAGGTATCATTGAGTAGAGCATTGTTCAGCTTCCATGTGTATGTGGACTTTTTGTTGTTTTTGTTGCTATTGAAGACCACCCTTATTCCATAGTGATCTGATAGGAGGCATGGAATTAGTTCAATCGCCTTATATCTGTTGTAGTCTGTTTTGTGACCAATTATATGGTCAATTTTGGAGAAGATACCATGAGGTGCTGAGAAGAAGGTATATCTTTTGATTTAGGATGAAATGTTCTATAGATTTCTATTAAATCCATTTGGTCTAAAACTTCTGTTAGTATCACTGTGACTCTGTTTAGTTTGTGTTTCCCTGATCTGTCCATTGAAGAGAGTGGGGTGTTTAAGTCCCCCACAATTATTGTGTGGGGTGCAATGTGTGCTTTAAGCTTTAGTAAGGATTCCTTTACGAATGCCAGTGCCCTTGTATTTGGGGCATAAATGTTCAAAATTGAGAGTACTTCCTGGTAGATTTTTCCTTTGATGAGTATGAAGTGGCCTTCTGTATCTTTTTTGATGCCTTTTGGTTAAAAGTCTATTTTACTGGATATTAGAATGGCTACTCCAGCTTGTTTCCTGGGACCATTTGCTTGGAGAACTGTTTTCCAGCCTTTTACTCTTAGGTAGTGTTTGTTTTTGACACTGAGATGCGTTTCCTGTATGTAGCAAAATGTTGGGTCTTGTTTACGAATTCAGTCTGTTATTCTATGTCTTTTTATTGGGGAATTGAGTCCATTGATGTTAAGAGATATTAAGGAATAGTGATTGTTGCTTCCTGCTGTTTTTGATGTAATTTTTATGTTTGTGTGGTTATCTCCTCTTGTGTTTGTTGAAAGAAGATTACTTTCTTGCTTTTTCTTGTGTGTAGTTTCTCTCCTTTTGTTGGTGTTTTCCATTCATTATCCTTTAAAGGGCTGGATTTGTGGAAAGATACTGTGTAACTTTGTTTTTGTCATGAAAAACCTTTGTTTCTCCATTTATGGTAATTGAGAGGTTTGCTGGATATAGCAGTTTGGGTTGGCATTTGTGTTCCCTTAGAGTCTGCAAGAAGTATGCCCAGGCTCTTCTGGCTTTCATAGTCTCTGGTGAGAAATCCCGTGTAATTCTGATAGGCCTACCTTTATATGTTACTTGACCTTTTTCCCTTACTGCCTTTAATATTCTTTCTTTGTTTAGTACATTTGGTGTTTTAATTGTTATGTGACAGGATGAATTTCTTTTCTGGTCAAAGCTATTTGGAATTTTGTAGGCTTCTTGTATGTTCATGGGCATCTCTTTCTTTAGGTTAGGGAATTTTTCTTCTATAATTTTGTTGAAGACATTTACTGGCCTTTTAAGTTGGAAATCTTCAACTTAAATTCTATGCCTATAATTCTTAGGTTTGGTCTTCTCATTTTGTCCTGGATTTCCTGAATATTTTGGGTCAAGAGCTTTTTGCATTTTTCATTTTCTTTGACTATTGTATCAATGCTTTCTATGGTATCTTCTGCATCTGAGATTTTCTCTTCTATCTCTTGTATTCTGTTGTTGATGCTTGGACCCATGACTCCTGACTTCTTTCCTAGGTTTTCTATGTCCCGAGTTGTCTCCCTTTGTGATTTCGTTATTGTTTCTACCTCCTTCTTTAGATCCTGGATGGCTTTGTTTAATTCCTTCACCCGTTTTGCTGTGTTTTCCCTTAGTTCTTCAGGGGCTTCTCCCTGTTTACTTGTGTTCTCCTGTATTTCTTTAAGGGAGTTATTTATGTCCTTCTTGAAGCCCTCCATGATGCCCTCCATCAGCATCATGACCTGTGATTTTAAATCCAAATCTTCCTGGTGTGTTGGGGTATCCAGGACTTGCTGTTGTGGGAGAATCGGGTTCAGATGGTGCCATATTGCCTTGACTTCTGTTAGCAACGTTCCCACATTTGCCTTTTGCCATCTGATTATCTCTGGAGTTAGTTGGGTTTGCTGTCGCTGGCTGGAGCTTGCCCCTCCTGTGTGCCTGCAGGCCTACCTCAGCAACCCTGGGTGACCTGCTTTCCCCTGGCACAAATTGCTGTGGTGCTGCCGAGTTCCTGGGTGCAGGTGTAGTCCTGGTGTGGTGTGTCCCAAGCGATCCTCTACTCTGGTGAACCCTGCCTACCAATCTGTTGCACAGTCACAGAAGCAAAGATGGCAACTGAGACCCACTCTCTTGTATTTGTATTTGAGTGTGTACCTCTGTGGCCCCGATCATCTCTGGATGCAGGCTGTGCTGGCTGTCTCCTCCTCGCTGGCTGCTGGGTGTATAGCTGGCTTCCTGCACTGCTTGGAGATGGCGCACTGTGGCTGAGGGTGTTCCTGATCCAGAGGTGGAAACCAGAAGGCTCTTGCCAGAGGCCTCAGGACTGGATCCTCTGATCTGCAGGGTCGGTCTCACCGGTGCAGGCTGCCTCCTCCTCGTTGGCTGCTGGGTGTATTGCAAAGAAGCTGTTACTAGTTTCCAGCAAAACAGAAAACCGACTTCCACTTGGGATCTTATTAATTTTTCTCACGTTCGTCCTGCTCCATCATGGTTGCTTTAGGCAATGGAAAACCCACCCCAACTCCCACCAACCATCACACAGCTAAGCAGAAGAAGTTGTCCATTACCACCAAGGTTTCCTTACTGACATAATGACCTGACTTTATCAGGTGAAATCACAACTTGGGCTCTCTTTGAAAGTAAAAATAAAAGCTTCATATGTAGTTCAACTTAACAGTTCAAGGAATTTGGGCAACTCACTTATCAGCTTAAATGTTGACTTAAAAACAGAAGAGACCTTTAAATTAGCATTTACTTGCTTCAAAATTGTAATATAATAGCAACAAAGATATTCTTGGCAATTGCTGATGTCTTTTAAATGCACAAATATTTGGACATTTAGGTTAGTGTCCCATAGAAAGGCTGCCAATCATTATTTTTATAACAGTTTTCTGAACATATAAATTATGATGATGCTATATGATGATGAATGTGCCCCAGAGTTCATATGACAGAAACATGATACTAAGCTGAAATGTAATACCCAAGTGTTCAGAGGTGAGGCCTAATGGGAGGCATTGAGGTAACACTGGCTCTGACATCATGGATGGAGTAGTATTAATGCAGGAGGTAAAGTTGTTATAAAAGAACCTTGGCACCAGGCATGGTGGCACATGCCTTTGATCCCAGCATTTTGGAGGAGGCAGGCAGATCTCTCAGTTTGAAGCCAGCCTTGTCTATAGAGCAAGTTCCAATATAGCCAGGGCTACTCAGAGAAACCCTGTCTCAAAAACAAAACTAAATAACAACATCAAAAGTGCCTCGGTCTCACGCCCTTTCTTGCTGGCTCTCTATCTTCAGTGGAACGATATTGTAGGAAGGCTCTTGGTATTCCCAAGGGAACAAGGACTTCCTAGGATCCAGAATCTGTAAGACAATAAATATCTATTCACTATAAACAGACCAGCCTGTGGTATTTTGTCATAACAGCACAAAACAGATGAAGTTGGGGAAACCACACTACACCGGCTGTAGGCTCTTCATTTGCGTTTTCCAGGGCTTGGCTGACCACAGACCCACTGCAGCAGCACCATGCAGAGCCAGTCTGAAGAGCAGACAGGACTGCAGACCTCACTTTGGGCTCGCTACCACATTAGACCCTAAAGGTGAACAAGGTGCTAGGAAGCCTGTGCTGCTGATGATATTGACATCATGCTGGGTTTAGAGTGAATTGTTGCCCATGACTGAGTTATCCCAGTTTGTGTAAGCAGTAGATTTGAACTGAGAAGAGCTGGTGTCTTGAAATCTTAATCAGGGGCCACTATCTCCAACTAATAATGCATCTGTAACCATATTCACAGTTAAGCTTCAGTGCGGCCTAGTCTGACGCCTTCATGGGAGTGACTGAGTTCTCACAAGCACTCTACATGGTTTCATTGACCAGTATCTGTGGGAGAGATGAGGACACTAGAGGCCCTACAAGAGACAGGCTCTTAGCTGACCATACTGGTGCAAAGAGAGAAATCTGAGGTGGGAGACATTTTAGTACAGGAGAATTCATATGGATGGTGAAACATATTCTGTCTTCTTGCCAAGAGACTGGGACATGCACAGTTCTAGTCCCTAATCAGGTGTCAAATGACTTGTCTCCCACCTGGGGAGAGAAATGTTATCTCCTATTTCAAACACAAAAGAAACTTCTTTCCAAAAATCTTGTAAATGCAAGTATCTGATATTCATGAGACAATAAAATACATTCAATACTCCAACTGCAACAAAAGCTCTCATATTTGCATAATCCCAAAGTTGTAGATACTGTTCTATTTTTGGCTTTTCTTTCATAGGTGGCAGATGCAAAGCAGAAGAGAAATTGATGGTGGCATTTCTAACCCACAGCACACTGGGCCAATCCTTTTGAGCTAGCTTTCTGTGCTTCCTTCTATCTGGTCTTTACTTTCCATCTTGCTTCTAAAAGCACTTGGGGTGGAAATCACTGATTGCTATACACCTGCAGGCAAGTTAACAAGCCATTCCAGAACCATGATAACCAATATGAATGAGGGCCGAGCTGGAAAAAAAAATCCCCAAGCAAAGTGGGTCTGAAGGGCAGCAGAGCACACACACTTCTGTTCAACATGGCAAGCCAAGTCCAGACTCTAACACTCGAGATGTAGAAACTTTTTGTTTCATAAATTATGTTGTATGTATCCCAGGCAGGCCTTGAACTTAGTGTAATCTTCTCACCTCAGCCTCTGAAGCCCAGAGGTTACAGTCTTATCCCATCACACCTGGCTAGAAACTTTAAAGAAAATATAGTGCTCCAGTCAATTTGTTCTTGCAGTGACAGAAATGTGAGAATAACTATCTGAAGGGAGTGAATGTTTGTTTGGGCTCATGATTTCAGAGGTTACAGTCCACAGGGCAGAGCATCATGGCGGATGGGATTGGTTGAACCACACTGCTCACCTTATGGTGGCTAGGAAGCAGAGGGAGAGGGAGAGAAGGAGGAGGAGAAGGAGGAGGAGGAGGAGGAGGAGGAGGAAGAGGAAAGAGAGAGAGAGAGAGAGAGAGAGAGAGAGAGAGAGAGAGAGAGAGAGAGACTCTTCAGTGACATAATCCCCCAGTGATCCACATTCTCTAGTTATGCCCTACTTCCAAAAGTTTCCACCACCTCCCAAAATATAGTGACCACCTGGGGATCAAGCCTTCAACATACCAGCCTATAGAAGACATATTATATTCAAATCACTGATAGAATATTTGCCTAGTAGGCATGAGGCTCAGTATTTGATTTCCAGCAAAACTCCTTCCTCAACTCTTGACAATACTGAAACTTTATGCTTCAAGGAGCATGCCACAGTGGTAGTTTCTGGAATATTCCTTTCTCTTTCAATATGAAGGACTTTACAAGCTCATATATAATGGAATGACTTTCTTTCATTGTATATTGTGCCTGATGAGATTCTCATCATCTTGTCTCTACTGTGGCTTTAGGCAAGTTATTAGTATTCTCTCTGATCATTTTATTATTGATAAAATTATGAAAAGGTAGCATTTGCAATGTCCAATGTATTGGACATTGATAATATTTTCTACTTATACCGCACCTTCTGAATAACCATTCTGCACTTAGAGTGTTTCCCACCCAATGAGTCCAGCCTCTCCAAGGCACAATTCCCAAACTTTCCATTCTAGCCTCCCTTGCAGCTAGGTTCTGTAAGAAGGTTCTAGAAAACAGACTAGGCATGAGCACCAATGTTCAATGAAGAGAAGTCATGTTACCCTTGGATTAGGAATGCCTGACCTCTGGTCAGATGAACCATGAGACATAGATCCACAAGAGGAATGCCAAGGAGGTGGTTATCAAGTGCTGTTCATGTTGGAGAGATACAGAAAGGGATTTTTCTCTCAGAGGTGGCCATCATAAGGTTCAGTATCATGAAATGACTTGCCTGGTAATACAACTTTAGTGTTCCTGAATATTTTAGCCCCAACATCTTACTATACCACCCTCCTAGACATAAAGTAAGGACATTAAAGGTAAC
This sequence comes from Apodemus agrarius, assembly GCA_964023405.1. Lineage (NCBI taxonomy): Eukaryota > Metazoa > Chordata > Mammalia > Rodentia > Muridae > Apodemus > Apodemus agrarius. The sequence goes on along the minus strand of OZ030008.1, from coordinate 34,181,104 downwards.
TAGGAGCCTTTAATTAAATGATGCCTCTAGTTCAGCTGGCCACATTATATTTGTCTGTCTATAACTAAGTGCCTACCATGGCTGTTGTTAGGATTAAATGAGTTGTCTATGGCTATATTCTGAATATGCCCAATCTTGTCTGATCTCGGAAGCTAAGTGAGATTGGGCTTGGATAGTAATTTAATAAAAAAACAAATTAGTTATTCAGGTCAAGTCCTAGCAAGAACTCAAGACTTTTGCTTTTTTGAGTTTTATTTTTTGTTGTTGTTAATTACAATTTCATATACTACTAATGCATTTGGTACAGGTAAAATATTTCTTCTTTACATGTGTCCCATTGTGAAATAAATTCCATACAGTACTTCTCTCTATAAGACTGATGGATCAGCCGGGTGGTGGTGGTGCACGTCTGTAATCCCAGCACTTGGGAGCAGAGGCAGGTGGATTTCTGAGTTCGAGGCCAGCCTGGTCTACAGAGTGAGTTCTAGGATAGTCAGGGCTACACAGAGATACCCTGTCTTGGAAAAAAGGAGACTGATGGATCTCTGTGAATGCTTCCTCAAAATGTAGTAGAAGTAACACTAAGAAATCACTCTTTGGCTTCTAAGTGAAGTCAGGACTAAGCTGGGATCCCAATCAAGATGGAGAATCAACCCTGGACATGGGAGGAAACAGGACTCCAGCTCCTTTCAATCCCCTCATGACATTTACTTGAAAGAGTCCAGCTAAGAGCAGCCTAGACAGGCTTGCTCACTCCCTGGAGCCTTGAAGAAGAAAAGTAACAGGATGGCTGCTCTTTGAAAATGCTGAGTTTTGAGGGTGACTCATTATATAACAAATTACAGGTACTTCCACAGTTCTCTCTGGTCTTTCAGAGCTTTTCTATTTGTTCATCACTCAGTCCTGTGTAAATAGTATCATGCTCCATCATCACTTTGTGTGTGATGAGCATGATGTTGACCACTTCACACTAGATCATGTGATTTTTCTTCTAGATATAAACCAGAACCGAGGCCTCTGGGTCCCTTAGTATGGCAACCTTTCCTGTGGTCTAGGTCCAGAGAATGAGGTTACACTATATCCCACCAGATATTTTGATCTATTGTTAGAATGTACTGCTGTGTGTACATGTGTCCTCTACATTATCCTGCATTCAGCTTCAAAACAACCAGTGTCCTAGTTTCTATGTTTTTAGCCATGGGATTAGTGTGTTTACATAGCATAATATAACAACAAATCACCCCAAAACTCAGCGGTTGAGAACAGTAGCTGTTATTCATTACACCTAATTATTTATGTGGGCCAGGAATCAGGAGAAGCTGGGCATGGGTGGTGCGTCTCTGCAATCCCAGTGCCCAGAGTTGCTGAGGCAGGGAGACTTTGTTCACAGTCAAGTGAACCTGGATTATGTAGTTAGGACTGTTACAAACCAACAAATACAAAAATTAAAACAAATACAAAAATAAAAACTAGTAATTAAATTGCACACTTGGTTGAGGGGCTGCATCCTAGAACACTAATTTTAGGGCTGAAGAGATGGCTCAGTGATTTAGAGCACCGGCTGCACTTCCAGAGGACCTGAGTTCAGTTTCCAGCAACCACACAATAACTTACAAAGACCCATAACTTCAATTCTAGGGGTTCCAATGCCATCCTGTGACCTCCATGGGCATCAGGCATGTGATGCACAGATAGATATACATAAAGGAAAAACATTCATACATATAACATAAAATAAATAAATCCATTTTTTTTAATTAAGGGGAGGAAAGAGTTTACAGTTATCTGTCAACCATGTCTGCATTCGGGTGTAAGGCTGATAATGTTAAGGAGTGGTGGCTTCTGATCTGGCTTCCTCATATGACCTCCAGTCTCCACAGCACTGCTGGTGTGTCCTTACAGCATGGCGGCATTCCCAGAGCAAGCTACTAAAAAGGCCAAGAAGGAGTCCTTAATGCCCTTCTCACCGAATCTTGAAAGGCACGGCACTGTTCTATTGGTCCCACAAATTAAGAGTCTCCATCAGTGTGGGAACAACCACACAAGACAGACATCACTATCAGGAGACGATGAGCCTGGAGGGTCACTTTAGAGAGTAGGTACCACATTCAGTATGGTTATTCTAAGGATGAGGAGATGGGCCAGAATGTTAGAGACTCAAGCGCTCAAGGCCATAGTGTTTGTTGTTTATAATAGAGGTTCAAGCTGGGTGGTAGTGGTGCACGTCTTTTAATCCTAGCACTTGGGAGGCTGAGGCAGATGCATCTCTGTGTGTCTGAGGCCAGCCTGATCTATAAAGTCAGTTCCAGGACAGCCAGGGCTACACTGAGAAACCTCGTCTCAGAGGAAAAAAAGAAAAGGTGGAGATGGAGGTGTATTTTGATGCATAATGTTACTATCTTCATAAAGTTCTTGAAAACAAACAAATGTTGCTTTGTAACTGTCTTAACTACATAGCCTAGGTTCACTTGACTGTGAACTCAAAATCCTCCTGCCTCAGCAACTCTCGGTACTGGGATGTCGCTGTTGGAAGTATGGGGTATAGGACAAACGGAACCGGAGGTCTCACTTTCTTTGGTCAGCAAATAAGTAATGGTTGAAAAGTTTTCTGTAAAATGTCTTGACTTTACATTTTTTTTCTCCTAAAGTTGACCGGTAATATGAATTCTCTTGTACAGACATGGGTAGTTCTGGGTCCTTACTTCACTTGAAAAATATAACCACTAAATTGGTAAAAATAATCAACTAGTTACCAGGGCTAGAATAATGGTCTTAGCTTGAGCTGTTATGGCTTGAATATGAACCACCCCATCTGTGTGTTAGAGGTTTGGTTTCTTTACAGAAGTGATTAGATCCTGAGTATTCATTCTGACCTTGCTCTCCAGCATGAGCCTGCTTCCTGACTTGTGGATAGTAGCTGTCTGCTTACCCCCTTTACAAGGCTCTTCTTACCTTTCTCCCTCATTTTCTGCAGAATGTGAGATCACACCTAGGGCCTTGGCATAAGGCGCTTCCTACAGTAGACTCATCCCATCATGGGAGCTCCACTCACCCTCATTAATTCATCCAAATCTATGTACCTTCCTAGATCCCACCTTCAGATTCCATGCCATTGGAGGTTATGATTTTAATGAACATGAACATGAACATGAAGTCTATAATAATTATGTATACTCTAACCAGTGTGTTACTTTCCAATACTGCAAGAAACTATCTGAGGTAGCCAAATTTAAAACACATGTTTTCAGGCCGGGCCTTGTGGCACACACCTTTTATCCTCTCACTTGTGAAGCAGAGGCCGATGGATTTCTGTTAAGTTTGAGGCTAGCCTGATCTTCATAGATAGTTTCTGGCCAGCCAGAATAACATAGATAGACTCTGTATCAAAACCAAAACCAAAACCGTAAACACACAAACTCAATACATTGGTTTACTCTGGCTCATGGTTTCCAAAGGTTTGGCCCGATACTGGTTAACCTCATTGCTTTTGAGCTGTGGGGAGGCAGCTCGGTCGTGATGAGGGCATGTGGAGAAACCAAAAGTCTCTCACCTCATGATGGGGAAGGGGGTGGAGGGGAAGGAGGAAGAACGAGATCATGGTTTTATAGTCCCCTTTGGGGGCATGTGTCCAGTGAGCTAAAACCTCCCATAAGTTTCAACTACAGCCTAACATCTGGGAACAGCTGGGAACCTAGCCTTTGACCAGAAAGCCTTTGAAGCACATTCCAGATCCAAGTGTAATATTGGCATATTTCATTTTTGGAAATTTATCCACAAAAATAAAAGCAGCCTCATGCCAGGGTCTAAGTGCAATGGCACTTATTGTAGGAGTATTGTTACAGGGAGCACTGGAGACCACCAGAATGTTTACATGTGGGGAAAGAAATTAAATTCCATATGGAGGAATAATATGCAATTTGTCAGCATGATGAATTAGAGGCATGTGCACCCATGACATAGTAAATATTTTTGTTGTTGCTGTTTGTTCTTTGTTTTTGGAGACAGGGTTTCTCCGTGTAGCTCTGACTGTCCTAGAACTCACTCTGTAGATCAGGCTGGCCGTGAACTCACAGAGATCCACCTGCCTCTGCCTTCCGAATGCTGGCATGCACCACCATCATATAGCAACACGGCAAATCATATAAGAACAGTAGAGTAACATATTATGGTTTTTTATTTTTTGCTATTTTTGTACAAAATAAAAGATGGCATCTTTGTATATTTGTGTGAATCTGGAGAGAAAGCTTTCAGCAAGAATTTGACTTTAATAACCTGTTTACCATTTTCAGAGAGAGGGGAGTTCGGGTGGGGCGAAAATAGGAGGAAATGTATAGTGTATCCAGGGTATCATGCATCCATACTGTGCTTCCATTGTGATCTCAGTGATGTTAAGTGAACAAACATTCCTTGATTAAGAAGTTCCTGTTCAAGTCTTCCTACTGCCATCCATCTTTGGCTTTCCTGAAATGAAGGTGACAGAATGCTCCCAAAGGAGAGCTAGTGGGGGTCACCATTTCTGAGGTGCAAGTAGGACAGAATGGGTTGCCAGTGTTTAGGAGGCGAGCTGATGGTGCCTCTCAAACCATCGGTGAAAAATGCACTGCAGCAGCTCTGAGGCAGGGAGGGGCCGTCTCGCAGAGGCCCTCGGGTCCCACTTAGCCTGGCAGCGTTTCTTGGGGAATATTGATCAAAAGTGCTCACCTCTCTCATGTGAGGAGCATAATGCAGTCTGTGAGTATTCATGGAAAAAAGCTTTTCTTGGCCAGGCTATTTTCTGAAGTCAAAAAGATCCTTTCAGGATCTGTAATAGCCATCCCTCCACACTTCACACCCTCAGTGAAAAGCACACTCCAATTTTCAGACCCTAGGACCCCACGCAGAGGAGGAGGCTGACGAGAGAGCGAGCGGGACCTATTCATGTAAAATAGTCTGTCAAACTCAATGAGCATTTTGCTTGAGGGAGGGGGGATACATGTGAGATTAAAACTTCCACCTGGACACGCAGGAAACGACACCCTTGTCCCTGAGATCAGTCCATGCATCTGTTCTTTCCTAAATGTCTAAAGTGGAATTCTCAGTCACATACATAATAGCGCCAGCCATGGAAGGCAGCATATTGGTGTGATAGCGAACCTGTGTTTTTCATGTCTGACAAGTATTTTCTAGTTTCTCTGACTTTGGCAGAATTATATACGTTATTTTTTAATTTACCTATCTGCTTGGTCACACACATATCCTTCTCTCTCTAGCACTGGGGACCAAACCAATATTTTTTCTTATAAATTTTAAAACAACCAGAAAAAAAAAAGAGAGAGAAAGAAAGAAGGAAAGAAACAAAACCATGATGCAATCTGAGGAAGTTCTTTTCAGGGACTCTTGCAGGGGTGTCATTTCCCATGGGTCCCTGCTGTCGTGTTGCTGGTCAGCCCCTTTGGAGCACATGTGAAAGCAGCTCTGGGCAGGGAGTGTGCCATCAACACACGTGACCTTTCCTAGCTGGGCCATTAACTATGCTGGAGAGATGTTACAGCATCTCCAGCATGTGGAAAACTCAGCCGTTGGAAGCAAGTCACTCCACTTGCTGGCGGAACCTTGGTGTGTCTTTGCCATTGTTCCCTTGAATCCTTACCTGTAAATGCTCTTTGGAGGCAATCACGACTGTGATCAAATGGTAGCAAGTACTAAACACCACTTGGCTTTTTGACTCCAGAAGGTGGGAACGAACTTCCAGGGTGTGGCTGACCTGCCTGGGCATTGTACCAAGCCTGCTGTCTTAGTCAGGGTTTCTATCCCTGCACAAACATCACGACCAAGAAACAAGCTGAGGAGGAAAGAGTTTATTCAGCTTACACTTCCACATTGCTGTTCATCATCAAAGCAAGTCAGGACTGCAACTCAAGCAGGTCAGGAAGCAGCAGCTGATGCAGAGGCCATGGAGGGATGTTACTTACTGGCTTGCTTCCTCTGGCTTGCTCAGCCTGTTCTCTTATAGAATCCAAGACTACCAGCCCAGAGATGGTACCACTCACAAGGGGGCCCTCCCACCTTGATCACTAATTGAGAAAATGCCTTACAGCTGGACCTGATGGAGGCACTGAAGCTCCTTTCTCTGTGATAATTCTAGCCTGTGTCAAGTTGACACAAAACCAGCCAGTACACTTGCCTTGGTACCAGATCTTTCTTTTCGAAGTCTATCTTTTTTTCTTTTTTTTTAGTTAAGACCAGTGCAATCTGTCTTTCCAGGAAAGTGCTATCTGGTGGCTTTTGAATTCCCAGTAGTGGTTGGTTCCAAGTGCTCTTTTTGTATGTGACAGAGAGGTCATATTTCTGGCAAACGAAATCTTCCCAGTGCCAAAACCTTGCTGTGTTCAGCCTGGTTCCTAGGACAGTGACTCAAGGTGGCCTCAGGAACTCCTTCCCAATGGCCACACTGCAGCAGGCACATGATTGGTTAAGGACAGTTATTGGTGCTGAGCAGAGGTGTCACTAAGATGTGGGAAACTGGAGACAACTCCTGGCTGGAGCCCCAGTCAGGCTGTATGAGAGCCAGTGAGGCAACATCTTCAGGCCTCATTTTTTCGGTTTTTTTTTTTTTTTTTTTTTTTTTTTTTTTTTTTTAATCAGCAGAGGTGGATAGAGAACAGGGTGGGTGCTCCTAGCTGTAGACCAGGGGGTTAAAGAACCATATATGTAGAGAAGTTTACTTTCTGATCTTTTCTCACAGCCCTTGTGTGCTTTGTTTTGTTGAAATGAAATGCAATTAAAACTATATCCATTCATAGGAAGAAGAGCAAATGAGAATAGCACTGCTTAATATAAATGTTTCTATTAAGTGGCCTTGGCTTAAAAGACACACACAGAGCCACACAACGCATGTCTGTATAGAAGTAAACACTGTAAATGTGGTTATCTTCTCACTAGGAAATATTCTATTTGAGGAAACGGAAGAAACAGGCTTTAATTTGCCCTGGAATACAAACAAAACCCCGATGACTGCATTCTTCTAATAATGGTCCTTTCCATTGGAAGCTGGACTCTATGACATGGTCTGAGACTCCATGGGGTTATTGATGAGGGTTTTTGAAGATGACTCAATCTCTTACAGGAAACACGGTGCCTTAGAATCAACACCTTCCATCTTTTTGCTATAAATAAGGAAGTAATCTTTATGAGACAATAGTGACAATAGCCTTTACTTTCAAGTGTTCATTTCCATACCTGAAAGGTATCCCAATATGGCCCTAGAGGAAAGCTCCCTGTGAATCCTGGAAGCCATACACCGAGCTAAAAGGTTACAAGAGGGAGGAACTCCTCTCCAAGGAGCAGTGGCCACCCGGCTCCACAGACGTATTCGGACTGGACTGCCTTCAATCCCACCAGCGGGGCTCCTCTAGCTCCCCAAATGATCCTTGGGCGCCCATCACCTTCTGGGTAGCTTGAGGGATGCAGATGTTTTAGTTCTATCCGGGGAGGAAGTGCGGCAGGAATCTGAATCATTAGAGGAACCTAAAATGATTCGTAAGGCTGAGAAGTACTGTTTCTGATCCGCAGAGCTTGTGTTGTTCCTAGGAGGAACTATGTACATGAGCTCTTGACTATCAGTTAAGCTAAAGTGAAGTCAGGTCAATTCAGGCTCTGCTTTGCACTTGACTCCCCAGGACACACCAGGATGACCCTTTCTCAGGACACAAACACGTTCTGTAAGTAATGGGTACTCAGCAAGCACTGGCTACAGAAACAAGTGAACCACCTTTACAAACTTGGTTGTTCAGCATTCTGAGAATTCACTACTATCTGGAGCATGGAGTGGCCCAGGATGCTCTCAGAGACCATGGGATAGGATGTAGTGTGATGGCTGAAGGAAATATCAATACCTGACTTTAGCCACGATAGAAGGACTCCAAATTGCATGTTGTAAAATATGTAATTTTTACAAAGTCCTCAAATAGTCCTTACTCCTTAGGGGCAGGGACTCTAGTTAGTACAGGAGGCTGCCTAGAAAGGACAAAGCAGGGGCAAAGGTCATTGCAAGGCTACATACCAGTTGTAGACCCTCCTGGCCTGCTCATGCCATTATAAAGATGGGATGAGTCTAAGAAGATGAGAAGATGGATGGAGGACAGGGGGTTTTGAGGAACCACATGTGCAGAGAAGGTTGTGAACATCAGCGCTGCAGGTCCTCTGGTAGCTGGATGTTAGCACTCCATACTGTGAACCATGGAGTAATTTTCCATGAGCACGCACAAGCTCTCTGAATGGTATCAACTACCCTACTGGACACCTCTACCAGCTTTGGTTTACAGAATGCTTTTGAATAGCTTTGTTCAACAACAAAAAAATCAAATCAACATTTTTATGAGATGGTGCGATAAACTTTTATTTTCTATGAACTATGAGAATGTCAGAAACATGCAGCACCTCGGTGTTGTGTTTCCCATTCATCAACTCATCACAGTAAATCAGAACGAAAAAGGGCAAGCTGGGGCTGAGTGGCACCATTACGGAGCTAAGTGTTTTCCCAGCATGGCTGCCTTTGTGGGGTGTGCCCTAGTGCACATGTACACCCCTGACAAGGTGCAGCAGGTTTGGAGGTTCCCCAACCACATACCCCTCGGAGCAACCTAGTTGTGCAGCATTGGGAAGTTAAATAACAAGAGACCTCAAAACAATCAAACAACATGCTATAACTTAATTTATCATTTCTATCAAATTTCCCCCTATTTACACATACTAAATATCATAGACCTGAAACTAAGGAAATGCTTGCTTACCGTATCTGTCGTATACAGAGAAACTGGGTGCAGAGACAAGGATGGGTCTCTGATGAGTTTCCCTTAGATGTGACATCCCCTTTAGTAAGTATGGAGTGATACAGCTACACATAAGACACACAGGACGGTTTAGAGGCTTCATCAAACCTCCCCCACAGGTCAGCGGAGAAAAGGAAGGGGCACCTGAGGACAGTAGGGAAGACAGGGTTTGCATGGCTCTCTGGAGCTGTGGGGTCTCCTGTATAAGGCTAAGGGTCCTACTAAACAGCCATATGGCAGAGGCAGAGTCCATTGCTGGGGCTCTCAAGAACTTCCAGCCAGCTGCTGAAGACACTGTAAGAGTCACTCACCAGGCTACATTTCTTTTCTTCAGTCTGCTGAAGGTCTGGCTATTTTTAAAACGTCCTAATTTTGTGGAGTTACTATTTTTTTTTTTTTTTTATAGCACGAAAGTCTAATCAGCAAGACTATAAACATCAGTTTCTCTCTTTATGGACGTCCGGAAGTCAGCATGTGGAGAAAGGCGGGTACTGACCAGGCCCTGCAGGAGTCCAGAGAGTCTTACCACACTTTTGGTAATTAGGGACACTTTTATCACAGATGGCTGACCTACTAATACTAATGTGACGAGTGGCTCTCCGGAGGGTCTCACCAGATGAGTGACCCTTAGCAATTTTGCTAAAAGACATTTATTATGAAAACACAATATTTGCTTTTCTAACTGACAAAAGGAAACACCAAACTTGATCATTTCAATTTTCCACCCTAAATAACAAGAGCTGCTGAATGCAATCTAACATGGTTGCCAGAGTCCCTGGTCTCCTGCTCTTAGGTCTCTAAGCAGAGCCATTACCAACCCAAGACCCATGGACTAAATAAATAAGTAAAACATAGACAGACATAAACTGTTGCTGTCAACCTGGGTGTGGGGTTGGTAAAATCATTAGGTTACAAGAAGTTCAAATTATTTGCTACGTCCAATTGAATTTCTCACTCCAGGTCTGAGGGCTGTGAAAGCAAATGCAATCATGAACAGACATCTGGAGTTAAAGAGGACCTCTGGGACCTGGCTTGTGGCCCTGGGTTCTGTTATGACTGAAAAAGACGAAAATGAAAGACTTCCAAAATGACAAGAATTCCACAACAGGGGTTTGTGGGTCCTGAAGACAGTACTCCTGCAGAAGCTACTTTATGATCGAGTGCTGCAGGGGTCCTTAGCGCCCAGGACACGGGAGGTGCTTTCTACAGGTCTGGGTACTTTGTAAACACCAAAGCCGCAGTTCATTAACAGGAGTCTGAGCAATACTGGCCACACACACAGACACACGGACAGTGGGTGGGAGAAGAGCCAAGGTTTCACTGACACATTGGGAAATGTTTTTACAGTCTATTTCCCTTCTATCACCATTAACCTCCCAGTAAGTGAGCATCCTGGGCCCTTAGAAATCAGCATACAGGGAGTAGGGCCCTTTTTTTTCTCCTTTGTGATGTCCTGCTCTATGATCTTTTAAGCAGCTCTCCAGGTGCTTCTGTCTGTGGGCCTGGGATGAGAGGCTGCTGAGTTCCTGCCACAGCGGGAGGATGGATGCTCCCTGCAGTGGGAAGGTGCTCCTAGCATGTCTCACTCTCAGAATTCTCACTACAAGGCTGAGGATGGCTTCTGGCTCCGCTCCTTTCTCTACCCAGGCCAGGAGCAGCCAAATCAGCTCTGTGGTAGACATAAAACACCGGCTTCCCGGGGAATGGACAGTGGTGAGGTGGCTAAGCCGGCTCGGAGGAGCAGTAACGTGTGTGAGATCAGAGGGCAGGGGAAGGTAGGGCGGTGGCCACATCCAGGACTCTTCCCCATGCCTGAGCCCCTTGAGTCGATCCTCTGTGGCTGCTTCGCTGCTTTGAGTGAAGGGCTCATCTAGATATGTGTGCTGGGAATGACGCCACATGGCAGGACCATGCAGCAAGGGATGGCCTCTGCTGCATTTTCTGTTTTGATCTGAGGCAGAGCAGGCAATGAAGCAACACTAGAGCTCTGAGACAGCACCAGAGCCAGGACAGAGGCATGGGGGTGGGGTGGGGGTGTGTATATGTATGTGGTGTGTGTGTGTGTGTGTCTACGCAGAAGGCTTCCCTGTGAATGCTTTGTTGCTGGATTCTAAGGTCCAAGATGTTTGTGTCCAGTAAGGGACACATTTAACTCCTTCCTTCCTTCCCATTCCTAATAGGCACAACACACAGCAGACCTTCCTTAGAGCCAATATATAAAATTTGATTCTCGTGTGTGTGTGTGTGTGTGTGTGTGTGTGTGTGTGTGTGTATTAAAGGATCAAATCTATTGCCTAGAATCTGTTACCTTAAAACTCATGTGATAAGTACTGTTTCTGAGGCATGTCTTGGACTTTGAACAGCAGGCAGGAGGAAGACTGCGGATGAGTGTTCAGGGGCACTGGACACAACAGGGGTGTCCAGCCCTGGAGCTGGAGTAGGTACTAATCTTGTGTGTTGATGTGTGTGGTGCTGAGCTGGACTGGGCAGAGGTACCCCTCTGCTTAGTGCTCTCATGTGGATACTCTCATATTTTTAAGTGTGGTCACCCCTGCCCTGTGCTCGCTCTGTGTGGGAACAACACCTGACAGAGCTCTGTGTCGTCAGGAGAATCTTAAGTCAGTGGGGCCTTGGCTCCAGGTGGAAAAGGTTCAATGGTGGAGGTGAAACTTCCTGTGGGAAAAGACTCTGGGGACAGCCAGTTTCCATGATGATGAAATTTTGAGTAAACTATAAATCTTAACATAAGGATTAGCAAAATCAGTATGGAGGAAATCCCTCCAACAATTACACAGTTGTTTTGTCAGCCCTTTTGGGAATCAAGCTTGGGTGTATAAATGAAAGGAAAATGATTCTGCAATACAGACAAGTGCCCTTTGCCCTTTCCCTGTGGGCCCCGAGCCATTTGCTACTGTACTCTGCCACGAGACGTCAGGAATCTCCATTGCCCATATGACAGCAGGTTTGTTCCTGGTTGATGGTGACTTTTTCTTTTCTTCTTCTGATGCCCAAGGTTTGGTGAGATTTCAAGAGAGACACAGCCTTGTTTGAAGGTTCCACACAAAATGGATCACCTCTGACCTTGGGGGGCCCATCCATGGGAAGGCTTGCTGCACGTGCTGGCACAGTGGCAGTTTCCTGAAGTCTGGATTTTAAGGGTTTTGGGGAAATCAGGGGAGTTCTGCCTCTCTCTTCCACAAGGAGGATTTTCTTGGGTCCATACTCAGGCTGGAGGTCAAGATCCCTGCAAAGGAAGCAGAGAATGGCCACATCACAGAGGCCAGTGAGAATCTCTGGCCACATACTCCAGGAAGTACATACAGTGCTCAAAAGACAGGGAACTTGGTCACTGGGAAATGGGTTTGAAGTCCTCCTGGCCCAGCGGTGTGCCAGGAAAGGGTGTTTGTTGAATGCATCAAAAAAGACATGCCACTACCATTAGTGTTTGCCCTGGGCTCTTCTATAACATAGAAGAGACCACAGCTGCGTGGATGGATCTTTGTTATAAAATCAGCCTTTCTGGCTAGCACAGAACTGGGGGATGAAGAGAAAGGCACCAGACTGCAGCACACTGCAGTGAAGGCCATGAAGGAGCCCCGGGCAGTCAAGGCAATGCTATGTTTCTGGGATCCTAGCATGTTTACATTTTGATATTCCACACGAGTTACTACTCATGTATTCCCTAAAGGGCCTAAGCCTAGAGGTCACGCCTAAATTGCTTGTCTGAATGAGTCCAGATGAGCATGCAGCTATTTGGCACTAGAGGGAACAGGAATAAAATGAAAACTCGCAGCCCTGCACTCTCCCCATCCCCAGGGCGGCTGTCTGGGGGCTCAGAGGAATACAGGAATGCCTGCTGCAACACTCGTCCGCTGTTGCGGCGTCGCGGGCCTCCCGAGGGCCACTCTGAACGAGAGCATCCTTTCGTCACCCTCCCCCTTGTAATATATTTTTAAATGTTCTAAGCTTCCCTGAGTGGCCACTGCCTAGAACAAACCTCAAAAGCAGGGCGCCTGCGGTCTCCTCCCTATGGGCTTCTCCTCTTGAACTATGGCCTTTGAAATTGTCATTACTAGTGATGGAAATTTATTTAGGTTATTTTGTTTGTTTGTTTAAATGTCTTCTGGCCTCATCCTTTCTGGGGATGAGCTTCTAAAATTAATACTTAAGCGTTCCCTTGACCCATGGAGACACTTCTATCCCATGCACTCTATGGTTTTTCACTTTCAGATTCCACAGACAGACTTTCCCTCTCCCTCCCTTCTAGGCTCAGTGGGGCTGGTGAGCAGAGAGGTCCTGGGCCCTTTTCATGTTGGTTTCCTCATCAGAAATACGCTCCTAAGGGTGGGGTTAGTTCAGTGGTAGAACACTTGCTTAGCATGCATGAAGCCCGGAGTCCCAGCATTGCAAAAATACAAAACCCAGGTTGCCTTACACAAAGGCAGCACAGCCAGATGTGGCCATCCAAGGATCAGTTTGGTTTTAAATGAGCGTTGGTTTTGCCTATAAACACGTCTGTGTGCTAATTGGTGCCCACAATTACAGACAGTTGTAAGTTGCCATGTGGGCGCTGAGAGTTAAGGTCTGGTCTTCTGAAGGAGCAGTCAGTGCTCTTCACTACTGAGCATCTCTCGGCCTCCCCCAAGGACCAGGGTTTAAAGGCCATCTCTCCCTCGCCTAGCTGTTGGGAGTGAGCAGGAACATTTGATGAGGGGCAAAAGGCGGTGGGGGAAACCTGGCTGAACCTCCCAGAAGATTCTGGTTTGAAATGCTACCCACTCTGATCACACCAGTTAGAAATGAGAAGCCGAAAAGGGAGAAAAGCAAGTCAGGGAATGCTTCAAGAGAGTGGGCAAGGAGTGAAGCACTTGCTCATGCTTGGCCAGAAGCAAACATTTCAGCGGGTCTCCTGATCCCCCTGCCTAAGGAAGACTAGGATAGTCGGGTCACAGTTCGAGCTCCTACAGATGGACAGGGTAGTGTCAGCTGCGCCACTGAGTAAACCAGAGCCAGCATTTCAAAGCTCTGCAGACAAGGGGCTTGTACCCCTACAGGCAGGGAGTAAAGGCACGCTGGGATCCAGTGCACCCGTAGCGCATTCATTCCTTCAGGCCCTGGCTTTCTGCGGGCACACCTTCATCCTGCAGTGTTCCCCCCCGGCCCCCGGTACCCACTGATGCTCCCCATGATGGACGCAGAGGCAGGAGCTGCAGAATGCATATGTGAGGCTCAAAGGATAAGGGCTGCCTTCTTGATACAGCGCCTATACATGCAAGCTGTGGGTAGTGCTGCCCAGCTCGGCCTCTGCTGGGGATGGAAGCTGCGGCTTACGCAAAAGACATCTGGGCTCTGTTTTACCTCTGCCAGGGCAGGTGCGGGGAAAACATGGGGGAGGGGCCTCTAAATACACATCTTTACTTCTAAACTCCCACTGGGAAGGGACCTTACAATTCTGTTTCACCTCTTTCCGACTAGACAACTTGTGTTCTGTAGATCTTATCACCTTTGGGGGCTGATGTAAGTGAGCCACTGGGTCCAGTCTAAAGCCATGGCTGAGAAGAAGAGAAAGTTTAGCTGGGTGGCTGGTCGTGACTCAGAGGGCTGAGGCACTACAGTGGACATCTGCACGTCTAGCCGGCAGGCATGGCAGGCATGGCAGGCATGGGTTACGGACGTGTCCCGGGTAAGCTACTTCTGTTTGGGTTGGGACCACCGTAGGAACATGGCTAATAAATGACAGCTTTCTCTTTTAAGTGGATTTATCATAGGTGCTAGCCAAGCCTGTGAGCCAGAAAAACCAGCACGACCAGGCCATACTGGAGAGTCGCTACCCAGTCCTGCAGTGGTGGCTGTCATCCTTCTGAGCTATCTGTGCTGGGTCAGGATCCCAGAGCCGGGACAGAAAGGTCAGGCTGGGAGGTCACACCTGCCATCTCAGCTCATTCTCAGCATCCCAGACTGTGGATCCAGGGGTTCGCCGCCCTCTTCACTCGCCCAGCTTTTGTCTGCTCCTTTTCCTCCAGCTGCTCTATTCAGCTGCCCTCCCCGTGTGGAGGCCTTGGCCTTTGGAGGCCTCTGCTAAGGCAAGCAGTCAAAGGTTAGGCCAGCACGTGCCTCATCTTATCGGCTCATCTCAGCATCCTGCTTCTCCAGGCTTGGCCAACAACAAAAAAAAAAGGGGGGTGGGAGGCCAGTCCTGTACCCACGGCTCCCTGCAGCCCCCCACACAAAGGGGAGGCGACAAAGGCGTTTTCCACGATGGCAGGTGTTGGTATCAGATTCCACCCAGAGTGTACTCGCAGAAGAAAGGCAGGGAAAGCTGGGCTCCACAGGCAGCACAGACATGTAGTGGCAGGAGAGTGGGCGGGGCCCCTTGGGAGGAGACAGGGAGCAGGCCAGGCAGAGGCCCAAGAAGGAGAGTGGGTGTGTAAAGTCAACTGAGGGTCTGGCAGGGGTGGGGACCCACCAGAGTTAGACTTACCTTGCTCAAGTATCTTAAGGAGACGAGTATGTATTTTAATCTGAAGGGAGAAAAGATAAAAATCCAGTGAATGGGAGGATGGCATGCCCCAGCGGCAGCTTGACAACGACACACACACAGCTGATTACACACGTACCCCCTCCCCCCCAGCTGCACCTAGTCCTAAAGCCTCGTGCATCACTCCTCAAAGTTCACTTCCACACTTACTTGATGGGATCAAATGCCAGTCGGTGGTGTGTTCACAACTGAGTGCTCGGAAGCATGCGGACTCGAGGGCAGATCTCAGCTTTTGATTCCTTGTGGCAGGCCCTATCACCGGCTCCACTCCATCTTACTCCCAACACCGTCCACATGCACGGCTTTTGCTTTCAGAAAGCAGTTTTCTACCCCACCCTCCATTCCCTAACTCCCCTGAGTTCTAGATAGGCAGGCCCCTATGGAGGCTGAACATTAGCACAGACACAAACGTTGTGCACGTTGCTCTAACTGTAAACTCAGACTCTGCTATCTCATCTGCCAAGGCTGGCACAGTGACCGGAGATTTTTCTAACACCATTTGGGCGTTCTTTCTTTCTGCCTCTCTGAAGGAGGTGTGTGTACGTACTTCTATGAAGTCTGGTTTTCTAAACTACCGATGAACACTCAGCCCCGAGTTCTGAGTACTTGAGGTGGGAAGCCACAATCCTTAACCAGCCCTGGATGACCAAATGGCTGTTCCTTGTCCTACTGTGAACTTGGCTCCTTCTCCATGTGAGGGCATGAACAGCTGTCTGGGATAGGGGCCTAGTAGGTCCTAAGACATTAATGCAATTTTCTAATTTTCTTATTTTTCCAGTGTGCCATACTGCAGGGCTCCATTTCATCTAATGGAAGGAGGCAAGCAGAGTGCCTGTGTGCATGGGTCTACCTTGAGTGGAGAGCCTCAGGTTTTCAGAGCCATGCCCCTGATGCCCTCCCATGTGAGAAGAGGCTCTTTATGAAGGGGACCCTTGATCTCACTCTCCTGCACGCCCCCACCCTGGTTATGCTATGCATACAGGCCCTTGATTGGTAGAAGCCCAGAAAGCAGATGGTGCTCTAACAATGGAAGACTTGTTTGTAATTGCTGATGAGGACTGGTTTGCTCCTCTCCTGAGGGTCCCCAGGCACAGCCTAGTGTGGTGTGCTGGCCCACAAAGACTATC
Source organism: Apodemus agrarius (assembly GCA_964023405.1). Taxonomy (NCBI): domain Eukaryota; kingdom Metazoa; phylum Chordata; class Mammalia; order Rodentia; family Muridae; genus Apodemus; species Apodemus agrarius. The sequence continues at coordinate 34,164,629 of OZ030008.1, read as the reverse complement.
TCAGTAACTGCCAGTCCATGGCTGAATTAAGGCGATGCATAGGCAGGGGCGGTTGGAGGTGCCTTGATTATTCCACAGGGCTCAGATGTCACCTGCTCTTGACATGCAGGCAAGACTCCTGAGGGGTGAGCTCCCAGTTGCTGGGACCAGGGACTAGGCTGTAGCTTCTTATACAGCATACAACCCCAGGGGTTAGCACGCACACTGCTGGAAGAGTCTAGAAGAGAGAGCACTGAGCTTGGAGATAAGGAATGAGAAGAGACCAGGAGGCACACAATCCCTCGGAGGAAAGAGGCACAAAGCATGATTTTTCCACCTTTCTTTTTATCAACTGGACATCAGATATGTTCTGAGTATATTACAGGCTGTAGCAAAGGATACAACACACAAAAGCTTTGGGGGCCATAGCAGATGGTGTGTGTGTGTGGGGGGGTAGAGCACACACAAAAGTGGGCATACATATTTCTGCGGTATCCTAAGGTAGAGTCAAGTTAGGAAGGGAAAGTCTTGAGAGGCGCCATGGTGACTTGAGACACGCTGTACTGCAGAGTTACAGTGTGCCTTGAAGAAGAAGGCATGCCTGGACATCAGTGGTGCGGGGACATCAGCAGCCACGCCCTTCACATGTAGGAGCACCTGGAGAGAGACTCCTGGAGAGACCCCTTCACAGTCTGTCTACCTCAGACCCTAGGCAGCCTGGTTATAGCCAGCTGGCAGCTCATACCTAAGTGTCTGAGCCTGGAGAAGAATCCAGAGGCCATTTTCAGAGAAGCGTTTTACTTTTTGGTGTTGTGTGACTTCTTTGATATTCTGGATATCAACAAGGGTTGTTTTGTTTTGTTTTTTTTTAGTTCAGAAATAACCAATATGGTTGGAGGTTTGTATTTTCCACAGCTCACCCTGGAGTTGCTATTTGAGAGCCTGTCCGTCTTTGTAGGGCATGTTTCTCTCAGCTGCAAAGGAGTACAGTTTGAAGCAAGCTTCTTATCTTTGAGGAAAGCCTGCTGTCCAGCATTGACACCTGGGGTAAATATGGGCCAGGGAGGACAAGATATGTGGCTGCCTCTCCCCATACCCTTGTTACTGAACAGTCAGTGTGAAAATGATTAACTGGTTCAAGATAATTAGGAAAGAGAATGATTTTGAGAGTTGGCATGGGTGAGGGAGAAAGACTGGACCAGGGTTCCAGCTTTAGGCAAGTGCTAACTATTCTCCCAGCAGGAAGGCAGGCAGAGGAGGATCAGAGCCCTGACTGGGTTATTCAGACCCCTTGGAATGGCTCTGAGGAAGGGAACAGGTGCAGACAGTGGATGGGGAAGCCTGCACATGCAACTCAACACTGGCAGACCAAGACCGGTGGGGATTTGCCAGCCTAATTAACATCTCCAAATGGCCAAGGATGGCTTCCAGTATTTCCAATCCAGCAGCAGTGGCTATGTTCTGGCTCCAGTCCTGGCACTAGGGTTGGCTTCCCCTGCTTGGTTGTTGGTCTTGCCCATCAACTTGGGTTCTGAATCAGAAAGCCAGGACAGCTGGACCAACAAGCATCAGGGAAGAACCAAGCACCTGAACTGTGCACTGTGGGCAGGCACACTTGTGTTAGGGACTTAGTAAACAGTTGAGACATTAAGAGAAACTGCTGACAATTTTCTTTCTTGCCCAAATATTATGTGAGCTTGGAAACTCAATGTACACATGAATGAAATTATCCAAGTATAATCATGCTAATAAAATAATTTTAAAAATCACAATAAATGCATAAGAGCACTGACTGCTCTTTCAGAGGTCCTGAGTTCAATTCCCAGCAACCACATAGTGACTCACAATATCTGTAATGGAATCCAATGCCCTCTTCTGGTGTGTCTGAAGACAGTAGTTACAGTGTACTCATATAAATAAGTAAATAAATCTTTTTAAAAACACAATAAATGTTACATCATGAAGGAACTTTGAAAACATTTTATGTGAAAGAAGCCAAGTCATCATATCACCTGACTGCATTTATATGGGTAGAATAGGTAGAGGCAGAGAAACGAAGGTGGATTAGTGGTTTCCCAGGACCGAGGGTGAGGTTTGTGGAAAGAATGAAGACTATGAGTGTGCCTTATTTATTTCTAGGGGAAATGAGACATTCTAGAATTAGTCTCTAGAGTCAGCTGTACAATCTGTGAAAATACTAAAAGTATCAATTGTCTACTTTAACTGCATAAACTGTATGATATGCAAATTATATCTCAATACATCTCCCTCACCACCTTTTTAAAGTTTTCTTTTGTTCCTTTATATGGTGGAGATTGAAACCAGTGTGCATGGTGGTTAAGTATTTACCACTGAATTATACTTCCCTCCCAGTTTATAAAACAAGGCAGAACAGGACACAGAGTGGTTTGATAAATATTCCGTACTCTCCATTCCAAAAGCAACACCGGAATGTCTTCAAGATTTAGGGAGAACACCCACCTGTGGGCCCAGGATGGAGGGGGAGGGTCACGACGAGGCCATGTGGACATCACCAGCAGCTCCTGAGCTGAGCCACTCCACTGCCTTCACAGCACCCTAAAGCTAGAGCATGTCCTGCAGGTGACACGCTACTTCTAGGGCCCAAGGCTGACTATAAGATGTGCTGTAACTTGAGTTCAGCTTTCTGAAAACAATTCAAGAGTGACCTGCTTAGGGAGGGGCCAGGAGTGTTCTCCCTCCGTGCTCCCCGGGTTGGGGGGGTGTCTGTCACTCATGATTGTATTTTTTAATTCCCTGATAAGCAACAGCTTAAAAAAAAAGTATCAGTTAGGTCTGTGGACATTTCTGGGATAGCACTGTGAGTTCTAGTATGTTCTGAGGTATCCAAGGAGATATCAGAGGAGCGATGGACTCCTTCGTGGTGGGGTGGGACTGGGGATATGGTCCTGTGCTGGATCACTGATTCAAAGTGTATGAGTCCTCAGACCCAACGTCTAACACCCAAACAAGAGCAAACAGACAGAACACGCTGCTGCCTTTAGACAGTCAGGAGGCAGTATGGGTGGGGTCAGGGCTTGTCTGCTGCAGCTGTGCCATACACTCCACTGAAGTTGGGAGCAGGCAATTATTCAGTTCACGGCAGTTACATTTCTCAGGTGTGAGGGTCAAAGGAGGAGAGCATTTGCTACTGGTACCACAAGTTGCCCAGGCCATAAGCCCAACAAATTAGTTCTTTCTGCCTTTGAGGGGAATGCTCTGCTTTTGGTACAATAAAAGGGTTCCTCTTGGTCACACGCTTGCTTACTCCTGCGGATTTGTTCCAACACAATAGGGTCCCTGAATGGGTCGAGCATGAGTCTTGTGTGGGACGGAAAGACTTACATGCCAAGCCCAGATCTTGCTATGCTCAGGCAGCCACATGATCTGAAAACACCACTTTTCCTCAGTTCATCACCTGCCAAGGGGACAAACCCTCCTCACAAGGTGTGGAATGTGCACAGAAATGGCCTGGTGTAACCAGCAACTGATGTCTGGGCAGTGTTCTGCAGACCTTTCCCTACTGTTCTGAGATGGGGTCTTGCTGTATTCCCCAGGCTAGCCTTGAACTCCTGGGCTCAAGGGATCCTCTCATTCCAGTCTCTGTATTCCAGTCTTTGTAGCTGGGCCTACAGGCATCTACCACCACATGAGGCTTTTTGAGTGAGACAGGACTATAAGAACCAGTTCCTGTTCCTGGGGTCACTCTGTTGTTGGCTTTCTTGGTACTGGGCAGTTATGTACATAGCTCTTCAAGGCCAGAGTGAAGTGAACAGCTTTATATCAAAGTTCTACCTTCCTTTCACCCAGGGAGCCAAAATAAGGGACTGCACCCCATGGTACTGTGGTGTCTGGAGATACAGTGAATGAGGTATTATCTAACATGTCCTTGCTTCTGCATGGCCACAGCCTTTGCCTGACAGTCACAGTACCACAGGCCTGTTGTGTGTCTGGTGATACAGTGAATGAGTATTATCTAACGTGTCCTTGCTGCCAGTGTCCAGTCTCTCCACAGACGCCAGTCTGGGCCTTTCAAAATATGATCATACTGTGTTACCCCACTGCTCCAAGAGCTGTCTGTCTCTGACGTTCTGAATCTTCATTCATTGATGGCTCTGTTCTTCCAAGCCCAGACCTTCACTACTTGCAGGAATGTCCAGAAAGCTCCTCCCTGTCAGGGTTTCCCCTGGGTGCTCCCTGCCTGGCTTCTCCACATACCCCATTTCCTCACCTCTATCCAGAGTTTTCACCAGTGTCTTATTCCCAGTGAGGCCTTTGCTGACCTGTTTCCCTCCTTCCCGCCGTCCTTTTTTTAATTATTTGAGAATCTCCCATCGTGCACCTGGATGGTACTCATCTCCCAGCCCTCCTTCCCCCCCAAAAAAAACCCCTACAAACCAAACAAACCAACCAACCAACCAACCAACCAAACAAGTCCACTTTGTGCTGTCCATGTACTCACTGGAATGTGGTCAGTCCTCTAGCGGCTAGTCCTACAAGGGAAGGTGAGTCTTTCTCCACCAGCACCCCCAACACTCACCACCCCCAGAAGCCACCCACTGTGGAGAGCTGTGCTGAAGCAGGCCTCACTTGTGGAGGCAGACGAGGGACTGACGGGGCCTGTTTTAATGTGCACCTCCATACTGGGATGGGTTTTCCCTCAGTACACTCCCTTGCCTCTTATCCCCCATAGTCTTTTCTTGCTTAGCACCAAGGAGCTCCTGATGGCTGATTCCTTCTCTCCTATCTGGGAGGCAGCCTCAAGGAAGGCAGGGCACCTTTCTGCTTCTCCCACTTCTATGCCTCTCCTATTAAGTCCTTAGGATACTCTTATGGGGCTGGAGTGACTGTCTGAAACCCTACCCTGTGGGGTTTGTGAGACGCTCCGAGGAATGAAGCTGCTGTCCTGTGGACAGAGTGAGCTGCAGGAGAGGTGTGGGCACCACCAGGATTCTAAGCTGGCCAGAATCAATATGTCGTTGCGGCCTCCAGCATGTTGGGGGAACACAGGTAGGTAGAGTTCATCTGGGATTTTATCATTTTATATTCTTTAAGTGGTGGAAAAAACAGGCTCTGGGTTATTCTTTCTCTTCCATAATGCCGTGAACTTTCTTATATGCCAAGAATTCAATGTTGGCCATATTAATATTGCACCCTTCCCACCCTTCCTTCTATCTACCTATCCTCCTGCAATATTCCCCATTTTCAAAAAAAAATTTTTTTTTTCAAAAAAATTCTGTGGGGCTTGAAGAAAAAAACCTACAGTTTTTTTTTTTTTTTTTTTACCTCCAGGGTGTCACCCTGAATGTCCCTGGAAAGGAGAGCACAAAACATTCCATCTACCCAACTGCCTACTCCAATGCCAGCATGAGAGCTTCATTTGGCGTTGCTTTAGTTTGCTCTTTGCTAAGTGGAAATCCGAGCAAAATCATTGAGTCTTCCAGGAAGCCCCAGCTGCTAAGGCTGCACATGGGCCACCTGCAAGGACAGATTGCCATGAAGACCACAACGGCCATTGACAAAGAATGTGAGCCTGGGCTGTCCCAAACTCTGGACTTGTCTCGGTAAAACTGTAAAGGTTATTTTGAATAAGCTTTAATTAAGGTTCATTTCCCAAACTCTGTCTGAGAAAGATTCTTGGTACCTGCTTGCCATCCCTTGGTAACTGCTTCAGTGTCTCCTGAGGCATAATTAGCAGTTAGGCGGGAAAGACATGCCACCTGCACATAGAGTCCTGGAAGGAAGCGGGATGGAGTGGCTACAGTACCTCAGAAGAAGCAGATGCTCTGAGGTGCTTCCACAGACGCACATTCTAAACAGCTCTAACATGCCCGCTCCCTTCCCATTCTCAGAGGCTATGGATTCAAGTCCCAGCACTGATCAGGGTCTGGAGGGCCCATGAGGCTCTTTCCCAATCTACTAAGTCCATCCTGGTCTTGTGGAAGGGCGTTTTAGTTCTCAGACATCCTATTTTAGCCAGTGTTGCAAAGTAAAAGCCGAGTGGTCGGCGGATGGTGAAGGACACAGGAGGCAAGCTCCAGGATCACAACGATGGCACAGTCCACCCCAGGAGAGTCGAGTAGGCCAGCAGGGCTGCTTTCACTTGTAGTCGCGTTTTGCTGTAAGTGTCTAGGATTTTTTTTTTTGGACATAAAGCATTCATGCATATCTTTTTTCTCTCTTAAGACTCATTACCACAAAAGCAGAGACACAGGTCTTCTCAAGGGTCCCAGAACTGTGTGTGTATCCTTAAGCACCCTTCAGAGGTCTGCTCAGTAGCAGCGGCCTACGGAGGAAGGCAGAGCTGTCAGAGATGTCACCTCTGACAGGCTGCAGTATCACTTTCTAGCTGACCAAATGGAAAAATATGTCTCACCTCTGCCTGTCTCCCAGAGCAACAGGAGGGGAGTGACGGAGTGTTAAAAGGATACAGGGGTGAATAAGCACAAAACAGGGCCATGGAGAGTTCTCTCTGAACCCCTCCCTGAGCATCACTTACAAAAGCACCCAGAATCAAGTTTCGGTTACTCAGAACTGCATTACCCAGCCTGGGGATTAACCTGGCTCCTGGCTTCCCCGTCTCCCCACACCAGGCTTTGACCATATTGCTTGTCACTGACCCACTTTTCCTGAGAGATTGAGAAGGGAGAAGGCAGATGAAATGTAATTATAGGTGTTTGTTCTGCATCTTGCATCAGACCCAACACATCTGTGGTCTGGAGACACACCTGTACCACTTAAAGCAACAGCCTGACTTCTATCTGCCCTGCTTTTCTATTTTCCTCCTGTTGCATGTATTATAAAAAAAAAAAGAGATGTCAGGCATTATTTTAAAAGAATTTATAGCCCCCCTTAGATAAACACACGCACTACAGAGTTACACGTTCTTAAAAAAAAAGAGAGAGAAAGAAATTGAGACAGCAGTGCAGATGTTCCTGCACTTGTAGGAGTTACATAAATCCATTGTAAGTCGGTCACACTAAAATACAACGTTTTGCTGAGGAAGCAAGCTGGGTCTGGGTGATGGGATTGAGAGAGGTTAATTTCTTTCTATCAATATCTTCTCACCTTTTCAAGGAGACATGTAAAAGTTACAAAACAAAAGCAAAAAGGGTCAGAATTGAGCTGCTCTGTGGAAGGGATCTAGGCCGGGGCCAGACGGCATTGTGGGATGGAGGTAGTTATCTATCTGCAGAACACATGGCAACCTTTTGCCCAGGGACAGCCAAGTGTGCTGAGGGTTGTGAGCTGCTGAGTAGACAGTGACATAAGAGAACTTATGTCTACAGAAAATTTCTAGGTTCTCTACATTTACTTTTCAAATTTAATTCTGGGCTTTAATATCAACAACAAACCAATCGCTGTTGCTTGATTTCCAGGACCATCAGCACAGCGAAGGCACTGGGTCGGCATGTCTGCGTGTGGAACGGAAGGTGGAGGCTAGTCAAACTTGGCTACAGTCTTCGGTTGTTCATTCTTAGCTTATGCTTCAGTTTAGTCAAAACTACTAAGAAGAGGCTAGACTTGATGTTCTCTGAAGTCCCTTCTACCGACACACTCTCTGATGTTCTTTGCTGGTTTCCCTAAGCTATGATAAAGCTAAATACATGAGAAGCATAAGCATATCAATCTAAGCCTTATTAAGACCACTTTAACAGGGATGGAGGAAGGGAGAAGGAGAAAAAATGGGTACCAACTGAGTGACATACAGGGGATCACCCTTCCAACCAGCGTGAAAAGCTTGTTGGATCAGGGCTGGGTTTTACCCGTCTGTTTCTGGGGGCTAACTTGCCCCCAGAAAAATAAAGTAAAATATTCCTTCCAGGATCTATATACAGAATCCTATGCCTGTAAGATGCTGGTATAGTGAACACCCATGCATGGTGGCCGCAACAAGGGGAAGCTGGTGGAACTTCATCCCTTGGGGAAATGGCCAGTGAACTCAGAACTAGTGCAGCATCTACATCCTAGATTCCTTTTGGGGCAACCAAGGTGTAGTAGGATCTCTGTGGCTCTGTGAATTCATTTCATTGGACCAGGTTAGGGTTTCTGGTACAATGTCTAAAGCTGACATTTGAAAAGAATAACAACAATCTATTCTAGGAGACAGATGAACATAGTACTCCTTTCCAAGAGGCCATCCAGGCACACATCTGAGAAAGAGGAAAGTTTGCAGCTTTGGGCAGTGGCAGCATCTTAAGGCTGACCCAGACTAATCTGGTTTAAGCCTCAAATATGACCTACATTCAAGCAGCAGATAGTGGATCAAAGTCGGGGTGACACGTTTTCTCCAACTTGCTCTAAAATCCTGGAGCCTTTCAACCTTGCCTGTCACAAAGGAGAAAGTACTGCTGACCTGTATTGGAGAAATCAAGGGATGTGTTTTTGAGACTAACAAATAAACAAAGTCCTGTGCTCCCTCTGCTGGCCCTCCTCAGCAGTATTGAAGTGGGCAGGAGCCATAACCAGTGTTGGCATCTCAAACAAACACCAGCCAATCCAGGGAAACCGAGAACAAATCTCCTTGAACTTGGTTTTATACATTCCTTGGAATAAAAATATTCTCACCAACTTCTGACCAAGGTAATTTTAAATGCTGAAAGTTAGATTTTACATGAGACATACCTATTGTTCTCAATTGCCAAATTGCTGTGACTATAACAGTCTTTTTGGGATTCACTTATTAACAGACATAAGTGAACTACTCCAAGAGTTTAAGGTCCAGACACAATCTTTAGAGCAGCTTCAGGGGTTGAAAAAAAAAAAAAAAAAAAAAACCAAAACTAAAACCCCCCAAAACCCCCAGCAACAAGGAAACCCCCATACAAGTCCAAACAAGTTTCTTTCCTCCTTTTGTTCAGTAAGAGCAGCTCCCAAAGGTAAAGGTTTACACTATATCCCTTTGGATAATGTCAAACATCAGACTGGATTCTCCAGGTCATTAGCATGCAGAAGAATGACTTCATGGTGAACAGATGCACTTGGCTGTGAGCTGCAGTGATTACATCAGTCCCTCCCTAGCACTCGAGGGTGCCCATTCCAGTTAACCCTTTACAGGCCTCTCTGCTGCTCCCCTTCCTTAATAACATGAAAACCCAAACTTAGTCCTCTACTCCCATAGCTGTGTGGGTTAAGCACATACAAATATGCATGCATAAAACATATAGATGTTAATATCAGCTACCTTTTAGATTATTTATTGCTTGCCAATAAGGGAAGGATCAAATAGCAAACCGCAGGCAAGGCTAGGTAAAAAAGCTATCTGAATACCTTTCATACAGAATATTATTAATTCAAACAATGGATGCGACAGATACAAAGGGCTGGGAGATGAATCCTCTTTTTAAAGCCGTTGACTGAAGATGAACTCTCGCATTTGAGCCCCATGTCCCTATTCAGAGCTCACAGTGTACCCTGGACAGTAGTGCACTCATTCGGGTGCTCTGGCTCCTAGGGCTCTGTGGTGGGCACAGGCATGTCCCATCACTGACGTCTCTGGGCACATTCACCTGTACATCTCCTCTCTAGAGCGGGACTGTGTGCTGCTCTCTAGCTGTGCTATACAGTGCAATGCGGCATCTCCCTCAGAGACGACCCCAGGGAAGCCTGCGCATATGCATGTAGAGAGCTGGAAGCCCAAGGCCCTGCTTTGATGACATAAATGGCCACAGAGAGTTTGACTAGACCCTGTGTGCACTGTGGGAGCGTAAGAAGCTCAGGGTCCACTTTTCCAGGTAGTCTGGAAGAGCGACTTCACCTCAGTCTCTGGATGAAAGTTGGCTGGGCTGAGCTCATCTAGTTTTGACTGTGCTTGTCCCAAGAAAATAAAAAGCCACCATGAATAAGTGAAAAGTGTTTTCCTCTGTGAAAGTAGGGGTGAAGCCTGCACACACGGCAGGGAGTATACGGCTCTGAGAGGGTGCCCAGGCACAGATGAGGCTGATGAACCAACCCCAGCCTCCCTGCACTGCCCTCTCACTGCAGTTCAAACAGAACATGATGGGATGCGATGCTGATGGTGATCTGAGGGGCAAGACGCAGTCGCTTTGCTGTTCTATATTTGGTGTCTTGCCTTATGTATAAAAGTTCTAATGTCTGCCCTGACAAGCTGTTAGGATTCTTAATAAATAAATAAATAAATAAATAAATAAATAAATAATAATAATTAAAAAAAAACAGGACATTCTCCATAAAACTACCCTTCTCCAAAGTGTTCACACAAATCAAAATGTTCCTATAGTCCTAGGAACTGAATTGGTTGAATAATTATGAACTTTATTTATACAGAGGCTAAAATATACATAGAAAATAACATCCATCATTATTTCAATAACATCGATCATCATCAACCTTAAAAATAAAAAGTTAAGAAATATAAACATTTATTATTTCATTTTCTTTTATTTTTAAGAAATGAATTATTTTCTTAGAAGTTAACAACAACAACAACAATAACAACAACAACAACAAAACAAAAAACAAAACAAAAGCCTCCACTGAAAAAAAACCAAGTCTCAGCGTCCCCAAAGGATGAGAAGAGGCTGGACGGAGCTCTAAAGCATTAGCTCGCCGTGGATTCCTCCTGTTCTTTCACTGAAAAATTAGACACAATTTTAAACCTCTAGCCAGACTGGGTATGAAATCTTCATTTCCCTTGAAACAGATTTTTTTTTCTTGTCTTAGATAGAATGCTGGCAGAGCGTATAAAAGAATTCAATTCACAGCTGTTCTACTTTTTTTAATGTAAGAAACATTAATCAAAGCTTTAAGTTATAAGCTTTTCTCATGTTGCTCAGTATCCCAGTTCAACAAAGATCAATAGAGGCCATCCCTGTGTTTCTCTCGCCTCACCAGGAAGCAGAGGCGTGATTATGTAAATGGGCTCCGCACCTCGGCCAGCTTGCTTATCTCCCAAGCCTTCTGCCTGCTGCTCCTGGCTTCCCATGCAAGTGCCTGCCTCTCTCTCTTATCTCCCAACAAAGCTCCAAGAGGCACGGACTGAAGCCAGGGATGTTAAACAATGACGCATGGCTGATTTTATTTGTAAGTGATTTATTTCACTGAATTTAATTTTTTTCACTTTGTGTGTAAGATATTTGTTAACAAGTCAGCACAGGAGAAGCAAGCCTGTGTTCAGAAGCAATTAACACCGGCTAGAAATCTATTAAGCTTCCTTATAGCTATGCTGAAACCAGGAAAGGTGAAGGGAGCCCCTCACTGAGATTTTCCACATGCTGTACACTAAATAGTCCACTTACTCCCTGACAGGCAATTAATCTGTAACAGCATGTGAAAATTTACTAGTAATAATTTTATTCTTTGAAAAAAAAACTGTAATAATCATATCAACAATTTAAGTGGCAGGACATACTTTTTTCAAATTGATAGTATTATATAGAAATAGTATGTATGTAAAAATAAGGAAATCCATGGAAAATTCTGTAATTCCACTGACCTACTAAGTGAAAGCCACTATAATCTGCTTTCTATAGCTCCACACCAGGTGCTGCTCTGGTCAGTGGTTTGTCCACAGGACACCAACTACTCCAGAGAGCAGCGTGCATGTGGCCTCTGTCACGGGCCTGGGGACACTGTCCTTCCCTGTCTCCAGCATTAATCCCTGACCCTAGTATCTCAGCAGCGTAATCCCCATTTAGCATTAGAAGCAACGGCTTCAACTGTGAGGAACTCTTTTCTGATAAGTATGCAGTGATTTGGGCATCGCTTTTAAACAACATATTCCCAGCTCAGCAAGAAACTCACACTCCTGAATGAACTCGAGCACATTATTGAGAAAAAGTTCATTAACCTTGCTAGATTCGAGGGTTAACAGGATAGCGGAAGAAAGGAACACAGCGAACAGCTCGGATACAAAACAAATTAAAATGAATGTCATCATTCCTTTTGAAATTCATTAGTTGATTCAGAGGGAGAATGTTCTTCTTAAATTTACAAGCATTTATCTGTGAAAAACAGGTGTACATCTGCTACTCAAATGCATCTTAAGCGGGAGGGAGGAAATAATGTAGACACTCACCCGTTCCACTGAGAGAGTAGCTGGGAGAGGGAGAAAAGACTTGAGCAGCAAAATCCTCAAATGTCATGACTTCCCGGTGGTTTTGAATTATTGCTTCCAGATACAGAGCTCGCTCTTCGTAGCTGCAGTAATTAGTTAAGGAGACAAACACACGTGCAAAATGGCATGCAGAGCAGCGGATGATTTGTTTTAAATGCCGTTACTCAGCTTCCCGTTCTGTGTGGAAAACATCTTGGAAACTCTTAAGCATTTTGCCAGAAAGTTAAAGTTAAATATTTGTCACACATAATAGTGAGACGCTAGTTTAAGACCTAGATTTCTTCTTTCAGGTTTCATTTATATCCAACAGTAACATCACTACACACACACACACACACACACACACACACACACACACATATGTATGTGTATATATATATATATATATGTATACATACATACATATATAATGTTATATATATAATGTTACAGGATTATAGCAAAGCGCTGATTATTATATCATCTTGAAGGCTGACTTAAGCCAGAAGAGAGCTGGTTGAGTATACCAACATTGGAATGGTATGGTGTGATAGTCTTCCTCTTCACTCCTGATCTAGGTAACAAGAATTCTCATCTCAGTCTAAGGAGACAAGGAACTGACACTTCAATAAGAGCTGGTGATAGGGTGGTGAGCACTTTTAACAAAGGTAAGAAAACATAACTTATTGGGAGGAGGAGGCCAGGAGTTATATTCTGCAAGGGGAGCAGAGGCTCTGAGCAGGGTAAGTAACGAGCATTAGGAAATAAAAATGGAGGTGGAGGGAGGATGTAGCAAGCAGTGTACAGTGCAACTGCAAAAAAATAGAAAGAAAGAAACCACTGCCTTCTAATTAAAGCTGCAGGCTGGAACACACAACATTCAAATGTGTAATCAAAAACCAGTCACCAATAAAACTCACAAGCGTAACACGCCGAAGCAACTTTCCAGCTGTCCTAATAGGACCCCTGCGTGTGGCAGCCTTTCACAGGGCAGAAAGCAAATCTTCCCCTTTGTGTGAGGCTTCTGTTTCCTCTGAAGGTGAATCATGCACTTCCAATAACGGAACCGTCAGAATGATCTGACATGAATGGAGGCGCTGCACATATAACTTTAGGAATTAGCACTGGGGAAGCCAGCATGATGTCTCATTTTCCCTTCCTCATTATTGATGCAAAAGTTAAAGGATGTGTTTTGATTATTTTGAAAATTGTGCAATTTCTTCATGAACACAAAACCCAGGGAGTGTAGATTCCCCTTGGATTTGTATCTTGGGCTGCAAAGAAGAGACATGATTCTGTATGTCTCACTAGCGTTCTGTGCATCTTGAAACAGGCCTTCCAAGATATGCTGGGAATGATTATGCCCTTCCAAGTAGTTCCTCTAGAGCTTGTTTTAAAACTGGAGGCGCTTCTCTGTTTTCTTTTGGTGGAGTCTTGACACTGATTTTGAGATGCAGGGTCTCTCTCCCACTCTTATATCTTCAGGGACGGAGTCACACAGGAGGAGACCTGAGGCTCTCTGGAGCAGTGCTGACTCACCTGGGAGCCACGTGACCATCACGATTTAAATGTTCATTGATGGATGTGCAAAAGGAGCAGCTATGCTTCTTTGCCCCATCTGTATAGTTACCAAGCCAAACTGCAGATATAGGATCCGGTGCAGGCGCAAATGTAGAAAGGAATATTGGGATATGCTTTATGCTAGAATTTCCCTTAGAAACTCTTAGAAAAAACGGAGAATATGCACTGGAAGCTTTCAAAAGTGGCCCCTCTGAAGATGTATGATTTTTTCTCTATGGATGGTCACAGCAGCCCGAGGCCTGGGCAGCGTGATCTAGCGCTGGCTCCTGGGCTGCAGGCTGAACTCCTGGTGACTTGCCTTAATGAACAGGCTGCCAAACTTCCTCAGCGCGAGGCGCCTGCTCAGGCCCAATTCTAGAGGGACCCACTAATGCCATTCACGTCTCATTATGGGCATGCTCATTCTGTACAGCACTTGGCTGTCACCACAGAGCGGCCCTCCGTGTATGGCCCCAGCAAGCCGCTGGTCCGGGGAACAGCAGGATGTTAGGCCTGAGTGGCCGTCTGGCGAACAGGCCCTCTGACACTAAGCTGGCACGTGCTGGCCCAGCAGGGGCTGAGCCAGGCGTGACAAATTACTCAAAGAGCTGAGCTAAACTTATGGTTGACAACCACCTGAGCCTTCAGACTGCTGTGGCCCACTGTCAACGCTCAATTCATGGCTCCCCCCGCCCCCCTTCAGTACAGACTGCTTGTGGGCCTGGGTTAGAGCAACCACGGCCCTCTAAAGACTTGTCACACTCTGCCTAGTATTATCCTGCTGCGTCTAAGACATCCCCATACAAAACTGGGGACAGTGGTGACCAACATAGAAATGTGTGTGCCCTTTGCTAGATTCTCCATGGAAGACTTCTCTGGAAAGTAGCCTTCTTAATCAAACTCACAATCAAACCCAAAGAAGGACTGGTGCACATAGATCCCAGGTGGCTGTCCATCATCCTCATCCTGCATGACACTATCCAACTGTCAAGGGGGCAGTCCCTGTCATGACTGAGAGGTCTGGACTCTTAGGAGGAAGTCCAGCACTGCACTGCAATCACAGGACACAGGCATCAAGTTTTGGGATTCTCCCACTCTGTGAATATTTATGGTCTGTAAAGACAAAGAGAGAACCAAAACTGCTTCCAGAATTGGATGCCAAAGAACAAAATGATCCTTCACAGAAGGATTGCCATGCAAGCTCTAGACTGTTACATGTCACACCCATTCTCCACTGGTCTCGCAGCAGTGCTAACTAGCATTAAACCTGTGTTGTCATTGAGACAAATATCCATGGTGCACTGGGCAAGACTAAGAGACATCAAATGCCATTCACTTGGGTCTAAGCCAGTGCATGTTAAATACCACGACAAAGAGAAAGCAAATATTATCCTAGCTTCAACAGTGCTTTGAGCAGGCAAGAACACATAAATGCCCCAAATCATCTGTTTAGTAATCTTAGCAAAACTATAGCCCTGGTTTAATTTTTGAGACATAAAACTTGCTGCTTTGACTGGCTGGTCAGTGAGCGCTTAGGTCTGTTAGTATCTATGCCCCCACAACACACTGGGATTACAGACTCATGCTGCTGAGTTCAGCTTTTAGGTGGACACCGGGGATCTGAACTGAGGTCCTCATGTCTTCACAATACTTTACCCCAAGGATTTTAACTAAATATATTGAAACTATGAGCAAAGGTGAATGGGAGCAATGCTGTCTGACATTATTAGCCACAGAGCTTCAAAAAAAGGAAAAAAAAAGATATAGGTATACATCAGAATGACTGTAAGACCCACCTCCTGCACATGCAGGCAGCTGCGAGGCACTAAGCTATAAATATGACACCCATTTTGTTTGTTTGTTTGTTTGTTTGTTTGTTTTGAGACAGGGTGTCTCTGTGTAGCCCTGGCTGTCCTGGAACTCACTCTGTAGACCAGGCTGGCCTTGAACTCAGAAATCCACCTGCTTCTGCCTCCCAAGTGCTGGGATTAAAGGCATGCACCACCACTGCCCGGCTATGACACCCATTTTAATACTAGATACTGCCCTCTCCTCACCTGAAAGTACCCCACAAACACAAACTTTGAATTCTATTCTGAATGACTACCTCATTAATATGATATAAATACTTTCAAAGGAGCAGTTTGTTCCTTGATCACTCAACTCAGAGGACTTTCAAGTTACTAAGCAGAAACCCATCTTGTATTTGTCGTTTCTGACCCTCTCAGTGGGGTCTTACTGTATAGCCCAGTTGGCCTGGAATATGTCATCCTCCCACCTCTACCTGACAACTGTTTGGAACTAGAGATAGGAGCTACCATGCCTGGCTGTATTCGAGCTTCCTTAGCAAACTACTACTACATTTTTGTATATAGGTCACACAAGTACTCCTACATTTTTGCATATAGGTCACATAAGTTATAAATACTCTACTGAGCTGTTGCCAATGGTTCTAATCAATAGATAACCTAGCAGACTCTGCTGGGAATTCAAACCCAGACATCCAACTTGAGTCTGATTATTATTTGATACTTTAGAACAGCAGCCACATGATGATAAGGAGGAGCTTGCTTCTGGTGAGAGGCCTAGGTTTCAGTTCAGGCACGTTTCCTCGCAAGACGGAGAAGCGATAAGTGCTCCACCTTGCAGCTTCACTTGTCACAGAGGAAAAGTGGGCGGATTCATGGAACCCTCCCTGGGAGCTCTCTGCCCAGGGTCCTATGTAAAAGAGGCAGGAAAGTATGGATGGCCTGCTCTGGCCACCCTAGTGTGGGCTCACAGGTTCTGTTCAAGGAACATCGCAATGGTGAGCTGGGAGAGAGAGCCTCTGGTCAAACTCTGCAGCCACTAAACTACATTGCTGACCGGAAAATGTTAGCCCAAAACCATCCAGTGCTTTCGGGTATCACAGTTACACTAGACCTGGGATGAGAATCTTGATTTTCTAACTTTCACTGTTTCCAAGAAGACCGTGGATTCCAGAATACCTGGGTTAAGTTCAGGATCTCATGCAAGGTTGGGAGCTAAGCTCCCAAGGAGGACAAACCACCCAACTTAAATGTATGTGGGCACAAAAACCAGCCTGCAACGTGGACTTAGGTACACAGAGAGCATCCTGACTGCATGGAACAGACAACCCAATCCCTCCATTTTAATCCCCGTCTTTCCGCTCCCATCTCCTTGTGCTTCTCTCCTACCTCGGGTTCTGTGACGGTTGACTGTTTAGCATTTCGATCATCTGTCCCGTGTAGGTTACATTTTCTTTAACATTTGGAATCTGTGTTGCTCAGACCTTCTCTACATTCTCCAAGTCTGGACATGGTATTCACACTGGCCTGAGGGGAAGGCTGCCTCCTGATATTGGGACGAGTGCCATACTAGTCAGGTCATGTCCCTATCCTGAAGTTGTGTAACATTTGCAGGAACTTATTAGTGACTTAAACAAGCCCAAAGCTAGCTGTCCCCACGGCTATCTGCCTTCTGACTCGCTAACAGCCATCTGCAAAGGAAAGGAAGTCATGAATCAGAACTGCCAAAGAGATGTCACATGCTCCCCTGAAGAATTCTGGCACCTGTTTCAGTGCTGACACTGGGCCCCTCAGTCTATCAAGGGTCATCAGCATCCCATTGCATGGCTAGCTCCCAAGTTAGTCAGCTTTCTGGTGTTGCTGAGAAGGAGCACAAAGTCAAGGGCTTACAGATTTTCTCTTACTAGTTCTAGAAGGCCATATCCCCAAACCACAGAGCTGAACTCCCTTCCCCTCCCCTCAGGAGTTCTGGGAAATTCTGTTCTTTCTTTAGATGCCAGGAAGATGTTTGCACTCTTGCTTGTATGGGCACACAACTTCCTCTTCTTTGTGTGTCTATCAGCGGGACACTTGTCAGTGGATTTAGTACTCCCCCGCCCCCTGAACGTCTAATCTCAAGACCTTAACTTACCCATAGCTTCCCGTGATTGATATGACTGCATTCATCCCCATATCACCATCGCTGCTTCTAAGTTTTCTGCACAGTGTTTATTGGGTTAGTATAAAACACTCAAAAACATGTTGATTCTTTGCACATCTGAGGAAGTAGGTAATACATTTTGGGGCATGTGGCATATATACATTTGAGAGAAGGTGAAAAGGCAGAAAGAGTGGGAGGAGTTAGGGATAGAGCAGCCTGATAGAGGGTCCCAGTTGAAATCAGAGGCCTTCATCTGATGCATCTCTGATCCTTGACACCTGTAGGTACCTGCCACCAGGCAGGATACACCATAGGTGGGTTCAGGTAGCCAAGTTTCACGTTAAATAAATAGATTAAATTCCAAAATGACCAGCACGGGAGCAGATGCAATTATACTCTAAAGCCATACGTCCTTTCCACGGAGAGTCTGTTTGTCTTTCAGTAGAATGCAAATTTCAATGTTAGGACTATTTAAGATTGCAAATACATGAATCATTCAATGTAAATGTCACAGCCTGGTGACATGACTTGACTGAATAATGCAATTGCATGAAGTGGATGCTCTGGGAGAGGAAATGAAACACATGGAGGTATGAGATATTAGATTAGGTCTCCAGCCCTAATGATATACTCCTGGAGGGGTTCGTCCACGACTGCTCAAAAAGAAGAAAACGCCCATATAACTAAGTTTAAGAGTAATTCTGAGGAAATGATAAGAACAAATGGAAATGGGGGAAAGCAGATTTTCCTGGACTATTAAATTAGACTTTTGGAGGAGGTCTGCTCTCATATCCCCAGACCAGCAGCAAAGGAATCGAAGGCTTCCTCTCAGGATCTGAGGCACTCCAAGGGTGCCATGGATTTGATCCATAAGAAGTGGCCATCTCTGTTCTTCCCTGGGGCCTGGCGGTGAGGAACACGTCTTTAATATGCCTTTCCCATTTCTGTCCTCTCAGGTTCTCCTTATCACCAACACATGAGAAAATGCCCAGGACCCATCAATCAAAGTCTCACTGCAGTAAAAGTGTAACTGACAAGAAAAATAGTCATTCTGCAAATTCCAGCTCTTGAGAAAGTGCTGTCAAATTGAGTGAGAAACGATTCAACCGGCTACTTGGCTGATGAAACCCACTGGGAAGTAGGGGGTCAGAACGATTGATGTCTGAGAGTTCTGGGTGCTCCTGCCAATGGCTTGATTTCTGGGAGGAAGGTGTATCATTTGGATGTCTTCCCTTTCATAGCCTTCACTTATCCCAAAGATCTATGGTAGAAGCTTAACATGTTCTTTAGACTGTAATCACAGCAGTGACCACTGGGACTCATCTCTTGACATTTCATATTCATGAAGTGTTGACTAAGATGAAGACACTTAGAAATGCACAGCATCTGAAAATGCCTTGAGTCCAGTTTATGACAAAACCTAAAAGAGGAGATGATTAAATAGGAATACATGTGGAATTTTAGCTCTACCATCAGTCTGCTAAGTGAAAAATTATTAAATAAAATACACTCTAAGTATTATCTAGTACAATGTAATTGAGCTGAACTATTTAATAATTATTGGACAAGTACTCTGATATTATATTGAGGACTAAAAGCTATTTTCATTTAGTCTACAAATTAGCTTATATCTAGGTTGATTCTAAGAATAAAATGAACACTAGGTATAGTAGCACTTGTCTGATGCACACAGGAAGCTGAGATAGGAGGCTGAAAGTTCAAGGCCAGCCTGGGCTGTCTGAATTTGAGTTGATGCTTTTGATTGGCCCTCTGATTCTACAGAATTCATTGTCATGATCCTAAGTTCTCCAACGACTTTCTTGACTTCATTTCTGAAAGCAACTTTAAGGAAATGGCTGCTTTTTTGTGTGATGTTTACAAACTCTGAGCTTCATTTTTTTCCTTCCTTCTATACACTTAAAAATAATAAAGGTGGAGGCTGGAGAGATGGCTCGGTGGTTGGAGGACTGGCAGTGTGCAGGGGTGCCCTAACACCCGACTAAACAGAGCTGCTGATTTGTACCTGAAACCAAAATGCACCACAGACTTTCCAGAGCAAGACAGTACCATTGAAGCTGTGAAACCGCAGCTGGAAATCTGGGGGAATTCTATAATCACAGAGGTCCTTGGTGTTTCAAAGCAGCAAAACGGCTGTCACTTGATATTAAAGGAACTGATGCTATCCAAAATAGAATGTGTGCAAAATGTTCGCCAAGGCAGGAGTCACTACTGGGCAGAGAGAACTGAACACCATGGCAGAGTACAGAGTACATCTTCACCTGTAGCCCTAGGACCAGCTACTGTACTGTGGGCATGGCTGGCTTGTCAAACATTTGCCAACATGGGCAAGACCAACATGCCAGAGGAGGGTGGGGTGACATTTCATCTTGTTGGGAAAGTAGTTTGGGGAAGCTGGAAGGGAAGAGCTCATCCTTTACATCTTTGGCATTTGGGGGGCTAGGGGGAATGACCAGGAAATATAAGTGAGCTGCTCAAATATTTTGCTAGGAATTTTGAAGTAGAGTGGGCACTGAGGATGAAACCCAGGTCTCACACATGCCAGGCAAAGACTACCACTAACCCACATCACAGCTTCCCTGGCAGAACACTGATGCTTTGCTCTTGAGCTTGATCACAAAGATTCCCAGAGGCTGCTGAAATGGTGTTGATTTTACAATAGATGCAATGCTGAGCTTGGCTGGAGGCTGTGCAGGGAGTTCTTTTAAACAGAGCATGACCTGTAGAACGAATATTGTGAGTGGAGTGGATGTTTTCCTGGTGACTCCTGGAGGAGACACCAAATATTTCCCAATCCTCAAGTGAAGTTCACTGGGCTGAAGACTTTATATGGTGGTTGTGCTTTCCTGTGACACTTCTGCTTGGTGCTGAAGAAGTGATATTCTCTCTTAGTACTAAAGGGATTCTAGAAAGAAAGTACGAGGCAGAGTCTAGCACAAAGCTCAGATATAGTTGATGGGGTATTCTGGAGACAGTGTACAGGATTCCTCCTCCCCTTAACTTCTGTCTCCTGCTCCTTCTTCTTTTCCCCCTTCTGTGCAGAGGATGGAACCCACGGCTGCTATACATGAGGCAAGTACTCTCTAGTCACAGCTTCCTCTGAAGGCAACTACATTTTCAGAGTGCTCTGCAGCAGCCCACCCTAATGAACAAGATTCTGCTTCCTGTGGCATGAGCCATGCTATATTCTGAGCACCAGCGAGGCCCTGGTAGGTGCACCTCAGCTGCTGTTGTATCAGTCATGGGAACAGTATGTACCAGTACCAGCTGGTGTGAGTTGGTGCTAGTCTGTCCGAGTGTGTTTGGTAGGCTCTATATTCCTAACCATGCCACCCCCTCCTGGAGCGTGTATGCTCAGGATCTTTTCATGGAGGAGGCTGAAGGCCAAGTGGGGTGTTTTGTTCCAGACTTTGAAGATGTAGCCAGCAGCTTGCCTTTCTCGCCTAGTTCTCAGTCACGGCCTGCCTCTTGAGTTCAGAATACTCCTTTATGTGTAAAATCCCTGTGGACAGAGGGCCAGGTCCACACAGCCATTTATAAGATGGGGGTACAGAGGAAATTGGTCTCCTTTTCTCTGCTCTCCCACTCAGAGAAGAAACAAATGCAAACTGAAGCGGCTAAGTGTGTTTCAATATTAGAATAGGCGTGGCACACTGGCACGTGTTTCTCCCTGCAGGGTGGGGACCCCGGTAGCAGGGCAGCACACCAGGCCTTCCACAGGACGGAATCATGGAACCCTCTTCTCTCTCACTCTCTGCTTCCTTAGAGCCCTCCTGCCTGGCTCGTCCATGTTTCATCATCTTGGTGGACCCTAGGCCTGGCTGGTGCCCCTGCCCTTCGCTCCAGTGACCCCACAGGTTGTCAGGCCCAAGAAAGATTTTCTGAGTAAACTCTAAGTAGACCTAGCTTATGGTGGGCACTAGAGGGAGGTGAGGAGGTTGTTGAGCTGTTCTTTGTCCTTTGTACTTGGAAGATGGTGTCAGCAGGTGTGGAACACACACTCACTCAGCCATCTCCCCTCATTTCAGTAGTGGCTTCATTTTAACTTTTTTTCCATAATCCAGAGGGTAATACAGAAAAAAGCTCGTCCCAGTGAGAACAAGGTCGAAGAGACATTGTCTACTGATGCCACGTACTTCAAGAAGGATGCATTAGATAAAAAAGACAGGTGTTTCCATCTCAGGTTTCTATGTCGTTATATTCTGGGATTAGTCTATTTTGCACTTTGATGAAGGTTGTCTGTTTTTACATTTTGTATGCCAAATTCTTGGTCCAAAGTCCCATCCATCCCAACAAAAAATATACTCTGAAAGTATAACAGAAACAGCCTGGACACCACTGAAGTCCCAGTTCTCACTGTTCTCTGGGACTTTCCACTTAAGCCTCGTAGAGTCATTCGATATCATCTTCGTGACTAAAAATGTGACTGCAATATTATTACTTTAAATTATAATCAAATCATTCTCTTGCAGATTAAGATACTTACTCTTAGAAAAATAGCCAAATTGAATTAGGTGTGTCTTTTCTTGATAGATCAAAAGCGGCTCCATTAAATCAGCAGTTTTATATTAATGGCAGGAGACATGGCCTAGATGAGCAAAATACCCTTTGGAGCCATTCTGCGCTCACGCAACAGAGATGGGCATGTTCCCTACAGTTCACATGGAAAGCAGGACTGTATCCCAAGTCCCCAGGCGAGGAAGCCAGACGTGCACCCACCCTGGTGGCTCATCCCATACACATCTCCTCCCTCCTCCTTCTTCCATTCTTCAAATGAGTGTGCCTGCACACACACACAGACATCCATGCTTCCTGTGTGCCCCCTATCTTCCCCCCCCACCCCCCAGAAGTGAGGAGAGCATTTCCTTGCTCCTGAGTCCTCTTAGTTTTGGCTCTTATAATCCCCAACTTTCACACCAAGGATTGAAGTATGCTGGGGCATTCTAAAGCATATTATAGAAAGATTACCTTATAATTATGCTGAGTTCTGTACAGGGTGATATCTCACAGAGAAGAAATAAAAGGTATAATATTTATAAAATAAAATTGTAGTGTTGGCACAGTGTTCTACTACTTTTGTAGTCATGAACCTATTGAACAGTTATGAAAACCTCAAACTACAGAAAAGACAAGGTTAGAGCCCAAACAGTCCTGAGCACGCCCCATTAATAAAGAGCCCAAACTCTTGAGCCTAGGCAAGTTCAGTGGACAGAGGCGTGGGTGGATGGATGGCCTGGGGCCGTGGGTTCAGTAGCTTGCTCCCTTTGGACTCTCAAAGGCTGGCCTCTTCCTTTCCATTGGCCTGCTTCAGTTTTATCTTTCTTTTTTTTTTTTTTAAGTTTGGAAATATGCAGTGTGCAAAGGTAAGTTAATTCTCCAATTGTGATGTTTGATGCTGACAAGGTGTTGAGAGTAGGCAGCTCCATCTCCACTTTCTCTAGAACCAAAGTAGCACAAAGTAAATTGCAATTTTTATAGCTAATCTGGCATAAATGGTCACCTCCTGGCTGCATTATTATCTGCATCATTGTTAGGAGGAGCCAGCATTTACAGTAATAAACTATATTAATTCAATGCTTTTCTTCATGCAACCATGTTTAGGTGATTTAATATACTCATTAAAGATAAATTTGCTCGCTTATTCCTGGTCACATTTTGAAGAAAACTAGGGGAGAATTCTACAGTTTTATTAATTGATTATTTTGGTAGACCTCTTCAGTGAAAATGATTTGGAACCATCAGATATGGGTTATTAAGTCCCAACACCTACAGCACTGGAGAACAGCACGGCTTTCCCCTGTGAGAGCCACTTGGCCTCTGAGCCACACCGGAATGCTGGGCGCTATTAGGAATGGACTGCCATTAGGAATGGCTGTCTTCTAGAGTAATGGGGTACCACTTGGTGTCATTAAAATATATTGAGGGGGGTACAATCATTTGTGTAATGTGTCTAAGCAGATGAATTAAAAATTCTGGTTGAGAATCCATATGCCATTGCAAAGGGCATGGTCGGCATCAAAGCCAGATCCCAGACACAGGCAAACACCTGCTTCTACGTGTGGTGTCATGTCAACAGGGCACAGCCACCTCACTAGGCTATGCTTTAGAAGCAGCGCCCCTGCCCCTCACCCCACTGAACAACCAGCACACAGTTGGCTACAGTAGAAATCAGGACCTCGAGGAGGGCTGAGAAGCTGCAGTGGTTGTTGAACTTTGTGGCACTCCAGGTTAATTGGCAGAACTGAACAGGAAAACAACTGGCAAGAGAAAAAAAAAAAAAGATGTGTTGGGAGCCCCAGCACAACACAGCAGAGGCTAAGAGGCCAGGCTTGGGCCAGAATCAGCATTCCTAACAAGACAAGGAAGAACTTCCCTTGATGGGAAGAGTCACATCATTTTCTTGTTTCAGGCACCAGAACTTCCTCTTAATGGGTGAGAAAGATTGTGGTGCAAATGTTTTGTCATCTAAAAACATAACACAAGAGCAAAGGACAAGACTCAACTTTAGCTATAGAAGCCTGAGTCCCCCCTCTGGCAGATTCTAAACTGTTGGTGGCTCACATTTTAGACTAATGTTTCTAACTGTCCGCACCCACCTCTGATGAAACTTAGAAATGGTACTTTGGGAATCCCCTTTGTATTCTCCAGACTTCTCCACAGCCACGCAGACAACACAGATGGTTCTCATTGTTTGCCTTAGACATCCCACATGCAGGTCACCGGGAATACTCAGTCCGGAACCCAGCTATGTGGACCCTAGGGGTCAAGAAGACCATGTGAATGATTCCTCATTCAAGGGTGGTTAGATGTGAATTCATGGAGAACATAAAACCATGTCACTCACGGGCTCTATCTCCTCTCAGCCTGTAGCTGACAGAGGTTACCTTGCTGTGCTGACGACCAGGCCAGGTACTGAGAGAAGGGAGCTGGCTACAGACCTTGGTGTGGGAGGGGACATGTAGAGCAGGGTTCTGAGACTGAGTGGACTCTATACAGGCAAAACAGGAAGATAGGTCTGGGAGCTAGGCACCGAGCTGGAGAGCAGGGGACAAAAGAACACAAGGGTGTGCACACAAAGCCCTGGAAACAGCTTTAGTAGTTGCCTCCAGGACAGGCTCTTAGCCACGTGAACTAATTTCAACAAATAGGGAAGAGGCAATGAAAACCTAACGGTGTGCCTCATTCCATAATTTAAATAATTTTACATATAGTTTACTATATAGTTATTCTTGAGATAGAAGGGTGAAAAAATTTTAAACGTGGCTACAGGTTAAGAATAATATATGTTTCAAAGTTCCCCAAGGAGCAGATTTTTAAAAAATGTTCTCATAAGCAACCAGCAAGCATGAATGGTAATAGGTATGTTACCTACCTCCATTAACTTCACACTATCCTCATAATTACATGGAGTTACGATTTGTCAGTTAAAAGGAAAACTGATCAAAAACCTGAGGCCAGCTTGGCTATATGACAAGATTCAAAAATAAATGAGTAAATAAGATAAGCCTTATTTTGTGTCTGAGAGTCTTGAAGTAAAGGCATGTTAGTTACAGTGTCAGGAGGAGCAGAGCAGAGCAGGAGGGGAGAGCGGGCACACGAGCCTATGGCTATGGCAGAACTTCCTCCAGCATGCCTGGGCTTCCGGTGCTTCCTCTTTGAAATTCAAGTGAAGACTGTAGAGTTAATAAGCTATTTCTGCTAACTTTTCTTGCACAGACTTAATAGGAATGATAAATGGGTTTCCCATCTTTTTGATTTGTGATTATTAATACAATATTATTAAAATCACATATACCCCTCCACATGTGCTGGTGAATATTGAATCTAGCTAGGAAAATATACATCTTTATTGTTATTATTTTTTAAAGGTGGCAAAAGAGCCCCCAAGGGCTGTGAAAAGAAACGCCTTTGAGCAGGAGGGATTGGAGCTTCTCCCTGTCAGGATCCAGCAGAACAAGCTACTTTCTGTGATGATGGAACCACTACAGAACATAATACCTGGGCCAATTTTCTGCAGAGATGGGTCTCTGAATGTGATTGTCTCATTGTACTTGTTGATAAGTGACTGCCAGGACTCTCCTTTGGTGATTATAATTAGCTGCATGGTGCAACAAGCCAGGCGATCACCATGGATTAAGTAACTGGTGAAAAGGTCAAAAGTTAGCAATCCCCACATCCTTGGGCTCTGTGACAATGCTAATCTTTCTGCAGTCAAGCACGGAACATTTGCACACAAAAGTTGATTTTTAACAGTGCTTTTCTATACAAATAATCTGACTTATGAAGCTGAAATATTTTTAGGTGGAAATAACTGCAAATGTCCATAAATCAATATATGCAGTGTATTGAAAGCAAGCTCTTGCTTATTTATTTCAATTAATGTACACTCTACCAAGTCTAGTCAGGGATGTACACATTGAGAATGGGGAGGGAAGTGCCTGTTACATATCTGGGTGTTGTTTGGGGGTGAAGGAAACGGCTACAAGAACCTTAGAGCTGAGGCTCTCTCTGTTTGCCATACAACACACCAATGCAGAGCCCGGCAGATGAGGACTGTGTGCTACCATCTGGGCAAGGCATTTTGTCCTGTCCCCCCTTCCTGGTATGTGGGCCTCTGCATCTTGCAGAAGGCTTTGACTGATGGTTCCTCTTACTCACCCATTGCTTCCCTAGTCCTCTGCTCTGACTCAGTGGGTTGGTTGTGGGAACCCCTCAGAACGCAGGTCACAGTCCAGGTTCCCTGCAGCCCAGAGGTCTCTTAGATGGCTGATGATGGGACTCTGAAGGACCTATGAACTTGGGTGGTCAAACGTACAGCTTTGCTTTCAGTATATCCTCTGAAATGATGCATTTCCTTTCATTATAAATATGGACATCAAACCACAGTGGCAGCATTCATGGAAATCACAGACCCTTTCACAGTACATGATGTTGTTGCCCATGATTCAAAACACTAATTCTGACTAAAGCCTCATGATTATAGGAGCAGTATATAACTTCACTGTTATATATAGCTAGCCATGTGCAGGTGTGTTTAATATAAAAAAATTCCACAAACATAAATACAAGCTGCTGAGTCCATTTTGTTGTTTATGTAGACATGATTTCAGGGTGAACACTCTATATTGGACAACCAATACAGGAGCTCATCCTAGCTCAGGCTAATTCTCCCTTTACCAGCATTCATTATGTGCCTACAGTTATGCATACATATACACATATACACACACATACATACATACATACATACATACATATAAAATAAAGAAGTGGTGGTGGCACACGCCTTTAATCCCAGCACTTGGGAGGCAGAGGCAGGTGGATCTCTGAGTTCGAGGCCAGCCTGGTCTACAGAGTGAGTTCCAGGACAGCCAGGACTACACAGAGAAACCCTCACTCAAGAAATCAAAAATAAATAAATAAAACAAATAAATAAATAATCAAAGAAAAAGAGGTTATCAGTTTGAGAGTGGGGCCACGGCAGGAGCTGGGGAAGGACACCTGAGAGGAGCTAGAGGGAGGAAAAGGAAGGGGGGGAAAGGATAGAATTCTATCTTAATTAAAAAACGTATTTTTGCCGGGGGGTGGAGTGGGGTGGTGTGTGTGTGTGTGTGTGTGTGTGTGTGTGTGTGTGGTGGCGGCAGCGGCAGCGGCAGCAGCACTTGGGAGGCAGAGGCAGGCGGATTTCTGAGTTCGAGGCCAGCCTGGTCTACAGTGTGAGTTCCAGGACAGCCAGGGCTACACAGAGAAACTCTGTCTCGAAAAAAACCAAAACAACAACAACAAAACAAACAAACAAAAAAACTCCCCCCAAAACTCCAACGTATTCTTTTTTTTTTTTTTTTTTTTTTTTGGTTTTTTTTCGAGACAGGGTTTCTCTGTGTAGCCCTGGCTGTCCTGGAACTCACACTGTAGACCAGGCTGGCCTCGAACTCAGAAATCCGCCTGCCTCTGCCTCCCAAGTGCTGGGATTACAGGCGTGCGCCACCATGCCCGGCCCCAACGTATTCTTAAAATAAAAAGCATTCCACATTCCACTCTAGCTGACTCCCTTCATAACACTATGTGCTTTATTTTCCACATTTACAAACATTTTGAGAAGGGCAGAAGGCCCCCCGCACAAAGGAGGCTGAGTACTCTATTCTGTTAGGTGTTCTCTAGATGTTTAAGAATGACCCTAACTCCGCAGCCTCACGGAGGTGGGGTGGGGTGGGGTGGGGTGCGGTGGCCACTGGTCACAGTGTGACACACAGTCTAATTGTGGAATTCTGCCTCTTTTCCTTACGTCACAACCTCGACTCCAGCCATATGTGACAGTTGAGGGGACAGCCCGGAGAGGCTGGGCATAGACCCTGTCCACTGTGAGGAGGGGGATTTTTGAGCCTGGTTGACAGTTTCATGAAGGTCAAGGTAGAATTCCCTGAAAGATGTGAATAAAAGAGAGAAAAAGTAATTGCAAGATAGGAGAATAAAAGTCTATTAAAATGTCAACAACAAAATGTATACACATGTACTTTGTCTTTACAGAGTACTCAATGTAAAGGGGACTGGGGACAGAAATCCTTCAAGAACAACCTTGCAGGAAACTGTCCCTTGTCTTCTTCAGATATGTGCCTCCCAAGCAGCCATTAGCAGGTGGGAGGGAAGGGCCACACTGGTGAAGCTTGTATCATCATCGCCTTTGCAGGCCCCTTTCTCAGACATGGAAACTGAGGTACGTGAACTGGCCCTCTTGCCTCAAGTTGCTCTCTCAACTTATCACGAAGTGGCCCCACTGCCATCTGATAATAGGTTGAGAGAGTCCAGAGCCGCCATAGGTTCTAATAAAATAAGCAACCCTGTATCTTTTCACAGCTAGGTGCCATGTGAGAGGCTGGAGAGCCAGCTGGATCCTCTTTCCTCATTTCTATTCTCAGCGACAGATTCTGACCCTGGGCTGGGCAGGGGAGGCTGGTGGGATGAACCAATGGGAAAGTGGCAGGGAGAAGTCGTCAGTCATCTGAACCTGCACACACACACACACACACACACACACACACACACACACACACGGCCTCAAAGAAACACAAAAACAGGTAATTTAATTTCATAAAGGGATCTTTCTGCCGTGTGCTTTTTCCTCTGAGCCTATTGAAATGTACACACCACAAGGACAAAGTCCAGGGCACTCTCCAGCTGCAATTTTACTTCTGCACATATTTAATGTGTTGCTGGGGATGAAGCATTTCATGGTTCCTGTGCTTAGCAAATGAAATAAATCAATGTGTTACGAGAGAGCTGTTTCCCCTTGCTGTTTGGGGGGAAGTGCTCCTTACCCTTCCACTAGCAGGAGCGTAACGAACCATTTCACAGTCTAAACCTCTTGGAAAGGTCAGAACGCCTATTTCTTAATTAATTTTTTTTAAAAAAGCTGAATAATACTATTTTCCTTTTATGTATCCACATGGGTAGTGGTGCTTAAAAAAATTACTAAAAATAAACAATGCCACAGAGCAAGAGAAATCTTCTTGTTTGTTAAATATAGACACTCGTAAGTCTTTATAAAGCAAGACAGAGAGAGATGGCCTGGCCCCGGGTTTTATTAAGTATAATCAAAGAACCAGGGAATTTGGGTTGCCATGGAAGTCAGGCCTAAATAAAGTTTATCACACTGTGCGGACTCAGCATTGTGCTTTGAAATAATAAAGCCAATGTGCCATAAAAAAACACAGGTTCCTTTGCTTGAATTTCTTTTAAATTTTTATGCTTAAACTTCCCAGCCTGTACTAAAAAGGCCCCGGCTTTGTGGTGTAACAGAAACAGGTACTCAAGGCTCGCCTCTGCTTCATGCTTGGGCCAGTCTCATTTTTCGGTCCTAATTGCAGCAGACAGCATTTCGGCTTTGTCAGCCCTACCTGCTCTGAATAGGAGCACTTTTGCTCCCCCCCCTTGTCAAAGACCAGGGAAGAAAGCGCGCTCTCCGGTTGGCAGCAGTCTTGGATCCTCGCCCCCGGCCATACTGTGCAATCACGCTGTTTATCCCACTGTAACAATCAGACGGCGAGAGCTGAGCACCTGGTCCTCCGGCCCGGCCCCGGCCCTCCTTGGCAGCTGACGGGCAACCTCGCTGCCAGGTGGTCGCGCTTCAATTACATTAGCTAGCCATTCTAGGGTTAACGAGGACCCACTTTCCTCAGAATGCCCCGAGAAAATCAGTTATTCATAAAAGACAGTATGCCTTTTGTTGATAGCTGAACAATGTTGCTGAATATCCCTTAAATTAAATTCTCCTTATTGGACTGAATAATGCAATAGCGAGAGCCCCAGCTAGAAGTTTGCATGTTTATTTACTGAATTTCTGAATAATTTATACACGGATCCTGGCTCTATTTTTCATTTGGTGGCCAAATGTTTCTTTGGAATAGGTCTGTGTGGCTTTGCCTTCGTTTTAATACAGGCTGACACTCACTCGCAAATGGAAAACAAATGAAGGCATGCTGTAATGGAGTGGCAGGGAAAGGAAATTGTACTTTGACTCAGAATTCACCTCCCAATTTTCTATTGCAGGAAGACTTTTAAATTTGCATAGATGCTTTTGGGGACTGTTTCATCCGAGGAGCTTTTTCCCACAAAAAAGGAAGACAGTGTGCGGGTCGGTCGTTAATCTCCAGGCCAGGACTATTACCAGTGCTTAGGTACACAGTGGCCCTGTGGAGACCTGGTGGTAACTGAATCTGATGGACAGCTAGAATGTGTCTCCCTGCCTCCGTCCTTCTGGAGAGCTGTTATCTGTGATCCTTGACAGCAGAGATTACAGGGGCAGGAAAGTCACGACTGAAAGATTTCCCTCCTTTCTGCTCTCCCCAAGTATCAGAGAGTGGGTATAGGAGGAATGCTCCCCCTCTTGGGATGTGGTATGTGCCGTGTTTAGAGCAGTGGGCCTTCCGCCTCAGATCCATGGTTGCCCAGCTAGACTGCTCTGGGAGAGCTGTAAGAGGATCTGCAGGGAAACAAGTGCAGCGTAGAACAAAGCCACTTAAATACTACTGCCTTAGGAACTGAGTCTTAGTTGAACTTAATTAATTTTATCCCATAGTGCTATATACAGGAACTCATATTTGTTGGGTAAGCACTCAACATTGATAACCACCCCCCCCCCCCCAAGACCGGGAGATAAGTTTAGAACAGGATGCAGAAAAAAACCCTGAGATATTTTTTTCTCCCCTAAAGTTAAATCACCCGAAGGACATATTAGCTATCACAAAGAAGAGAAGACAATGGGAAAATTCTATTGGATTTCCCTTTCATTTAAAGGAGAAAAGATCTTGCTTTTTTTTTTTTTTTTTTTTTTTGGTGATGAAAAAGATTGAATAAATCTAGAAAGAAAGGCGAACCTCAGTTGATATGCAAATGCAAAGGAGTCTGGAAGAGGGTTTTTAGGCTTAGCAGTGGCACACAGCACAGCAGCTGGGAGGCGGGAGCAGGGCTGGGAGTGGGAGCCTGTGGGATGTACTACTCCTGGTTGGTGTCTTGGAGGCCTTGGGCAAGTCACACTTTTTCTTTGTCTTCTCTTTTGGCAGGGGGGGGGGGCGTTTTGCAGACATTTTGCCCCTTGCACGGTCTGAGAGCTCAGATTTAAGCTAGCCTGCAGACCATTCCTGAGCATGCTCTCAGAGTTCATGAACTTCAGTCTACCGTTCTCCCTCACCCTAATCTGATTCAAGATCGAGTGTACACCCTGCTTTGTGGTCTTGAGCATAATCACCTCACCGAGTTTCTCTGACTTGAGACATCAAAAGCAAACTAGAACCCAGTGTCACAGCAAAGCCACCACCCTGGAATTACTGTTCCTGGTGGGTGAAGTACTAAGAGCGCAACCTACAATGGGCCACTCAGAAAGGCGCGCTCCTAGCTTGCTTCCTGATCATCTCTGATAAACGCTTGGGCTTTTTCTTGCCATTTATCTTCCCAGGCAGGCTGGTGTCTGGTCACAATGCACGTTTCCAGTAACATTGTCTCTGAATGATAAGATCCACCTTGAACAAGGCTCCAACACAAAGGCTGTCGAATGTGCCCGTGACAAAGCGGACACTCTTCTATGGCTCAGAAACAATGGCTGACACTTCTGTATGAATAGACAGAAGGCACATCAAAGCAGCCTTTCACAGGGAAAAATTGTGTGATGCCCACTTTAATCTCTCTGAAAACCTATGCACAAACTGAACCCAATTTTATTTTTCAGATAAATGTTAAGGCTTGATACAAGGACACCTTTCTCTTTGCAGTTAAAAGAGGAGGAGACAAAGATATGCTAGCATAGCCTTTGAACTTTTGAAAGCTGTATCAATGGACCAAGGTACTTAACCACTGATACAAGGGCAGAGATTTTACAATAGCTGCATTTAAAGCATTCTGACTAAAACCAGTCATTATTATAGATTAAAGAAAGGCATTAATATCCACATTTTTCTTAAAGCTACATTCTTTTTAATACTATTAACCCTTTGATCAATTAACAAGGTCTATACAGAGAAGGCTTATAAAATCACAGAGGCCCAGGGCTGTGATTTGGAGGGTCCACACCCATTCCTTAAATGAGGATATAGAACAAATGCCTTGTGGGTAGGACAGGAAAACGCCCTTCAGTGAAGAGATGCCTCAGGGTTGAGGTACCTACGTGGTGACGCTTCTGAAAGTGCACTGGTTTGGGAGGCAGGACTGTGCCATGGCCTGCGATGGCTCCTGAGCTCTCCTCTCTTCTTGCATCCCCAGGTCCCTCTGAGTAGCTGCTGCTGCTTGTTTCTCCTTGTTTCAGCTAGTTCAGCCTCACCCTGGGCACTCAGCTGATTTAACCTTGTGTCTTTCCTTACAAATGTGTCTTGATGGTTTCACAGCTCGAGTTCCAAGACGAGCATTATCTCCTCTCTGGGCACACCTCAGGAAGTCAGACCCTCTGTAGGACAGGGTTTCCTCGAGTCTAGATGATGACATGTGATACGTATATGGAGCACTTAGTACAGGGCACAACACAAACTGAGCCCTAGGGAGGGCGGGCTATCTAACACAGCCATTCCCACTTCTGAAAGGGACCATGGTTCCTTGCCCCCATTTCCCATAAAGTAAAATTGATCCTTTCTAGACCTAGGCACCTCCAATCCCTGCTGAGGGTCGAGGTCGGTCAGTGTTAGCTTCCACACGGTGCCACTGTATAGTTGGGCTTGGTAAAACAATGCCCACGATCTGCATAGGGCTCAGACTGGGAAGGCACTCTCCAGAGACAGGCAGCAAGATATGTGTTAGAGTTCTTTAAAGGAAAATACAACTTCCTGACTGGGGCTTATTTTAATATAAAAGTGTCAGTGCTTAGAATCACAGATAGCATGTAATCTGCAGACACATGACTATCTACACCCTGCCCAGAACTTGGTTCTCTCGTTTGAGAAACTCCATCTTGAGTGCTGACTATCCCAGGTATGGATGTAAGGATGTACCTGAAGACAGAGAAGCCTGTAACACTTAAAGGCTATGATTAGGGCAGCAGAGGGAGGAGGATCTGACCCATGTATTGGCCTGTTGTAGGTGCTGAGCATGAAGGTCACAGGACAACAGCTACCCAGCTCCCGGAATCTTAACTTTGGGGACTGCCGTGGTCTGCTTGGCATATAGGCTTTATAAGCCAATCATACGTGGAAAGGATGCTAACTCAGATTCGTGTTTCAAAATAAACAGGCAACTAGCTAGACTGCTGTGGAGACCTGTCAGTGATGGTAATAAAAATCTGACCTAATGGCCACAAGGCAGGGCTCCACTCCATTCAGCAGTAGAACAGTAAGATGGACTTAACCCTTAAATGGGATTTTATGCATGGCTTTTAATGATAAGCAGATCTACGAAGCAGCATACAAAGAATACTGTCTTAGTTAGTTTCCTGCCGCTGTGAATAATACCATGACTAAAAGCAACTGCAAACCAAAGTGTTCATTTCGGCTTACACTGCCTGGTCATACTCCATCAGAGCAGGAACTCGAGGCAAGAAATGAAGCCGAGACCATTGAGGAATACTGCCTATTGGTTTACTCTCTCCCTCACAGCCAGCTTTCTCACACAGCCCAGGCCGCCTGCCCACAGGTGGCGGAGCCCTCCTCCATCAATTACCACCGGCCAGTCTGATGGAGACAATTCCTTAACTGAGGTTCTCTCGTTCCAGATGACTCTATTTTGTGTTGCATTGACAATAAATGATCTTTAAAAAAAAACCTGACAAAAATCAAACAATTCCTTTGAAAGAAGCTCTACAGATCTGAATTTGGGAGCAGAGTCCTCCCTTTTTCCTTCCTTCCTTCCTTCCTTCCTTCCTTCCTTCCTTCCTTCCTTCCTTCCTTCCTTCTTTCTCCCTTTCCCTCTCCCTGCCCCCTCTCTCTCTTTCTTTTTTGTTTGTTTGTTTGTTTGTTTGTTTTTAGTCAAAGTTTCTCGGTATAGTCCTGGCTATACAGTCAGGCTGTATAGTCCTGACTCTTGCTCTGTAGACCAGGCTAGCCTTGAACTCAAGAGATCTGCTTACCTCAGCCTCGTGAGTGATGCAATTAAAAGCATGTACCATTACCACCTGGCTAGAGTCCATTTCCTTTGTTTGTTTGTTTGTTTGTTTGTTTTTCTCGAGACAGGGTTTCTCTGTATAGTTCTGGCTGTCCTGGAACTCACTCTGTAGACCAGGCTGGCCTCAAACTTAGAAACCCACCTTCCTCTGCCTCCCAAGTGCTGGGATTAAAGTCGTGCGCCACCACTGCCTAGCTTAGAGTCCATTTCCTTAGTGCCACAATCACTCTCCTGCTGAGGCATCCCCCCCCCCTTTAACAGGAGTGATGGTCAGTAACATTTCATACTCCCTGCCTTCATGTTCTGCATAGAAAGCCAACAGCACCATGGACTGTGAAGTGGATGGCAATGTTTCCAGCTATAGGAAGGTACTGTTAAACAGTGACAGTGCTACAGCAAAAAATTAAGATTTTTCTCTCCCTCCATTTCCCTATTATGAAGATTTAACTTTAAAATAAGTAAAAATCATTTAGAAAACCCAAAAATAATTCTAGACAAATTATAATTCAGTTGAATATCGTGACAATCATAATTTTTTTTGAAAAACACATTTTACAGTGAAGAGAGGTAATTTTCTTTCTTTTTATGAGGTAAG
The DNA here is from genome assembly GCA_964023405.1 of Apodemus agrarius. NCBI lineage: Eukaryota > Metazoa > Chordata > Mammalia > Rodentia > Muridae > Apodemus > Apodemus agrarius. Next base: position 34,129,881 of record OZ030008.1, on the reverse strand, counting down.
ATTTCAAAGAAAGTTCTGAAATTAAGGCAGACAAGGGGACTTGGAGAAGGAGGAAAGGGGTAAGGAAAAGGTGGAGAGGCAGAGGAAGAGGAACGGGGGAAGGCAGAGGGAAGATGGAGGAGGAGGAAAGGAAGGGAAAGATACAGGAATGAAAGGGAGATGAATGCTAACTGCCCTGCCTGATCAGGATATATTATATATTATAGATATATACGGAAACAGCTCTTCTTCTCTCTCTCCCTCCCTCCCCCATCTCTCTCTCTCTCTCTCTCTCTCTCTCTCTCTCTCTCACACACACACACACACACACACACACACACACACACACACACGGTTGAGGTTGGGAGGAAGCAGCAGACCCTATGCCGTGGGAGAAGACCGTGCCCTGTGCTCCAGGGGCACTGTGGAAGGCCAGCACGCCAATCCCCATGAAGAGACGGCTTGGCATTTCTTGGCTCCACCCCAGGAGTAACAACTAACGTGAGCTGCTGCAGGGATGATTCTCAGACTAATGTGAATAATCCCTGTGGTTTCTATTTTGATAATAAAGTGAATTATTGGGCTGAATTAGTCCATGTCACTTCCACACGGGCCAGGATCTACGCTGAAGTGGGGACATCCAATAACTTCTCAGGAGCGATGAGCTTCATTCAAATTTACATTTACAAATGACACTAAGGCCAAATTCTATTTTAGCACCCTGCTTGCCGGAGTTTGGCTAAGTTTTGAGTTGGTAACCCTTCTGTCACAGTCTTGATTTCCACTCACACTGGGCTCTCTGGTGTCTGGCATAGGCCAATTTTGATCATCTTTGTTTGTACATTTTAATATTTTAATAAAAGTTACAGTTAAAGCATCGATAATTTTCTCCAGTCATAATTTTTTATTATAAGAAAATCAAGGTGATTTATGTCCCCCCCCCTCCGGTCAACTGGCAAATAAGGCAAGCTATCCACTGCCAGCCCCAGACGTGGCAGCTGTCTGGGCCAATGGCAGACTTAAGGATTCACTAGCCTCCCAGGTAAAGATGGATTTCACTGGCTAATTACTTCAAAGTCCTCCTTGCAGAAGCAGAATTTCCAATACTTTATATTATGGACAAAAACAACATTCATGGGGCATAACACCCAGAATAACCAGAAACACAGGGTAAGGGCTAACAGCTCTAAAGGAGAACCCTGGTCAACAGGCAGTGACCTCGCCCGCAACCAAGGGGCTTCCAGGAAGCTCCACAAAGGCACCCTGAGCTCTCCGGATGTCCTCTACTCACAGTCCCCATGCAAACTGCCCTCTGGGGAGGACAGGGAGTGGGTGTTCATAGCTATGGCCCATTGGTATGATTGGAAACAGCCACAGAGAATCACGAACATGACCTTCATCTAGCAATTTTATGTATTTCAATATGAAAGGAAGTACCAAAGTCCATTCTGAAACTGTCCTCCAATCTGTCAGCATGAAATCATCTCTGTGAGCACCTTTAAGGGGATACGTGGGACAGTCTTTGACTTAGACAGAGGGCTGCATTAATAGAGCCTGGGGATTCCTGCTTTGTATCAGTGACCTAAGATTGTGCTTCAGCCTTGGTTGTAGTCTGTAGGCTGTTCTACAAACTCCAGAGAAGGATGCAAGAAGACAGTGTCTGCCTCCTACCCCAGTCTTTAGTCAGTCTTACAATTCTTATAGGCATGAGTTCACCGTGAAGGTGAAAACGACCTTGAACTTCTGGTCCTCCTGCCTCCACCTCTCACCGGCTGGGATTAGAGAGGTGTGCCATAGGTCTGTGCATCGACAGGGATTGAACCCAGGGTTTCTTGCATTGTAGGCAAGCACATTACCAGTCAAACTCTGCTTTTATGTTTACATTGGTAACTGTGACTTTAGATCTGCTACTAAATGAGGTAACGATGACAGCTGTTCCACTCCATACTGATGGGGCTAAAACTGGCCTCTGAGTTTGAGGCCAGTTTGATCTACAGAGTGATTTCCAAGGGAGCCACAGATCCACAGAGAAACCCTGTCTTGAAAAACCAAATCAAAAACCAACCAACAAACAATAGAAAAATGAGTATTTTCTTTCATTATAGGAATACAAGCTAATGCGATGAAGAGACCTGAATACAACATCAGTGTGACGCTAACATGTTTCATGGTAGAAAGAAATTCTAGGATGTGACAGCACTTGATAGGGGACACTGGAGCTTAATCTGAAAGTCAGATAGTTTTTTAAGGAAAGGCTTGTGAATCCTATGCATTGGTCTTTTGTGGAGGAAAAAAAAAATAAGTATCCAGCCTTGGTATGTAACAGATGTTTAATGAACAAGGCTAGTTGGGTCCCATTTGTATATATATCGTTTCTATCAATGAACCTCTGGACACAGGATGGATTTTACAAAGACTAAGCAAATATTGAAATTTAAAGAATATTTTGCATGAGTCTTACAATTTTCTATACTGAAATTTCAGTGGGTACTGCATTACTCTAAATAGGATCTTAGCTACATAGTTTCTCTACAGCAGAGATACTGAAAACTAGTAACATTTCTGAAATTCCACTGTTTCTGTAACTTTAAGAAAAAAAAAAAATCCCCAAATAACAAGTCAACATTTTCTTGATTGAAACAAAATGCATCTTCACAGAGGAAATTTCTACTTTTAGCAAAGTCAAAGATCATCAACACTGGTCAATAATTCACTTATTTACAGTGATATGACCCTGAGTTTATGAATATACAGTGACATGAAAACTAAGCCTTCAAGAGAAGACTGAATACAAGTTCTCAGTCCACAATTAGCACCTACCACAGAGGGCTTCCAAGAATTTCCCCATGAAAACCTGGAATGTATGTCTCATTCAATACCCTGAGAAGACAGCTTTTTTCAGGCACAGAGCACATTACCAGGTTCATTAATTAAACAGTGCGGGCGGAGCAGATGGATGCTACCTACGCTCCAATGAGGCTAAATTGGGACAGAGGTTTGCAGTTCTTAATGAGACTCCATAAAATGAATGATTACACAGTGATCCCAAGTAAACAAACCAGGGAAGAGCTGGACTGCAGGCAACAAGTGCTGCGACATGGCAACAAGGAAACCAACCGGGAAGCTTCTAGCATGCATACCTTTGAGGTCATCCAACCCATATCAAGCTGGCCCAGAAAAGCAGAAGAGCCTACAGATGACATTGGACAAGAACATACGAATGCCTGGCTGTGGAAACGAAAGGGACAGAAACCATTTTTGTCATATATGTGGTGTGTAACTGAGAAGGACACCCTCAAGCCTCCCTTTATCTTCAGAGAAGAACATGCAAGATATACTAGCAAAGGGAGCTCTCCAGAAGATGAGAGCATCAAGGTTAGCTTTAGTAATATTTTTTCTTTATCACTAATCTTCACTTTTCTTTGCTATGCCCCTCCCTCTTTTTTGTTGTAGACTATGCTGCACATGAACTTGTGTAGTAACTCGGAATGTATCTTACAGACTCATAGAAGAGGAATAGAAAGTTACCGGGATACTAAAAATTCCCCAAAGACGTTGGCTTTTGTCTGGAGCACACTACACACAATCTTTAGAACGACCTTCGAGGTTTTCCAGCTAAGACAGAGTACAATTCCAGTGAGCATCCGAAAACTTTGGAGTAACTCTGAGACAAACGGTAGTGACACACCCTATAGTATAGCTCAGGGAGTCCACAGTAGTTAATTGTGAGTCACTGTTCTGTCACTACTTGTTGCTCTGGTGGCCCAGTGCCCTGTTATGATGTAAGAAGCTCTTTCGTGACAGTCCCTCTGGCTCTCACTCTTGCATTATATCTGGCTTATGCTTCACATCTGTTTTAGAAAGAGGCAGGGTACAAGCCAATTCAACACAGACAAATATCTGCAAAAACTCAGGAACATCACTAAAACTGAAGCATGTTTTGGACTCTTCACCAAGTCATGCACATCGAGTCATATTAATTACATGCTTATTTTGGGCTAGCCTCTGGTGAGAATAAATGCATTTAATGTTCCTACTGAATTTTAAATTGGAAGCTACATAAATAAAGGTTGGGCTACGAATGTAATTTCAAAACAAGAACATGTTCTACTTTTCCTTCATTCTGCTGTTCTATCTTTATTCCATACAATTAGGGTTTAGAGCACTGGTTCTCAATCTTCCTAATGCTGTGACCCTTTTATACAGCTCCTCATGCTGTGGTGACCCCCAACCATAAAATTATTTTGCTTCTACTTCATAACTACAATTTTGCTAACTGTCATGAATCATAATGTAGATATCTGATATGGGATGCCTGTGAAAGGGTCATTTGACCCTCAAAGGGATGGTGACCCACAGGTTCAAAGTCTAGGTAACAGTCCTGAGTGAATATGTGTAACTCACAGGTTGAAAGTCTGGGTAACAGTCCTGAGTGAAAATGCCAAAGGTAAGAGGCATTTGTGAACCCTTATACTGTTAATGACCTTCTGTTTTGCCTGGGGACGTTAGGAAGAGCATGGGGTCTTAAGAGCCAAGCTGCTGCTTCTACTGAGGGCCCAGAACAAATTCTACTTGCTACACCTTCCACTACTCCATTTGCAAAGTAAGGCTAACACATTCTGTAGGGCTGTCTAAGAGTGTGAATTATGGTCCAGTGGCCCTCATCCCCTCTATGTTTTTGAAGAGGCTACGTTTTGCACATTATCCATCCATGCCAAGTGACTTTTGGAGCTAAGCCTGACTCTGGGTCCACAGGCTGGTTAGATAGCATTTTATCCACCAAATGTCAACACCAAGTACCAGCTGCTGGTTCCACGTGTGTTCTTCACAAATTGTTTGATTCTTCTCTTGCATTTTGTCTCACTTGATAAGTGTGACAGGAAATAGGATAAAACCAAGTGTCCATGGGAGTAACAGCTACAGCTCTCAACTCAGACGTTTTGAGAAAACTAGATAGCCTTACAAATATTAAAAAATGGTAATCTTAAATGTTTAGTTACATTTTTGTCTCACCAAATGCACCAGCTCATTTCCAATGACAAAGGGCAAGGACACTAAGATCTCTTTGGAAAACAAACAAGTGCCAGGATCTAAGAGGTGAGGCACACTCAGGCGCATGCAGTGTTTTTGTTTTATTATCTGAAACTGAATGACAATTTGCCTGAAGCTGAGCACACTTTTCAACTTGGATCTATAGATCAAAACAAAACCACTTTCAACAACACAACACAAATGAAATATAATTATCGACAATACCTGTCTCTATCTTCTTTTCTACAACAAGATAAACATTTTTTATAATTTGTAAATTATAATTTCTTTAATAATTCTGTATTATTTCATAGGCTGAAGTTCCTTTAAGGAGTCAGTCCATTTGCCAAATTCAAACAGCAAATGATCCCTGTGCTAGACTGTGACTAAAAAACACAAAGTCAGAAACAGTGAGGGGGAATCTCTACTCTAAAAATGCTTAAATAAAATGTTCAATAAGGGATCATTTATAAAAACTAATATTTTGATCATTAAAAATGGAAGGCTAACTGTACAAATGTGAACAATCTCTTTTTAGTACACAAAAATCTTATATTACATTTATGAATACATTTGCATAAGTGGCCCCCAAACACAGAATTCTGAACATTCTCTTACAACTTTATAAAACTATGGTATGAGCATCCTGGAGTGACCAACAAATGTGTCACCAGGTGGACAGTGGAGGCCTCAGCTGAAGGAAGAATGAGTGTGTGGGCCACAGGTCAGGTGCTCTGGCGCTTCCGAGCCACGCTTCTGATATTCGGTCTGCCTTTCCCTGTTGGTGCTACTGGGGCTTGAACTGGGAGCCTTTCACTCAATAGTGTGTTCTCTCCATTGAGTTCTATCCCAGTTTAATTTTGCAGGGGGGGGGGGGAGGGAGCCTATCAAACTGTTACATTCTTCCAATATGAGGAAGGAATTTAAAATTAAATCCCACCCCCACTGGAGAGGAAATATTTTTTAATAGAAATTTTAAACAACCTCACCAAATGCTAAGTAAGCTTTTAGTAAGCAGACCACATTTCATACAACACCTCAAAAAAATCTTTCTGGAGCCCCCCAAGACTTTTTAGCCTGAGGGGTTAAAAGTGTGGGTGTGGAAGTCAGCTTTTGTTTGAAAAAAAAAAATTAGCAATGCTATGAGTCACCCTGCATTAGCAGCAGAGGAGTTTTGCATCTTGTACGAATCCAGACACCATATGCCATGCGAAGGCCTATTACTTTATTCGGTGCCACCGCTGACAGGCAGCCACATGGGTATCCCCAGTGGAAGGGCTGTCTCCTCCGGGAGGCGAGGACAGGAACCCAGTGAGCTGAACACATCCGACATTGTGCAGAGCAGCAGGAACAGCTGGTAAGCTAGCAAGCAGCAAGGGCTAGCTAGGAGCGCCGATGCTAATGAGGCCTGCGACAATGCGGGCCTTCAGAGGAGCCAGCCCAATGTCTATGTGTTCTCACAAAGCCTCAAGAGGAGAATCTGCTCCATGAATTCATGCCTTCAGTCTCATTAAAACACATACTGGTGTTAGTAGTTTATCAAAGGCTGCTGTAACTTACAAGTTATAAATCTCCCCAACAGTTTCAACATGTTTTAAGAAGTGGCACTGAACTGTGTGGAGAAGCCCGCAGGTCTGTTTGGGGGGCAGGAACATTTTAAGAGGCAATGGTGAGCAGCAGGTTAGCAGTACAAGCAGAGCAGCAGCTGCTGGCTTCAGGTCCCAGCCCCCACACTCACAGAACTGTGTGCCCTCCAGCAGGTTATCTAACCTCTCTGTGCTCTGCTTGTGTATCTTATCAGATGACTCAGTCCTAATGTGTTCCTAGGATATGGCTCTTTCCTTCATCAGTTGCTGGAAGGACCCATGGACTGAAGACACAGGTGAAATACTCAGTGCCTGGACTGAGCGGAAGTTGGCGAACCTAAGTAAATCACTGTCTATTCCTGGGGACCAGTTCTGTCCCACCCACAACATAAGCCAGCAGACATCTCCTGAGGGAAAGGTTTCAGTGCAGGGAAGGAGATCAGAGTGTAGGGAGTTGTTGGGGCTCTGCGAATTCCAGGCAGGACTGCTAGTGGCTATGGGTTGGGTGGGCCTCCTAAAATCATCTGGGATTCCCTGCTAAGATCTGTGATGGTTCTGGGCTTATCTGAGGCTCTGAACTGAAAAGTGTTCACTTCTGAATAGTCCTTGCCTCACTTCCAACTTGTGACTCCTGTTCACTCTTCCAAACCAGGCCAGAGACTTGGGACACTGCTCTGAGTTCTGAGCTGAACCTGCTATTGTAGCCATCATTTGATCACTATGTCTTGAGGACCAGAGCCATGCCTTCGGTATCTTGCTCCCAGCAATAGCAAGGGTCTGGCAGATAGCAAATGCCAATGGGTATCTTGTTGAATGTAAAAAGACAAACAAACAAACAAAAACAAAAACCTAATAAAAATAAAGACCTCAGCACCGCTTCTAACTTCCCCTGTTCTTCAGAAGCAGCGCGTGGGAGTGAGACTGGGAAGGCAGGATCTGCTGAGCACCCTTTTGCCAATATAGTGTTATAAGCATCTAAAAAAAAGCTGTGTTAAATGATCATCTCTCCCCTGCCGACGGCTGGGTGTGTGGGAATGTAAGAGGGAAATGCCTGGCTTTGGAGGGCGAAATTTGTCTCCTTGAAGTTCCTATGCCAGGAATGCTCAAATAGGGGCATTTCAGAAGGTGACATATCTGCACTTTGAAAAACCAAAAGGATGCAGATGTCAAGTGTAGGTGAGTGAAAATGGCAGTAACAGTGGGATGATCAAGACTGAAATCAAGATGACATGCTAGAAGGGCTACCCTTGGGTTTGGAAGAGTAAATAAATCCCAGTAAAATTGCATACCCCTGTAGCCCCAGCTACACAGGATGCTAAAATACTAGTTCTGAGGCCAGCTTGGACAAATAGCAATTCTAGAAAAACAACAACAAAAGAAAGCAGAGGAAGCCACAGTCCTTTCTGCAAGGCTCTCTGGGACGCTGCTTGTCACTGCTGCCCGCCCCTTGTTGAACAGACAGCAAACCACAGTAGCAATGCTACTCACACTTAAATATGCTGTGCTTTCATAGTCAGCATTCTTTACCTCCAGCCCTTACTTCTTATGGTAGCCTGAATCCAACAGAGAATGCCAGGAGCACTAGAAGAAAACAGAAAGGCTAGAAAGGAACTAAAGTACACTGTCAGAGGACACCTGGGCCGGCCCACAGCTCACTCCCAGGCAGAGGCTCCTGAGGCATCCCAGTGGTCTAGGGATAGCCAGAGCTTCATCTCCAGCCTCTTACAATGGCCACAGCCATGCAGAGACAGACGTGACAACTAATGCTTACTGCCTTCTCATGCTTTATGGAAAGCACGTCAAATGAGCTCTGCAGGCACTGGACTTCAAAGATTAAAACAAAACAACCTGGTTTTATATTTTTTTGAAACAGGATTTCATGTAATCTTAACTACTGATCTTCCTGCTTCCACTTCCTAAGTTCTAGATTAACAAACATGTACTACCAATGTCCTAAATAACAAAATAAAAATCCGCTAATAACAAAAAACAACAAAAACCAAACCAAAATACATAACACATATACACACACACACAAATGAAAACCTTTAGTGTTTAAAAGTCAGAATGGAATTAATTCTAGCCCGAGGCTCAAGAGTAGATTCCACTGCCCAGGACACAGTGACAGTTAGTCATAGAGAGAATGTTGACACATTTGTCTGTCTGGTTCACACATGTATGCTTGAACAAACATGCACAGAGTCCAGACAGAGTCCTTCTTCCTCATATTAAGTTCAAGAGGAATGGTGTTCCATGGCAGGGCTGAGCAGAGCCACCCGTCACGGATGGAATGTGTCCCTAGTGAGGGTGCTATGACTCTCTGCTATGGAGCTGCCACTTCCACAGCCCATGTAATGCCACCTAAGTGCTCTGCCTCACATGACTGGCTGCAGGCTGCTGGAGATTAGAGCCATCGATCGCTCCCTGCAGAAGACTCTCGCTGTGCGAAAGGAAAGTAAGCAGCAGAGACAAACAGCTCCAGTATTGATCTGCTCTGGTGGAGGGCTGCACTTCCAAAGGAAAATCAGCACTCCTTCCCAGCACCTGCGAGGGAGGGTTACTGTCATATGCATAGGGACATGACAAAGATGGTGTGTGGGGCCAAACACTGCTGCCCCCTCTCCTGTCAGTGGGTCACAGACCTCTCCGAGAGCTGAGCTGCCGTATGAGACCTCCAGCTTTTAAAAACCGCTTGGCACCATTCTATATTCTCTGGGCCTTCTATATTCATCCACAGCAGTGCTGAAAGGCTGTTGTCAGAGCTCAACCTAAATACAGAGGAAAGCAATGAAGATGCATTTCAAGAACACCCTTTCAATGACCAAGAGTCACCTAAAACTAGAAGTCTGGCTCTCATCACCCAAGACATACATCTTTTTCCTATAGAAGAAGATCACTCATCTAACTTAAAGGCCAACATTTAAAGACTGGCTTCCAAACCATTCATTCACCTTAAGGAAATTGCAGCAATGTAAACTATAAGGCTTCCAGTAGTTTTTTTTTTTAAATAAAACAAAACAAAACAAAACAAAAACCTTCTTCAAGCATAAAAACATAAATTCACCTAAAAAGACAATGGAATGCTAAAGTACATCAAAACTCACTATTCTTGCAAGCTATGTGAAATGAACTATAGGATGGGAACAGATTAACCTGGGAAAGTGGGCTGGGGAGTAAAGGTGCCTGCTGCCTGCTGAAGGCCTGAACGCATCCCTAGAAATCACACGGTAGAAGGAGAGACCTGACTTCACAAGGAAGCTGTCCTCTGACTTCACATGTGGCATGACCCATATGCTACCCCTCACCTGAATTCATAAAAATGTAATAAAACTTTAAAGTGAGACAGGAAGAAATCTATACAGAACTCAGAAGGCCCCTTTATATGTGTGTTTCTGTGGAGATATAAGCAAACTGAACTGTATTGCTTTTAAGAGTATCCTTTGGATTAAGGTTATTATTTAAAACCAGTTCTCTCCTTTTGTTAAGTCGTTTTCTTCTAAGCAGTAAACATATCTTCTGGTACAATTAAACAAACAGCACTAGAATACTTTGCCCTCAGAATTGCTTAAAGTATTTGCATTTTTATTTCCATCCAACTGAGAATACTGAGGGTTGCTATTCTGGATGCCGCTTTCCCTCACCTCAGTAGTGGCCAATAATTCTGAGTTGTCCAATGTGAGACTGTAAAACCTTAAGCCTTCCGTCTGAGTCTCTTGAAGCTCCCAATAGCCAGGCAGAAGTTAGACTGAGGTAAGAAGACCCAAGCTGTCTACAGGGAGGGGCTGGAGGCAAGGGACACTTGGGCAGTTCCTAGCTGTTCCCATCATAAGGTTATCAGCGATGACAAACCTGGCAGGACCCAAACCTGAACCTGGGACACCCATAGAACTTACAAAGTCATCTTCTTCCATCTCTCCTTGAAATACCTCTGCCAGAATCCTTAAGACTGTCTAGAAAATCCTTGGGCTCTTATGAGAAAAGATGATTCTACTCATGTTTACCTTTTTATCTAAAATTAGGAAGTAAATTAAACTTTACTGAGATTTTAATGCACGGCCTCACTGGATGTTTCTTGCTCCTGAGCCTGTCCCAGGACAGAGATACTGACAGCAGAGCCTCATCCACTTTCTGCACATACACTGGGTTGTTGGGGTTTCCATGAGTCTCTTATTGAAGTTCAGAATTTTATCACATCTTAAACAGAATCATTACAATTGATTAGCCCAAGGCAAGATGTGCCTGACAGACCATGGTAGTCTTTTCTGTCATGACATCTGTACTTTATCTCATAGTAAAGTTCTTGTAAAAGTCATCAAACAGAAAGACGAATTACCAATTTTCATTTCCCTTTTTAGCACAGGAAATGTGGAGTTGGTGGCCTTTTCTGCTATGGCAGAGGGCTGACTTCATTTACTCATCTAACAAGCATTTCCTGAACAAATATTTATCCTGTGGCAGGTGCTGAGACTGCATCCAGGGTTGAGACTCTCCTGGAAGACACATGCATTATCTGTATCCTTGTTTTGAGCTGCCCTTGTTTTACCAATTTGCTAAAAATTTTAATATCACCTTTAAAAATATCAGTCAAAGAAAAATTCAGACAAGAATCTCTGTCTTCCTCAGTGGGGACAACACAGGTAAAAAGAATAAGTGAATTCTATAGTAAATTAGATGGTGACAAGGGCTCACAAAATTAAGAGCACACAGGAAGGTCACAGGCGGTACTAGAGATGTATGTACATGCACAGATGTGCGTAGGTGTGAGCAAGCTTTATAGGGGAAGGAGGGGAGAGCTCAGAGTGGCTGGGAATGAGTCCTGTGGACACCGGGGACAGGACAGGGAGGGGGGTGCTCTCTAGGCACAGGGCAAAGAGCACAGGCCTTCCCTGTAGGGCTCTGGTGAATCTTGGCAGTATAAACGGGGCAGTGTCTGTGGATTTGTCCATGCTGCTGTGCTGAGGAGGCCAGAGGAGGCAGGAAACGAAGTGAGGTGGTTCTGGCTGGCAATAATCCTTTAGCTGACCTTAAGACAAAAAATTGCTATTGCATTATAAAGGGACATTTTAACTTCTTGAGAGTAGGTGCATACAAATACAAGATGCGAAGAGAAGACCTGGAATGGAACATGGAAAAACACAACCTTTGATATGGGAATTAACTTGTGTTTTTACAAAGCTCTAATCTCCGCAGTATCCAAACAGACCATGAACAGAATTTTGTAGGCTAGTTCTAACCTCCTCAAATTCGGACATTTTGAATATGCTAAAATATATCAGTGTGGGGTTGGGAGAGGTCAGTGGTAGGTGGCTTGCCCAGCATGCCTAAGGTCCCAGGTTCAAATCGTAGACAGACACACACATACATATACACAGACACACACACACACACACATCAATGAAGCTTGTACAGCATTAAGGAAGATGGAAACCTCTAGCCGGATGTTCTTAGGGATCTCTATAGAACAGATGGCAGGAAAGAACACTGAACATAAGCTGTTAGGGCTTATGGGCTAAGACTCTAATATTCCCCAGCCCATGGATGTCTCTTTAATTTTTTTTTTTTATTTTTTTTTTACTATCAACAAACGAACAGAGTCAAAATCAGCCAAGCCTGGAGAGATTTACTGTTTCACAGAACTATTAAACAAAAGTTTAAAAAATAACATGTCCATTTAATCTCATTGCATTAAGATACTATTTATATCTTAGTAAAGGCAGGACAATTTTATGCTATAAAACACTTTAAGTTCTTTACGCTTTATCACATCCTTTCAAAATCCATATTATTGAGCATACTTCCTAATATGAATCTAGACAGACTTCGGAGGCAGTCAGTGGGTCCTAGCTTACTGAGGCAAGGACTCACGGTCTAATTTCCATTCCTTCCTCTGAACAAAAACAAGAGATGCAGCATTAAGGTCCACAATGATACGTTGTTCTCCTAATGCAAGCCCACCAAAATTACTCTAGGCTAGATGCACTTAAATAAGCAATTGTGATTAGTGTCTGAATATATTTTTGGAAAACAGACTCAACAAAACCTTGTGAAATGTCTAGCCTAATGAGACTTGCAAAATGAACAGATGAAGATCCTAACGAGAGACACACTTAGGTGGAGTCACTCTTCCCTAGTGGAGCTCCCCCGATCCTCTCACTCTGGTTTGTAGTTTGTGTTTGAAAGACCCAGAAGAACCACTGGATGCTGACTAAGGCCTTTCCTACATCCCAGAATAAGCCCTAGCAGTGAAGAAGGCCTCACAAGAGCAAGGCCATTTATCAATTCAACCTACAGTAACACCAGGGCCACAGACGTGTGTTGGAGGAGAAGGTCAGAAGCAAACTCCGAAAGCTCCCACAACATGCATGGCGGAGCCTGGGAACGAAGGTGTTCTGGAAGCCAGAGGGCACAACTTCTGATCACAGGGACTGAGCCGGGAGTCAGACATACCCTGCAACCCAGCATGTGTCTGCTCACTTGTTCATTCCCTTCCCTGTTTATAAGATGTGCACACTTTATCAAGCCTTTTTCTTACTCTAGGGTGATAGAGACACAAATGGTGACAGGTAGGTTTGCCCTCTGCAGTTGACGTACTCATGGGAGAAAGACACAACAATTAAATGGCAAGAACTAAGAAAAAAATGAGGAACAGAGCTTAGAATTTAGGACTGGGCTGGGGCCATGCGGTACAAGTGGGAAGAAGGTGCACTTTGGTTACACTTTAAGGATAAGCTTTTTGCATACACCTCATTCCGTAATAGTTAGCAATAATCTGTCTGGGGGATTATCTCCTCACTTTACAAATGAGGAAGAAGGTAGAGGTAAAATATTCACTCGTTCAAAACTGAAGAACTAGTTACCAGTTGAAAACTGAAACCCAATTTCTGTCTGAGGCCAGCTCTCATATATGCCTGAAAACTGTGGATACTATAACAAAGACACTTTGAAATGTGCCCAGCATTTGTAGGCAGATGACTGCCATGGAGGAACGGCAGTACCCTGCACTCTTTCCTACTAGAGTTGTCACTGAGAATGAGCACTTGACCACAGAGGAAGGGGGTAGAGCTCAGTGGTAAGAATGAGTATGGATAGCATGCATAGAATGTGGGATTTCCCCTGCAATGCAAAAGTAACTCCTAAACCTGCCCAAGTACGCAGATCCAGTTCTATGATATTAGTGTATGATACTGCAGAACATGAGATGTAGACACAGGCTGTTTCCAAATAAATTAAAATGTACTATTCTAGTGTGCTATCAACGTGAAACTCTACTTGAATAGTAGTTACTCCACCTGCAGGTTCAGCTCTCTTGCCTCTCTGCTATGCCTCCCTTTCACACACACACACACACACTCACACTCTCTTTCTCTCTCTCTCTCTCTCTCTCTCTCTCTCTCTCTCTCTCTCTCTCACACACACACACACACACACACACACACACACACACACACCCCTAGGATGGCTCTGGAGCTCTAAGGCCTAGATGACCTTTTTTAACCTTTCTGACCCCAAGCAATGACCACAGGGCATATGATTCCAGAGAGGAGTCCCTAAGTGTATAGAAACTCACCTCTGAGGTACTTATGTGAAATCCTGGCAATCCACTGCAAAGAGGGCAGTAAGAAGTGCTTCCCTCATCCAAACTGAAGCACAAACCATGGCTCTAACAAAAGTCTAGTGCACTACTCAGGACAAATCTCTTCTAATCAGATAATTTAAAGTTTCTCCTGGAACACCTGTCTTTTTATATATGTAGATGTCACCATATATGTTTATCCTGTTGGACATAAATTCTATTTTCAAAATTAACAAGCACTTAATAGTTGAAAGCTCTTTAAGATGTAAAAGATTTTATAAACATGCTACTTAAATTTAAAACAAATTTTACTTTTCATCTGATAGCCACAGTAACCTCAGTTTCTTGGGAGTATAAATTTATTTTTCCTGACTTCAATTCATTTCATTTTAAATGTGCTTAAAAAACCCCACATATCCTATTTATTTTCTCAGAGCCAAGCTGAACACTCAGCAGGAGAATATAATGTGATGACAGTTTCCATCTTCTTTGGGGAGAGAGTTATGAGTCTTGGGTGTGAAAGGCACAGTACAATGGAGAGTGGTGGCAGCTCCCCCATCGGCTCTCCGCCTTCTTTAAAGTCCATAGAGGATGGCAGTTTGGATGGAAACCCCAAAATCTATTCTGTCCATCTGTTTTATTATTCTTAGAACAACTGTCAAAAGTTGCCCAGGGATCAAGTTGCAAACGTACTAATTTGCCTTTGAAAAGTGGGCCCTGGGGGAATTCTGGAACTCTGCTTATAAATTCAGAATCCCCTCAGCCAGCCTGCCTGCCCTAGCCTTTGTGGAGGTATGAGACTTTGCACTTCCAGGCATACATCTGCCTCAAGGCTGGGATGCCCTGATAGACTTACATCCCACTTCATAGGCAAATGAAGGAGAACCACAGGGACTTGGCATCTTAAGGGCTGGCTTGTTCCCTGACAAGCAGACTGAGTTTTTTAGGAGGCAGCCCCTTCATTGATCATAGGTGGATGAAAGACCAAAGCTTTGTACTGGAGGTTTAAAGGCGTGAACGTAGCAAAGGGATACCCGTTCTGTACTCTTTTATATCCTTGGACCAAACAGGAGACAGGAACCTGAAATGAAACACTGAAGAAATAGGATGAATATAAAAAACTATAAGCCACTGAATGTGGTGCCATTTGTTTTTGTGGCTATGGTGAAACAATAAGAGAAAGACTGGACAGACAGACAGACTGCCAGATGTGGTCTTGTCAGAAATTACAAGGCATACATAGAGTGGTCTACGCTAAAATAGTGAGGCATTTAGGCAGCATGCTACTCTGCTCAAAACTAAAGCAGCTGCCCCTTCCTTAAGCGGGCTGTGCTTAAGGCATGGGCAAACACAGTATACAGATGGAAGTGCATGTAGGCTCACTGGACGTAGGAAGATGAGAGAGCAAGAGCCAGCACTGACCCTCCTAGTGACCAGCCTTCTCTGCTAGGTCCCAGTAGTCTCCAGCAAAAAGCTTTCAATACATAGGACCACAGAACCATACCTGAAAACAAGATGTTTTAGAGTTCTGAGTTTCTCAGTACTAGAGAAAACTAAAAAAGAGGCCCCTTCAAAGCTCACATGATGGCATTTGGACTGTACTACCCAGATTACCAAAAAAAAAAAAAAAAAAAAAAAAAAAAAAAGTAAAAAAAAAGTATTGGGTTTTGATTAAAACTTTCCTTGAGCATGTTGCAAATGGCTGAGGCAGGAAGCCTGCTGGGAGCCCACTGCAGACGCACAGAAGGGATCACCAGTTGGACCTGCTGCTTTGTCCTCCTTTGGCTTTGCACAATCTCTTATTATAATAAGGCATGTATTATCCTTTTTAGAGATTTGAATAACAGAAAGTCTCACTTTCAAAATACTGCTTATAATCCCAGAGTCTACAATGTTTTCTGTTGATGCTGGGCTTTTCAAAATGGGATAGATAATTAGTAAACTGAAATTTGATTAATGTTGGATTAAGAGGTTCTGATGCTTCCCTGAAATGTGTTATTTCAGTCTGTGGTCACTGGAAGAGACTATCTTTAGGAAACCTGTTCCCTCTGTTTTCCAGAATAAAAAGATGAACTTCAAACCTTGTCTTTTAAATAAAGAAAATTCGGTCTGAACAAGTCAGATTTTTTTCTTTCTTTCTTCCCCCTATTTTTTTTTTTAATTTCTCTTTGTCACTCTGAAGTTGGAGCCCATGAACTAATCAAGAAAGCATGAAATAAAACAGAAATACAAGTCTTCCTCAAAATTGCTCAAGGTGAGTCCTTCCTGCTTATGGTGGGTAACTTGGCACAGACAGCTTGTGCCGGCCTCTGCTCTCTGGAGGCTCCGGCACGGACTTTTGGGAAAGGAAAGAACTCTGGAAACAAAAGGTCTGTCTGGTCTAGTATAGATTCCAGTCACTGAAGTAACCGTTTAAATAATAGTCCATGGAAAACTTAATTATAGTACTTTGTGCTTTCAAACATCAGGTGGGGCTTACCTCTTGTAGGTTTGCTGGAGTTATATAAAACTAGATGATGACCATTTTCATGATCAGTGGCTAGATTATTTTTCCCTGTGTTAAAGTTCATGTTGTTCCCCTACTGCTGAAAAGTGTGGAAGAATTAGAAATGATGGCTCCCTTTGAAGCGACTCTGTCGTTTACGGAATGACCTTTTGCTCTTTGAATATTTAGACATCAATAAATGCCAAATGCCTAGAAATGCTCACCGCACTATAAGGAAGGTAAGCAGGGTCAGCAAACACCTCTCATATGCCTTTGGCATGACAACTATTTCCACTCTTCTAACAGTTTTCTAATAGCAAAATGTATTTAGGAACAACAGTGGAATTTATGTCATCATGACCAAATGATTATGGTGCAAACCGGAGATTCTTCTGGGGCCCAGCAGGTTTCTGGTCCCTATGGAAACGAAGCCTCAGACATTGTCCTCCACTCAGCTGGAGGACAAGGCCGGAGGCTTTTGTGCTCAGTGAGATTTCTTCCACAACCTTCCCGCAGCAGACCCTAGCGCTTCCTCCCAACTCCTTTCTAATTGAGATGCAAATGCATCTCTCTGGCTGATTACACTTCCCTTAAAGCAACTGACGAATGCAGCTGGAACAGGAGTGCAGACTCTCCAACAAGTGATTTCAGCTGTCAGTATTTGCATGCTTGGCCTAGACCAGCCTACTGCCTACTGGTCTCAGAACATTGCAGGTTTTTTTTTATTTATATGCATAAAATTTAGACATTAATAGTTAAAAAAAAAATCCTGCCCCAGCAACCTAATCATAGGGCCCTAGGGTCTGGAACAACAAAACAGCAGTGCTTTCTGGCCATTTTCCTCTGAGCCTTAACTGGGGCTGTCTGTCCCTCCTTCCTGAAGGTCTAAGCTGTGGTGGCACAGTAAGTCTCTCCTTGTAAGTTTTCAGACTTTAAGCATCTTTGAGCTCAATCTTTCTCTCTAAATATGAAATGAAATGAATATGAAAACTGATTGCTGAATAGTCTTTATGTTGCTTTCATATTGATCAAGAGAATTAATTTCAAAATATAAAGTCTCTCAATAACTTTTAGGGAAGATATCTAAAATCTATCAATCAATCATGTACAAGGACTGAACCTAGGACTGTACATGTTAAGAAAAGTGCTCTACCACTGAGTTGGCTTGTCTTATGTCCACTTGACAAAAACTAGAATTATTTGAAGAGAGGGAATCTCGATTGTAAAGCTTCCTCCATAAGATTCAGCTGTAAGCCATTCTCTTAAGTAGTGATTGATGGGGAGGGCCCAGCCCATTGTGGGTGGTTCCATCCTTGGGCTGATAGTTATGGATTTTGTTAAGAGAGCAGGCTGAGCAAGTCATTAGGGGCAAGCCAGTAAGCAGCATCCCTCCATGGTCCCTGCCTCAGCTCCTGCCTCCGGGTTCCTGCCCTGTGTGAGCTCTTATGATGAAGTCCTTAGATGAGGAACAGGGTTATGGAAGTGTGAGCCAAATAAACTTCTTCCTCCCCAACTCACTTTTTGGTAGTGGTGTTTCACCACAGCAATAAACCCTAATTAAGATAACCACTGAGCTAAAGCCCCAGCCATAAAATTGTTTTGAATACAATAAAAGGAAACATGTATTAACATAATCATCCCATAAAAAGAAAATTTCATGTAATATCTAGTTTTTCAAGAAGTTTTCCAACTTTTCAAAAGCCCGTTTACACTGTTTTTCAAATGTGCTTCTGTGGCCGGCTCTTCCTACCAGGCACCAGGGACTGCAGGTGCTTCAAGTGTTTAGGACAAGAGTTGAAATGTGTATCTTCAAAACAGAAAAGCAGGGCTTGCAAGCTACACACATATGCAGATGTACACAGAGGCTGTATATGGACCCACTTTTCACTGGAGACAATGGATGTTCCTAACTCTGGGAAAAAATACAGTGTTATAAAGTTTTTTTTTTTTTTTAATCTTTTGATACTGTTTCCCAAAATGAGTTTACCAAATGAATGTCTTATTTCCTTTGCTGCCTTGCCCTCAGCCCCACCACCTTTACACACATAGGCATAATGAATCAGGAGGTAACAGGGAGAGAGACAGTCAGGAAGAGAAAACAAGGCCCAGCCTGTGCAGTCCCAGTACAGCTCTGAACCTCATACTCAATGCAGAGGTGACTGGATCTTATCACAGAAGTCAAGGGAACAAAAGACTGTGTGGGTCAGCTGGTGAGGGAGAGTAAGACTATACCACAGCAGAGACCCACAAGGATTATTTGGGGTGGGGTGCAGCAAAGTGACCCAGAGGCCAGCAGAGCGGGAAGCAACACTCCTGCCCATGGCGGCCTGCAGTGAGACAGTGGCCAAGAAAGAAGAGCCCTGGCTGTGTGGCTATGTCCCCAGGCACAGCATCAGCCTGGTTTCTTAGACTATTGGAATGTTTAATGTTCTTGAGATTTGTCACTGCACACCAAAAATAGCAAAACAGTTACTTTGTCTTCATGAAAACTTCCCCTGAAACTAGGTACTTCCTATAGGCTCATTTCTGGGCAGTTTTGACCCTAGGAAGCAGACTGTTATCATATGGCAGGGATTCTATACAAGCTATTGAAGGAGACACCTCCTACCCATTATTCTAGTATTTCCTAGGTAAAAAGTAAACATTCTTGTCATGGAACTCCCAGCTGGGATCTTCTAGTCTTCATATCCAAGGCTTGGAACCACTTATTAACGGGGATCAGGCTGGGGGCACCACTTCCTGGGCTTCCTGCTGAACAGGGTTCTGTTTTACTCTTGGGACGAGACCTCACCAGGAGGAACCATGATAGTGGTGCTGGCACTGGGTCTCATGAGGTTGGTACTATGGTGGCCACAGGGACAGGTGCCCTGTGCAGAGACTGGGTACTGAAGGGGAGGGAGCTCTAATAGGGTCAGAGTTTCTTATTCTTTAGGAGAAAGATTTTTTGTTTGTTTTTAAATCTACATTTTGGGGGAATGAGGGGACAGTTCAGCAGTAAGAGTGCTTGCTGCACATGCATGAAGAGCAGAGTTCATTTCTTAGCACTTGATACAAGCCAGGCGTCCCACAATGCCTAGAACCCCAGTTCTGAGGGAGCCAATGCCCTCTGTCAGCCTCTAACAGAGCAGAGTTACTCACACATATGCATATATACTCACATAGACACATGCACACACACATAAACTAAACCTTTAACTGGAAAGACAGTTCAATGGTTAAAAGTACACACTGCTTTTACAGAGGACCTTGGATTGGTTCCCAGTACTAACCTGAGGCCTCACTACAACTGTAACTCCACGCCTTCTTCTGACCTCTGCAGGCTCCTGGTACACATACATGCATACAGGCCAAACACCCGTCCACACAAAACAGTGGTTCTCAACCTTCCAAATGCTGAGACCCTTTTAATACAGTTCCTCACGTTATAGTGACATTTTTTGCTGATGCTTCATAACTAATTTTGCTACTGTTATGAATCAAAATGAAAATATCTGTGTTTTCCAGTGGTCTTAGGTAACCCCTGTGAAAGCGTCGTTCCTTCTTTTAAAGGAGTCATGAGCACAGCTTGAGGGCCACTGACATAAAATACTTTTAAAAAAAATCTACATTAAAAAAAAATGCAGTCTCCCTGTTTTTCACCGTGATGACAATCTTCAGTTTTGTGTTTTGGTAACACAGGGAGGCCCAGTGCAGTTCAAACAAAGCCCATCTGTAGGCTGGATTCGGAATGCGGGCAGCGCAGCTGGCTTGCCAGTTCTGGGCTCTGACTGTTTGCATGACACTGAACTAAAGCTGCTCAGTGGCTGCCTCTACCCACGGTCTCACCTCTGCAGACAGTCCATTTGGATCTGGGTCCTCCTCGCTCCTAGAGATGATGCCTTTTTGGTTTTAACAGCTTCCAGATACCGAAGGCTGTGTAATGATCATACTTTATCTAGATTGGCTCTAAGATGAGAGGCCCTTCTTTCAATGTGGCCCCCAGAGTAGCACATTACCTTTTGGATAATAACACTTGAGGCTGTAGGAGCAGGGACAGGTCCCTAACTCTGGTGAGTGGATCTTGTGCTTTTCTGTATCATGTCCTAGGAATGCTACCTGTCACCTTCACATCTCTTATCTCAAATCTGTGGTCACTCCACATCTCCAGTGCTGTTCAGGATGGCTTCTATCAAGCTACCACATCATCCCTGTCCTGCCCTGACACAGTTGGTCAGCTAACTCAGGTCCATGCCACCCCTTTCCAGTCTTGCTGTTTGGGCCCAAGGTAACATCGCCTGAGACAGCTCTGATTTCTGACCTTGCCTGGGATTACATCACCCATTCACGAAGGATAGTTCTAGAACTCTGCTAAGTCACTAATAAAACTGTTCCGTGGAAGAGGAGTGGAAGATGTAAAGGAACCAGCGCAGTGCAGTTCCAGGATAAAGACTGCAGTTCTGGCTACAGTGAAGTCATCCATCTCTCAGGGTCCCAGAGTTCTCACTCGTATCTTCTGGGTGATCAAGATGTTTTGTCAAAGTTAAGATTTGTATTTGTGAGCCGGGCGTTGGTGGCGCATGCCTTTAATCCCAGCACTTGGGAGGCAGAGGCAGGCGGATTTCTGAGTTCGAGGCCAGCCTGGTCTTCAGAGTGAGCTCCAGGACAGCCAGGACTACACAGAGAAACCCTGTCTCGAAAAACAAAAACAAAAACAAAAACAAAAACAAAAAAAAAAAAGATTTGTATTTGTAAGCTTCTAAGCTCTGAAAAAAATGTGTTTGTGATACCCTTACTGTTTGAGAAAATATTATTTTCTGAAGTTTCAGGGCCATTTAATGATTTAGCTTTGAAGATTTACAAGGGATCTAAGCAACATTTCAAAATTTGGCCTTTAATCCTATTTGCAAATGAGGGGAATTTTTTCTTGTTTACAGTTTTCAGTGTATCTTTTATTTAGCATGATTACTTATGCATGTGTGTGTGTGTGTGTGTGTGTGTGTGTGTGTGCGCGCGCGCCTGTACACATAAGCTTCTCTATGGCTCTGAGCTCTGATGCATATCTGCTATGTGTAAGGGTAGAAATGGGTGGCTCTGAATAAGGACTTTACTTGGAGGGACCCATTTCCATCCTTTTTACTGCACTCTGTGCCATGACAGCTCCAGAAGCTGGGGACTCTGGGGACATTATTAGAGTGTTGATCTTTATCGCACTTGGGGCTCCTCCTTTAATCTTAATGTACAGATTTTAAAATCTAATTTATCAGAAACCAACGTGCCGGGCAACTGCTCTGGTTGTTCTTTCATGCTTTCCCTTTTTCTTCTTCAGGGAACTAATGTAAATTTTATCTACCTGTCTGTCTCTTTAGGGGCAGGTCTCATGTGTCCTAGACTGGCCTTGGATTTGCTGTGAAGCTGAGAGCAGCCTTAAACTCCTGGCACCCTCCCTCCACCTCTGCAGTGAGGGACTATAGGTGTGAGCCTCCATATGCCGCATACCTTCAACTTTATAACTTAAAGATCTCCTTATTAGGAAACTTCCATTTCTTACCCCTCCCCCACTTTTCTTTTGGTCTTCCTTTCACCCATGGGAAATGTGGTACTTGGCCTCTCAACTTTCGTCCTGGCACTGCGCTTCCCACGGGTCTAGGGACAGTCCTATTTCCGCTTTCTCCCACCCATACATATATACACACTCTAGTACAAACCCACTATTTCCTGCAATACTCAGTCACAGCATTCTTTCAAACTGGTAAGAAATGAACCCTGTGACAGGCGGTGGTGGCGCACGCCTGTAATCGCAGCACTCTGGGAGGCAGAGGCAGGCAGATTTCTGAGTTCGAGGCCAGCCTGGTCTACAGGGTGAGTTCCATGATAGCCAGGGCTATACAGAAAAACCCTGTCTCAAAAAAACCAAAAACCAAAAACCAAAAACCAAAAACCAAAAACCAAAAAAAAAAAAAAAAAAAGAAGAAGAAGAAGAAGAAGAAAGAAAAAGAAAAGGGAAAGGAAAAAGAAAAAGAAAAAGAAAAAGAAAAAGAAAAAGAAAAAGAAATGAACCCTGTGTGGTGCATTTTATGTTTTGCTTCATGATTTCTGAAAGATGAGACAAGCGGCCAGTCAGGAACATGGCAAACACTGTGCTTTAGAGTCAATACCAAGCAGTAGAGACAGCCATTAGGAGCTTCTGTTGTAGGGCTGTTGAGGCCCTGATTCCTAAGCATCCCCCATGCCTTCCAGCTGCAGCTTGGTGCCTGCCACTGAGCCTGTTCCAGCTTAGTTCCCTCCCATTAATCTCCCATCCATAAGCACTCCATCCCACCCTGAAGTGCTTTCCTTCTTTTCAGAAAATACTTGGTTTGTCTTGACTTTTCCCTTTTTGGTAACTCAGTTTTCAGTCCTCTTACACCCATTTTTTCCCCATCTATATACAACCTCTAGTACAAACCCACCACTTCCAGCAAAGACCTAGACTACTGGCCCCAGTGATGGATGAAGCCAACTTTTAGAATGCATCTTGCTTGGCCACTTTGCTGAAAGCAGTGCTGCTTCTCTCCTCTGGTTTCCCTTTTCTTATGTCTCTAAGGCTACCTCTTCCTTCAAAATCTAGTCTTTCATTGTTCCACAGAACTTTATCTATGGTTACACATTGGATCAGTCCAACCCCTGCATAGCTTCCAACCTGTCTCCTTGCCACTGCCACAGACCAGGCCCTGCCTGTTCTCTCCCAGACAGAACTCCTTCCACAGCTCTGCTGGCTCTCCCTGCCTCTGTCTTTGCTGTGTGCCTGTGCCTGCATGTGCATATCCTATACTCTGCCATTTGGAAGCATCTGTCATTCTTATATGTAATGGGCGTTCATAGCCTAGTCCGTAAGCAAACAGTGCCCTCTCTCCCTTGGAATACCTTATTCGTATCTCTATTCCTGTGGTTAGGATGGTGCCTGGCACATGGCAGGAAAGCTGCAAATGCTGACACATGCATAATTGGTTGTGCATGGTGAAACATAACACATGGTATGGTTTGATTTCCTTTCTGCAGTGTGGGGAGACGGGCAGAAGAAATCAAAGGTCTGTCCTGGAAGAAGGGCTCAGGATCCCACTGGAGAAGAAAGAACTTGGGTTGTTAGATCTTTAAAGGGAAGGGTCACTTTTGAAGCTGTGTAAATTAGGAGCAGAATCTAGGAATGCTATTAAACTCACATATCTGAGAAAGAAGCTCTAGTATTACCATATGCTCATGTACCTGTTAGCTAACAATGAAAGCTAATTTCACCTGTGACAGGACACGGCATACAACTTTTTTCTTAGGCACACCGGTTCTCTCCATCAAATATGGATAGCTCCAGAGTAGAGATGGCAAATGAAACTGAGACTATTGTTTTACCGAAGTGGACATTTATTCTAGAAAGCCACCATCTGCTTGATTTGGGGTGAACTCCTAATGGGCACATTGCATATGGCAAGGGAACCTTTTCCCTGAGACAAGTTATCTGAGGAGGAGAATGAAAGCCCTTGGCTCAAATGGTTATAGAAACTTCTATCAGCAGACCACAGTTTCACTTTGGAATGTTTAGTTGGCTTGGGAACTGCAAACATAACATGTGGCAAGCTTCCCGTTTACTGTGCTCTAGGCATGGGAGCAGCAGAAGAGGAGCCTGCTCGCCTGTGAGCGGCAGAAGAGGCAGATGGTAGGTGTGTTGGCTCACACTCTTCAGTGGTACAGTCCCCAGGGGACGAAGGCAAGCTTCACAGGTTTGACTCAGCCCACTGTGGAGGTTACAGGAAGGCACACAAGGGCTGGGCTGAGCCATTAGAGGGCGCTTTCCATACACAGTCCTACTGTGGTCACATTTTTGTTTTGTAAATTATGGGAGACTATGATATTTTTCAGTCTTCTATGTGCCTCTGCCACCCAGTTCCAACAGTTGATCATTAGCCAAGAGAACTGCACACAAGAACTCCTTTGACCCGAAACTAGATTTACTGCTAAAAACAAAACAAAAAAGTCCAAAAGACAAGTTTTTCAGGCAGTACTTCCAATCCCCAGTCAATCAGAAGTGCAATTTAAAAAAAACTTTACAGAGTCAGACTGATACTTAACCGTTCACATTTTCACTTTTAGTTAAAATTTACATGAAACTGGATCCCAGTCAAGTTTATTCTAAGGAAGTTAAATATCAATGACCTGGGGAAGGAATGGAGAGGCAGAAGTAACTAAGTAATTTCACTGGTTCTCTGCTTTGGGGTGTCATCAGGCGCGACAGGAACCAGTGTGCAGTCACTACACAGAAAAGAGTGCCCCCATGTAAAGGATTTACAAAGGTCTGAACAACATGCCTGCTGTTCATAGAATGGCCTCGAAAGTGTGGGACACTGATATGAACAGGGTAGCTTGTCAATGTTCTACTTCACAATTGTAATCTAAATAGTAGGAGCAAAACAGGGACATAGGGTGGTTATATAAAAGGCCTGGAAGACAAGGAAATGTTTTTGTTATTGTTCAGCTCGGTGACTTGTATCTCAAGGGAGCAGGGAGCAGTAATTCTTCCTCTGATGTTTAGTCCTGAGGTGAAGCTTTCTTCTAGGGCAGCACACACAGGCTGCTTCCTGCCTTAATGAGTCTGGGTTCATACCAATACAGCTTTGCCAAGGGATATACTGCCAGGCTTTATGGGGGAAAAACCCCCAAAAACCCAAAAAACATCTATCATTGCCTGACATTTGGAGCCAAAGTTCCTCAACATATTCTGGGGATTTCAGGATGGCTTACGGGCAGGACTTCCGAGACACATGGCCAGAACAGCTGGACGCAAGAACTGTTTCCTCAGTGACTCAGAGTTCATAAAAGTGGACAGGTTACACGCTTCTCTTCTAGCAAAGCATAAGTTGCATTGAATGCAGAAAGAAAGCAGCAGTGAATGGCCACAGAGCCATGAACAACCACAGGACCCTATCACACCCTCTCTTCACACCCTCTCTTAGCTATGTGAGCCCTGTAGCAGCTGATCACGTCGTGTTCTGCAAACTGCCACAGCAGGAAAGGGATTACAGGGTGAGCCAGGTTTCCTTTATTATCGCTTATTCCTTGCTCAACAACAAACTAACAAAGAGAGGGGTGCTAATATACACACACAGAAAGAACAATATATATATATATATATATATATATATATATATATATACACACATATATATATGTATATATATATATATATGAAAAGTTTTTGTGCAGTTTTTTTTATACTAAGAACAAAACATATGTGCACACATGAGCTATGGTATATGAATTGCAAAATTCTATTGATTCTAGGTGATGAGTCGAAAGCTTATAGATTTGCTATCAAATTAGTATTATATAATTTAGAATGATAAAATCACTGCAAAAATTTACTATTTAACATTCCTTTACTTTGAGTGATGGTAAGCACAAACATAAGAACACTTTAAATTGGAAGACAGCAGAAAAAATGGAGAGTGCTTATACCTCAGGACCTTCCAAGGAACTTTCTCCTCTGTTTTAAAAGGAGCCCCACATGCTCACTCCCCCACTGCTCAGATTAAACCGTTGGCACTTCCTATCCAAGGCACCCTTGATCTCTTCGGCCCGCAGAGGTCTGCACAGGCTTGTAGGATGTGTTGGCTTCCACACTCCTTGCCTATCCACTGTCTATCAGGCAGCCCTGGCTGCACCCCTTAGCATGCTGTTCTAAGATGAGAACTCTGAGAAGCTTCTCTTGGCATCACCTGGAATGCCATTTCCACCACAGCTTGCTTTTGAGTTCATCACAGGCACCCTGATGGACCTGAACATGTACAGGATTAACATAAAACACAATGGGTATCTGCCCAAGGCACACCAATCTTGGGCATCCATGTTCCTAAAGACAGTTTCCTTCTAATTCTCCAGTTTCTGCCCAAGTATGTTCTTCTTGGAGAGGCTCTCTTGTCTTGCTCTTGTTCACCCCCAACTCTCAGTTTTACTTGTTCACTGAAGAAAAGGGAACCAGTTAGCCTGTGCACTCCTTAGGTATTATCTCTGACATGTGTGAACAAGGACTGGGCTCCTGGATCCCTGATGTACTACAGTAGTCCAGGCTTCTAGTACTGGACTTGGCAGACAGTCCACAGGAAAGGTTTGTTTGGTAAATGAATAAATGCAATTAGTACTCATAATTAGGACTGGTTAGAGTATTTGGTGTATTTCACAATTCAAATATCAGACTTATATCAATGAAGCAGCAAATTCCAGACATCAGCTATGACACCGAAGCAGTTCAGGTGTTCCCCAAATCACACTCTGGACTTCAGTGTCCTAGCGAACATTAAGGGAGCAGCTGGTTACTAACAGCCAGCACGGGCACATGTACAGTTAAAAAATGCAGTGAAGACACACAGAAATCCCCCTCCCATTTCCTCATTCTTATTAGTCTTTATTTCTGACTAGCAGTTTGCAGATTGAAATAGTTGCTAAATGAGCATGAGTTATTCCTCACAAGTTTTTCTATCTGGATAAAAAACTGAGCATATTATCTGATTTACTGCTTTAGACCATTTATTTGATTAACACAAATAAATTAAAGAAAATATAAAAGAAAAATATTTAAATCTTGATAATGATCAGTATAATAGGCTTTGTATTTTTTTTTTCTCCTTTTTATACTAAGTCGCCTTTTACAATGTCAAATTGTCCATTTTATGACTATTTTAGGGTTCTGGCACCTACAATCCTGATGTAATTTCCTTGCGGCTTTAAAGGAGATTCAGATCATTATCTTTTCAACTTTTAAAAGTAGTTTTTTTTTTTTAACTGTTCCAGTGGTACCTCATTATTGATTAGTAAGATGACAAAGCATTTATTTTGTGATATGCTTGATAAATGAGAGGATGATATGATTAAAAAAAATCAAGTGGACTGCTACAAAATAGAATTTTCTTGTTTCAAAGGACTTTTGTTGCCTTGATCCAGGATCCTTGACTGATAGGTGTCTAGGTCATCCCAGCTCATATGGTAACTGACAGACCAATTGTTGGGCAGGTCTTTCTCATTTTTGCTGCTAAGCTCCTCTAAGTTGCAGTTTATGTGAAATTAAAATTCCACGCTGGAGGCAGAACCCACGGCAGCTATACATTAGTCTGGAGAGCTCTGGAAGCCTCTGCAGAGAAGGCTGCCTCCACACCGTCCCCACCAGCCTGGACAAAGCAGGAGAGTGTGCTGGAGGGAAGAGCGCAGCCTGGTCCCGGGGGAGGGACCAGATGGGACCTAATAGCTCCTTTCTACTACTCATTTCTATGATAATTTTAAGTTGCCACATGGCATACGTATTTTTTTTTTTAAATCCAAAGGCAGAATATTAGTCAAGAAATGACCACCATTTTAATGAAAGGTATTTCTGACAAACTGTATCTCTCTCTACCCAGTAATGCATCACTTTCAATCAGGCGGGAGAAGTCTATGGAGAAAGGTCAAATGGAATGTGTTTTTAATCATTATAAATACCAATTAGAAACAAAGAGACTCTAAGTTTTATTAGCAAGTTAGATGGTTTTGGTAGCAGTTTTATGAAGTCACTCATGTTAATTTCTTTTTCTTTTAGTTAGAGATATATGGATTTAAGGATTATACATGCCAATTAGTGCTTGAGAGAATACTTAGGAATGTGAAAGCCTCCCTCTCCTCTCAGTCAGGTATAATTGTGCTTCCTCCATCCTTCTGAACCGCCTGCATTCTTCAGGTGCTGCGTGCAGTTTCTAATGTATTAGTCATTTCCTTTGCTTCTGCTTTCTGGTGCTCTGAGTGAGATTTTCAACAACTTGCTACATATTGGTCTTTCCAGAGGGAATGTGACTTTAGGTTGCAGAGATGAACCTGGGGAAAATCCCGAGAAGGCTGAGCCTGAGCGGCATGGCAGCTGCAGGCCGTTCGACACAGGCTTGTGAACCAACGAGGAAAACAAACTCTATAGTCAACCAAGCACAAGACCACTCTATTTCACAGAAATCAACAAACAGAAATGTAGCCTGGGCCTGAAGCCCACTTACCTCTCCTGAAAGCTTGCCAGGAGTCTACCCTGGGGAGGGTTAATACATTACATGTTTACAGCAAAAAGATACAAGCTCTGATAGAGCGGGATGAGGCACTTCACCGCTCTGCTGGCATTGATGCAGGTGGCACAGATCAGGCCTGGCAGCAGCTTCCCACTCACGATCGCTCCATCGAACAGGGGCCCAAAGAACGGAACCTGAGGATTCAACACGGAAAAAAACGATGGGTGAACCAGCAGGAGTTAAGACAGAGATAGGAGGATGTGCGCGCTGTGGAAGACTGCGGATGAGCACACAGGCTGCCATCCAGACAGACAAACCTTTTCAGAGCAAGGTGAGGGCTTTCAAGTCAAAGAGCACAGGATTGCTCCACCAGGTTCTCCATGAGAACTTTCTGTAAGGCCTTGTAAATGGCAAATGACCAAGTGCCTCCCCCCTACCCTGTGCTGCCATTCACAGAGACGGAATTATTCTTCCTACACGCCTATGCCACGGGACAGGTACACAGATGTGCCTCACTCCCCTCTCCTGCAGTCAGTCTTCAGTTTTTCAAACTTCCCATCCTCTGCTTCCAAGATCCTACATTATCTTCATTCACTTCTACCTTTAAAAGAGGCTCATCTTTCTTTTGCTGGATCCATTTCCACCATGTGGGCAAACCATAATGTTCATGGAGGTCTTTTTGGATTTTTTTCCCATTCCTCCTCCTTTCCCCTTTATTAGAATTTCATTCTCTAACAGGGAGATTGTAAACTCTGTGAGATTTGGGACTGGAGCTGGTTACTAACTTTTATAAACATCTATAATTTCTCTTGATTTTTTACTAATTTACACAATATTTAGTACATGATAGGCTTTTTATTCTAATCTATTCCCTAAAGGGGCATGAGAAAATATACATAAAAATCTCTCCAATAATCTAACTCAAATATACAGTGTATGATATATAAAACAGAAGGTAATACAGAGAAGAACAAAGAACTTTTGGGGGATACATATTTCCAATCATATCAAAATGGGAGGGAAGGCTTTACGCAAGAGCCTTCTCTTGTTTCATTGAAAGTGTATAGGAGATGGAAGAGTGAACAATGGGTAGAAGAACATTCCAGGAAGAACAACAATAGCAATCCAGATTGTGACAGGAATGGGATTCATGTGTGTAAGCAAAGGCAGGAGAGCCCAGTTGCCACAGCCAAGTCAGTAGAAGGAAGAGCAGGAGGGCGAGAGGTCAGGTCCGGAAGAAGAGCCTTGTAGGGAACTGTAAGAATTCTCAGTTTTTACTCTGAGGAAGATAGAAGCCTTCAACAGGGCTTTAGGGAAGTGGAGAATACCATCTAACCTACATTTATGTACATACATACATACATACATACATGTGGTATGTTTGCATGTTTATGGATGTAGGCACATACGTATATGTATGTACCAGAGATCAACACAACTGTGTTCAGCCGCTCTCCACCTTGTTCTGTGGAGACAGGACCTTTCACTGAACCTGGAGCTCACTCAGCATCGACAACCACAGTGATACAGGCCAGGTGTCCCCAAAGCCTGGGACGCTGAGGAGGAGGACCAGGAATTCAAAGCTACTCTGGGTCATATTATCAAAATATCAACTCTCTCTGTCTCTCCCTCTTTCTCCCTCTTTCTCCCTCTTTCTCCCTCCCTCCCTCCCTCCCTCTCTCTCTCTCTCTCTCTCTCTCTCTCTCTCTCTCTCTCTCTCTCTCTCTCTCTCTCCACATATATAAAGAGAATAAGTCTAACAAAAGATGTACATGACAAATGTATTTAAAAGTACCCAAGAGTGGTAACATAAATTCATAAAAACCTGAATCAATTCAAAGTACAATCTTCGTGGGGTGGAAGTTTTTATACTGTTAAGGTGTCAATTCTTCTGAAATCAAAATTCAGATTCTAACACAAACTCAACTAAAATTCTGTTTTAAAAGGAGACATATGCTCTTACCCTCTTACTCCTTTTACCTCTCTTATATCCCTTTCCTCCTCTTGGGCTCTCCCCCTTCCCCCTTCTTTCCATGGTCATGGCCGGCCTCTGCTTCTCTACTCTCTCTCTCTGCCTTTCTTTGCTTTCACTACCCCCCTTAACTCCCATCCCATGCCCTGAATAAACTCTATTCTATACTTTAAAAAAAGTAGACATGTATTAGGTGCTTCTAAATTCATACAGAAATGAAAAGATAGAAACTAGCCATGACAATATATTACCTGACTTCGAGGAATAAATATAAAATTACCGTAATTAAGCTATTAAAACATTAATATCAGGATAGATAGGCTGACAGACAAAAATATACAGCCCAGGAATAGAAGCACACATTATGGCATCTGTTCCACAGTAAGGCAGGACATTTATGGGAAAAAGGAAGTTTGTTTTGATACAGACTCTGGAACAAAGGGAGAGCCAGGTGAAAAAACGAACCCTGAAGCCATGTGGTGGTGGTGGTGCACGCCTCTAATCCCAGTACTCTGGGAGGCAGAGGCAGGTGGATTTCTGAGTTCGAGGCCAGCCTGGTCTACAGAGTGAGTTCCAGGACAGCCAGGTCTATACAGAGAGACCCTGTCTCAAAAAAACCAAATCCAAAAACACCAAAAAAAAAAAAAAAAAAAAAAGAAAGAAAGAAAGAAAGAAAGAGAAAGAAACAGAAAGAAAGAAAGAAAGAAACAGAAAGAAAGAAAGAAAGAAAGAAAGAAAGAAAGAAAGAAAGAAAGAGAAAAGAAAAAAAAACGAACCCTGATCTGCATTTCATCACACACAACAGTCTGAGCTGGGTTATAGATGCAATATTAAAACTAGTCCTACAAAAGAGCTGACGAGACGGCATTGGGGAGGGGCGCTTGCTGCCCTGAAGGATGGTCAGAGTTAATTTCCAAAGCACATTGCAGAAGGATGAACTGATTTCTACAAGTTTACCTCCCCACCTCCATGAGTGTGCCATGCCATGTGCTAGAATAATAAAGCATCATGACCAAGCTAGATATATCCCAAGAAGATACATGTGAGTTTCCACTAAAAAAATTAATGTATGAAATGAGGAAAGCAAGCTGATCATTTCAGAAGATGTCTTTAAAATAAGTGTTTTACTAAATTCAAATTCTATTTATAAAAAATTCTTAGCTATCAAATAAAAGAGAACTTCATTAAATACATTTGATGGGCATTTGAGTATCTTCACTCTTGTGGCCTGATGCTATTGTATTGTTTCCTGTCTTATAGTTGTGCTCTGAATAAAGTTTCCTTGATTCTTTGTAGGACAAACAAAAGACAAAATCAAAAACAAAACAAAAAACAAAAACAAATAAACAGAAAAACAACCCCTCACTAAACATCTAGTTAACTATGGCAATAGCGAAACGCTGAAAGTTTGAAACATGTGAGTGGATGTGAGAACATTTCCATTAGTGAGTTTTGTTAGGATAAGAAAGAAAGGAAGGCAGGGGTGGGAGTGGGGGTGAGTGGGTTGTAAGTTGGAAGGAAAGAAGCAAAAAATCCCTATGTCAACTATTATATAAGTATAATAAAGAGTCCATGGAAATGGTCAGAACTAGAGGTCAAAAGATAATGAACTCACAAATTTACTTTTCTATCATCAGCAACAACTGTCCAAAAAAGAAGATATCAGCATATATTATTATTATTATTATTATTATTATTATTATTAAAATATCACAAAATATGAACTCCAGAGGACTAGGTCTTATAAAGAAAAATAGAGCAATAGAGCAAAACCTTCAGAGAAGTAGTCTAAGTAAATGAGGTGATCTATCTCTCATGCATATCTTCTACCATATATGAAGGGAAAACTCAACTGTATTATAATTTCCTTTCATAATTCATGGATTTAATGCGGTGCATGGTCACCCGAACAGCTGGCTACCGAGAACAGCTGGCTACCGAGAACAGCTACGCAGAGTTGAAATAGGCTAAGGGAAGTAAAGACATTCCTTAGGAAGAGTGGGCCAGGGCCTTGCTTTAGCTGTAGGGAAGCATGTTCTAAGCAGCAGCAGAGGAAGAGAAATTTACTATAGCATGCCACACAGGACCCACAGAGCCAAGGGAGGAGTCCCACCCCCCACCCCCCCTCCATGCTGTATAATGATCACTGACAACTCATTTATGGAGCTACTTGAGATGTATGACCCTGAACAGGGTGATGCTGACTTGTGAGATGTGGCATATCCCAGGCACCAATGACCCTAAGATGGTGGTGTCATTGTTTTCTTTGGTTAGTATAAAACTGAAGTCTAGATTTAGATCTAAGGAGCTGGGCAGGGCCTTTGACTTTACTACTGTTCTCCTGTTCCTCTGATGTTAGTCTCTAAATCTTTGATCCATCTGAACTTTCTGAACAATTCCTTAATGCCTTATCCTAGTATGTTGACCAAAGCCATGACTGACTGTTAACAAACTGGCCCAGCTAGCTGCACATTAGAAAATACCCATAGAGCTCCTGCCATGTCTTTCATGACCCAGCTCTGATTGAGGAGCAGCACATACCTAGAAAGTACAGCCCAATCTAATTTATACTCATCAGGCTGCAGTGCAGAGCAGGACAGATTTACATCCAAGTTCTCTCCTTTGGCCAGCAGAAAAAAGCGGCTTTTTGCTGAGAAGTAGTGATCCCAAAGTTTATGGTACCTGTTACCACTGTCAACACCACCAGCCTATGGTGTATCTAGGTGCTAGGGCAAGGACAATATTTGGGACAAAACTCCATTTGATATATAAGAACTAATCTCCCAAGGACTCCACTGAAACATTTTGATACTCCCAAGCAGAGGTGGGCAAATGCTTCACAGACAAACTTCGGTTTTAGAATCAGACTATTCCTGTATATGAGCCTACTAAAATCTACTCCATGCTGAACAATGCCTTCTTCCCTGGTTAGCCAGTTAGATAGGTGTTGCACTCATAACAAATGCATGGCCATGATTTTGTGTCTGGCTGGCACTGACTATATCAGGCAAGAAGACAGTAATGTAATGCAAAGGTAAAGGATTTGAGTTTCTGCTGAACCTCTCATGTTTGTCTTTCCAGCAGATACAGATGGATACTTGTAAGCACACAAATATGAAGGGACCTTCAATAGTATGCATCTATATACAGAGGATACTGATATAATTTTTAGATGGTCCTTAAAAGTTAGATGGTTAGAGACCAAAATGGCAAGTCAGATAGAGAAGTCATGCTTTCACAGTAGGAGAATACCTGCTTACAACACAGAACGAGGGTTGTAAAGACGAGGTCTGAGAGGTTAAGAGCCATGGCCGTACTAAGCACAATCGCCACGAAGAGGTCACTGTATGGTACTGATCAGCACAACTGTGAATTAGGAGGTGACTTTAGATTTAGAGCTTAAGTAGAGAGAGTATAAAAAGCTTCTCCACATGGGGGGTAGGGGGCACTTTGAGAGTTGCCAGGGGTTTGAGCTTTCCCCATAAACACTTTGTTAACTCCCCCCTCCCCCAAAGAGGTTTCACAGCTGCTCTATGGGAGAACTGCTTCATCTGGGATTAAAGGGAACTTTTCAGGGGTTGATTAGAACTACAGATAACACACTTTTCCTTATTTCTCACCAGCCTTCTGAGCGAACCTAAAGCAAAAATTAGTAATGAACAATGATGAAAGAATCATATACAATTTGGGGAATAAAGAAGCATCAACATGAAAGGCCAGAAAGGCTGAAGTAACCTCTAGGTAAAGCAGAGACCACAGAGATCAGAGGCTGCTCCTCCTCCAGGGATGCCCAGCACAGGACACTGTCTGGGACTTCTTGGTAAAGTTGGAACCCATAAGTCCTCTCTATCTCTGAGAGCTACAATGTCTGGTCACAGCTTTCTTTTGGGGGAATTCCACAGTCCCACAGGAATTGTGAACAGAAAGGGAATATTTACACTTCTGCTTTTAAGTCTGAGATACTGAAGTGAGAGATAGGTAAATCAATTAAATTTAGTATTTTAGTAATTTAGAAGATGCTTTTCCTGCTTGGGAAAAAACAACAACAAGACAATTTGTGAAATGTAAATGCATTACATTTGAAGCACTTTTCATGTGCTCTGTGGTTCAGGGGATGGCAAGGGAAAACGGGGGTGTCTTCAGGAGCATACAACTCTCTTTAAGGGCAACACTCTTAAGGACTGGGCTGCTCAAGAATTAGCTCACTGAATTTGTGCTAGTTTCCTGAAAGATGAGAAAAAGCAGATTTAAACTATTTTGCAGAGCCCAAGGATCTTAGACACAGTAAATAATTTCCAAGTAATGACTAAGCCCTGTTGGGAAACAACATGGCAACTCTATGAATGCCTTAGAAAGTAAGCTGGTTACTTAATTTGTTCCACATACATAGTCTATGTTTTAATTAGTCACAAGATTATATTAACCACAGACAAGGGATTCTCAGAGCTTAGGAGCATCTGAATTGATAAGGAGTTAAATGGCTGTGGCTGAGTTCTGAGCTTAGAGCTAGAACGTAGAGCATGTCAAATTTTCCAACTCTCCTATATCCCCATTTTTACAGAACTCAGTGAAGCCTGAAGAGGGTTGCTGCTTTTCTCAAGGTCACCAAAATCAGAACATTGGACTAGACTCCACTGTGACCCAGGAGGCTCTGCACGGCCAGCCAGCACTCTTCTTGCTTCTCTGATTATGGCCAGATGAGATGTCTTTCCTCACTCTTGAAAGTCAGGTCTAGCTCAGGACTTTGCCCTCTCTGCTTCCTACCTGACAAGGGCTGAAACATCTGTTCCACTGAGTCTCAGCTCAATTATGATAACAGAGGAGCCTCTCCATCCACAGGAATCACTATGCAATATTCCCTTTATCTCTGATCACTTTTATTGCTCTGAAGTTGACTGATATTGCTAGCTTACCTTTCTTCTGATTAGTGGTCTATCCTTCATTTGCCTTTATTTCAAGGTTTTTGGTAGGTTGGTAGGTGACTTATTGTTGGGCATTATTTCCTTCTTTTTTTTTTTTTTATGCACTTGGACAGTGCCTGTATTTTGTTTCTACTGCTAAGATTGAACCTAGGGCATTGCACTCTACGACTGATCTACACTTCCAGCCTGTCTTTTTTTTTTTTAACTCATATATTTAGAACACTGATTATGAAAGGAAATTATCAACAATGTTATATTAATATGTGCCATTTTATTTTAGTTTTCATTTTTTGGTCTTCTACTTCTGTCTTCTCTGATTTTATCTGAGTATTTTTATGATTCTATTTTTCTTCTCATTTATCATATCAATTACAATTCATATTTTAAACACGTTTTAGAGGTTATCTCAAGTTTTAAATACTTTTATAACTAGCCAAAATGCTCCCTTCTCAGGTAGTACAGGGACCACTCCCAATCCCTGGGCTCCATCCTTACATCACTGTGGCTATGTTTCTCTTAGACTTATTGTTGCTGTTATTATGAGGAACATATTGTGCATTTCATTTTACCTTCATGCACTCCTTCTCTAAAGCTCTCCTTCTTATGGAGATGCCATGTATCTACTTGTGTATTCAGTGCTGTTTGGGTGTGTGCACACGCACAGATGTGAAGGCCAGAGGCCAATGTGTGTCGTCACACTCACCTTTCACAGTATTTTTTTGAAACAGAGTCTCTCACAGACCCTGCAGCTCACTGACTCAGCTGTGCTGGCTACCCAGTGAGCTCCAGAGAGCCTCACGTCTCTATCTCCCTCAACTTAGGTCCCCATGTTTATGGAACAAGCACTCTACTGACAAAGAGCCCCCCATTTTCACCTTCCATTTGAAGAATTTAACATTTAATGCAAGATAAACTATGGGCCATAAATTCCTTCAAACACTGTTGCTGTTTGGTTGAGGAACTCTATTTTTGAAGGGTCATTTCCACAGATGGAGGATTCTGGGTAGTATTTTCTTTCATCACTCTGAGTGTACAACTTGTCTCTTCTTGATAACATGGTTTCTGAAGAGAAATCCTATGTGATGTTACTGTCTGTGTCTCTGTATTTGTCTGTTTCCCTGGGGCTTCTTTCAAGGATTCCTCTTTGTTTTTTGGCCTCTGCCCAGGTGTACTTTGGTATTTATCTGAACTAAAGAAGCTTCTGTATCCCTCATCCCTTCACTGTTTCCTTTGTGATACCCATTCCTACTGGAAAATTTACTTACCCAACCACTTATTTACATATTTACTATTTCCACATTGCTAAACCAGGCATCAGAAAAAATTTTAAATATAACAAAATAAAAAAACAAGCAAAGTAAGAAAAAGAGCCATAAGAACGATTTTCTACTATCTTTAGTATTATGCTTTGAAAGTTCATTTACAGCTTTTTTTTTTTTTAAATAAATAAGTGTTATTGGTCGGGCGTGGTGGCGCACACCTGTAATCCCAGCACTTGGGAGGCAGAGCAGGCGGATTTCTGAGTTCGAGGCCAGCCTGTACTACAGAGTGAGTTCCAGGACAGCCAGGACTACACAGAGAAACCCTGTCTCAAAAAAACAAAAAACAAAACAAAACAAAACAAAAAATAAGTGTTATTGGCGAGGTGTGGTGGCATACATCTTTCATCCAGCGCTCAGAAGGCAGAGGCAGGTATAGTCTGTGAGATTCTGCCTCAAGAAAAAAAGCAGTGAGCGTTCTTTCTTATATGCCTTATACAAAAGGAAGAGAAATAAAAACAAAACAAAACAAAAAGCAACGTCCTAAACTT